>MNCI01015802.1:284943-345850 GCA_015680685.1 Gnetum montanum | reverse complement strand
TGTACCTTATTTTTCCTAAGGATGGGTTTTCTGAAAAAGAAATTTCCATCAATTAGTGTATGCTCTCAATCTCAGCCATTCTTGAAAAATGACATTCCTAGCTACCAACCTAGAATATGCATTCTTGAAAAATGACAAGTCAATCATACTTAATGTCAAATTTTCTCTTGAGAAAAAAGCAAAATTATTGAAAGTGGTTAATAGATGGCCAATAGCCTTTACTTAGCCATATCCTGAACTCACTAGAATTGATCCATGGATATGCCAGGACCACATTTATACTGATTCATCCATGAAGCCAAGGAGGCAACCATAGCGGTAATTGAATCCAAAATTGAAGCAAATCATCAAAGAAGAGATTAAACAACTCCTTACAATAGGGTTCATCTACCCCATTGTAGATAGCGAGTGGGTCAGCACACTTGTGATAGTGCCAAAGAGAGGTGGCAAATGGTAGGTTTGTATCGACTTTAGGTTGTTAAACATGACAATATTTAAAGATCATTTTTTGTTGCCATTTGTTGACCTGGTGTTGGATACCATATCTAGGCATTGCTATTATAGTGTTCTAGATGGTTATAGTGGCTATAACGAAATCTAGATTACACCAAAAGTCTAGGCGAAAACAATATTCACGAGTCCCTAGGAGACTTTTTCATATTGAAAGATGCCTTTTGGTCTATGTAATGCTCCTTCCACTTTCCAATGCTTGGTCTTAAGCATCTTTCAGTAGCAAATTGGTAGTGAAGTAGAAGTCTTCATGGATGAATTTTCCACTTATGGTACTACATTTGAGCAAGCCTTGGACTGTGTTAAGTAAATACTTAAAAGATGTGTGGAAATAAACCTACAACTTAATTAGCAGAAGAGCCATCTCATGATCTAAGAAGGCATGATACTAGGGCACAGAATTTCTCAAGTAGGAATTGAGGTGAACCCTAAAAAAATAAGGATCATCCAAGAAAAAACTTATCAACCGAAAACCATTAAAGATGTTTGGTCATTCCTTGGATACACTGGCTACTACCAATAATTCATAGAGAATTTCTTTAAGATTGCAAAATCATTGATCGAGCTAACAAAGAAATATACTCCATTCATCTAGACTAAGAAATGTAGAAAGACATTCTAGAGCCTCAAGTAGAAGCTTGTAGAGATCATTTAACTAGTTCAAAACATTTTATATAATGATAGATGCATCAAATGATGCCTTGGGAGTCACAGTTACATAGGTGGATGACAAGAAACATCCATATTACATCCACTACGCAAGTTAAAGCATTGTCAATGCATAGTTGAATTACACCACAATAGAGAAAGAATTAATGGTAGTGGTGTATGATCTAGAGAAGTTTAGACACTATGTGCTTGGAGACAAACTGTTTGTGCACATTGACCACAATGCCATTCTCTTCCTCATGAATAAGCCAACGATGAGTCCCTGTGTCATACGATGGTTGGTGATCTTGCAGGAATTCAATCTTACAATGGTAGATTGAAAGGAAATTGAGAATGTGGTCATTGACCATCTTTCTTGGTTACGATGGGATGACAAAGAGGAGGAGAGCCCACTCTCTGATCAATTCCTAGATGAACTTCTCTTTGTTGGTGTAATTAATGAACATATGCCCATAAAATCAAAATGGTATGATCACATCCTCTCTTATCTTCTCACTCAAGAGATGCCATAAGATTTGGACTACAAGAAGAAAAAAGAGTTTCTTCATTAGGCCAAATGCTTCATGGAAATCAATGGACACCTTCACAAGGTATGTGCTAATGGCTTTGGCTGTTGGTGTGTCCCTAATGCGGATGAATTGTGCATTCTCCAGGATGCTCATGAAGGCCCTTGAGGAGGCCACTATGTAGGGAGATGCATGACCATAAAAATCTTGATGGTAGGATGCTATTGGCCCATAATCTTTAGGGATGCTCACTAGTTTTTCTAATCTTATAAACATTGTCAATGAGATGGTGGGATGACTGCATGAATGGAGGATCCTCAAAAATGAATTTAAGCATTGGAACCCTTTAACACATGAAGCATTAACTTCATGGGTCCCATCACACCCATGTCAAATGGAAAGGAATATATAATCATCATCATGATTATTGCATAAAATGGGTAGAAGCAGTAGCCATATTTGACTGTACATCATCCACTGCTACATGGTTTGTACAAGAAAATGTTGTAAACAGGTTTGAGGTGCCACTTGCACTAATTTTTGACAATGGAACACACTTCACAAGCATCACTTTTTAGAAGTGTATGAAATGCATGAGGGTTGGACATAAATTAACAACACCCTACCATCCCCAAGCCAATAGTAAAACAAAGGTTACTAACAGGGATATCACAAAGATTCTAATAAGAATGGTTATAAAATATAGGAGAGATTGAAGCATGAAACTCAACGATGCCCTTTGGGCCTATCACTCAACATGGAAACTTCCTATAGGATACTCTCACTATGAGTTGGTGTACGAAAAACTTCGAATGCTTCCAATTCAATTCAAGCTTCATATGCTCTCAACAATCTGTGACCTAGACCTTGACCTAAGTTTGTCACAAAAAGAAAAACTAATAAACCTAAATGTGCTAGATGAAAATCGATTAGTGGACATATCCTTGAATGCAGTGCATAAGGCATTTAACGAACAACAACCTGGCCTAAGAATTAGAAGGATCAAACTTTAACTTGGATATAAGATCCTCTATTGGAACCCCATGCATGTTCCTCAAAAAACCAAATTTCAAACATTGTGGGAGTGACCTTATATAATTGATGAAACCTTTTCTTTTAGGGCCATGATCATATACAAACCTGAAAGCCCAAATAGGAACCAGTTGGTTAACATCTAATAAGTGAAACCTTTCCACAAGCCCAAGTAAGCTAATACAACAAATACCTCAACTGATGGGCAAGCACGCTCAAATTTTCAAATCTCCTTCTTCCAACTTAGTCATGGGGGAGATGGCCACCCATGCTAACCATATACATGGTTGCTTAGTTTTTCTAATTTTTTGTTTTATACATTTTTGTTTTTTATTTTTTTTACAAATTATTTATTTTACACCTTTTTGATTTTAAAACTTTTTCCTATTTTACACCATCGTTGGTACATTTAAATTTTTTTGAATATCTTACACCTTCTTATGTAAATTTTACTTTATTTTAGTGTGATTTTATAATTTCTATTAATAAACATGCTTTGTGCCAATAGAACATAGTGGTGTTGTAGGTGTTGCTAATGGTGGTTTGTGCTTAATGTTTTTGTTTGCTAATGTCTAGTTTCTATTTTTGAATTTTTGTATCAATGGTTAAGGCATGGTTTCTTTTTCATGGAATAGGTAGTGAGTCCACAACATCCACCCATCCACCAAAATCTATGGTTTTTGTCTTTTTGCATATATGAGATCCCTTTCATTAAATAAACCTTTAATAAATTTGTGACCTTGTTGGTTTCTAGAATTAGGAAGGATTTAAAGGTTTGCATAGGGTGTGACTTCAAGGAAACCCAATACTCTTTGTACTCTTCTACTTACTTGGGTGCATAATTGTTTTCATGGATTTCTTACCGTTCCATGTCAACCAATAATAAAAATTTGAATAAGTCTTTACATGGTGTGGTTTCCATCTAAGAATTCCAAAAAAAAAAGAAAAAAAAAAGCAAAAACAACAAACAAAAATAAAAAAAATAAAAAAATGGTGGGAATTCAAAGCACATCCCTTAGATAAATAAATGAGCTACAAGCACTGGTTATGGGATTAGAATAAATGTTACCCATGCCTGAAGGTCTCCTTTAACTAAGGTCCTCTCTCACTTTCTACTTCTCTTTTCTTCTCTTTAAGGAACAGTGGCTGTTCTGTGGAAGCACTCTTGTGTCTTAGGGAGATGGATCAGTCTTGGAGTGATAATGTGAAGTCACTAAAAGTGGTTGGTTTTGGTCTAGACTAAGGATGGATCTTCTGAGGTCATTTAATCACAAATCTACAAGGGACTTCTTATGACCTCAATTTGGAACTCCATTCCACCTTCTCCATCATCCATCCATGCTACCCATAACTCACCTCATTGTTGGGGTCCATGTTCTTGTTCAGTGTCTTTGCCTAATGTACTTGAAACTTTTGGTAGAATATTCAAGGTTTTGGTCCTTAACTTTCATAAACCATTAATCACCTATGGGGCCCACAAACTTTGTAGGTTGAGGTTATGTAAGGGCAAATAGGGCATGTGCCTACTATGGGAAGGACCCACTTGCATATCTCCATATTTAGTTCATTAAGGACCTTATCCTGAGGCATTATTGCAATCAAAATCTTTCTTGCACTCAAAATATTTCTTGCACACATCTTCTGCATTCGACCATGATCTCCTTTAAGTATTTTCTTTAGTTCACACATTCCCCATCAAATTTTATAGTTTTGAGCTTTCAAAGACCCTGTTCAATGATTTCATCATATTCTTGGCTTTTCTAGAACTCCATAGATCCCAAATTTATTCAAAAATTCCTTATATTTTCCAAAATATTAAAGTTTGAAAATTTCATTTATGGACCCCATCAATGGAGCTCATGCATATATGAGGGCCTATATACACAACCCCGTTGGTGCAACACAAAAATACCATATATATGCACAACCCCCCATAGAAAGTTTCACATTTGCTCTCAAATGTCCAAGGAGTTTTTGCAATTTTCAAAGCCTAGAACCTTTTGGAGCCCATAACTTCTTTACCCTTTGTTTGAATCATTCTGTTCTTTGATCCTATAGTTCCCAAAGGTAAGCTTTTAGTTGTGGGGGCACAAACATTCCATTTTTTATAGGAAATGTTTTGACATTTTTCTAATTTCCATAAAGGTTTAACTAAGGAATCATCATTAAAACACTAGATTGTAAGAGTTAAACCTTTCCAATGAACTCTCGTAATAATTACAATAAATAGTTACTAATTAATGAATAAAATAATAATAAAATAATCAATTTGACATGGTCCAACCATAGGCAAGTGTAACTAATTAACGAGATAAGGTATCCAAAAATTTTAAGTTACACATTATATCTACTAATCCATGGAAGTGTTGTGATCACAGATGTTACCAAAAGGTAAACACACATAAGAAGGAGGATCATCTTAGCCAAGGGAAAAATGGCCAAGAATGAGAAGGGGCCAAGAATTGGCCTAGGAAGAATTGATTGCAATCCATGCCATAGGACCTCTTAGGGAAGAGGCCGAAGTGGAGTCTATTTGTTAGATTCTAGAATAGGTGATAGTAATAGAGCATTCTCACTAGGATGAGGCATCATCTCAATAAGCGAACCTTGAGGTGATCTTAATGGATGCTTTCTTGAATCAAATCAAATCAAGGAAAGTCTAAAAAATAGTGCTCCAAGAGTTAAACTTTGGCTCTTTCTTGAAGCAAGTAGTTAAAGAGGTATAGGACCAAGTAAAGACCTCTCCCGTGTTACTAGTTATCACTTCTAGTGGGGAGTGGTATATGAGAGAGATGTTCTTATTTTGGAATAATAGGTAAGCTAGTTCAATGGTGTTGATCAAGGACATTTTAGTGTCCTACTTTGTGCAAGCCATTGCAGAGGCACTTGGGTTACCTGAAGCTAGGGTGAATCTCGCTAAGATTTTGATGTAGGTAGATCCTAGCATAAAAAAGGAATTGGTTTAGTAGTGCTATGGTGTCGACCATGAGGAGTACAACATGCTCACACCAACAAAAGGAACCCATTACAAGATTGTGGCCTTTTAACTAAATCCCATGGTGAGGCCTAGTAAGATCACTACCTTTTCTGCCTGTGCATGTGCTACTCTGAGTGGAAGATTCCCAATCAACCTTTCATGGCTAATCTATTTAGAGATAGAGAAGTAGTTCAAGGAGAATAAATGTAGAAGGAAGGCACTTCCCTTCCCATGCCTCATCAAAAAACTATGTTGAAGGGGAGAGTCCGATGTGCTTCAACTGCTAACTGGGTGGTGATGATGAAGGATAAGACTCCTACAACAATGATCTGAGAAGAGGAGCAACAACCACCACCTACACCTACCACTTAGAAAATAGTATCAGACATCTTTACAACATTCCAATGGTTGCATGAGTACTAAGAATGGCTCTTGAGGAAGAAAGAGAAATAGGTAGGCATGAGTGATGGAGATCCATTTTGGCCCATGATGAGTCACCTAAATGAGGTAACCTAAATAGTCAGCCTAATGGGGGGAGGTGGATGCATTTTTTTGTCTAATAAATGTAGTTATCCATAGGTTAAATCCTAGCACCAGAGATGTAATGGTATCTCTCTCAGAGTAGTAGCAATTCCTAGAGATTTATGGGAATGTTGCAACCTTTTCAGTGTGCTTGGAGAAGGGTGAGGGGGCAATAATACTAGTGATGTAGCACCAAGGGTAAGAAATAGCAGTAGAGGTGGTTACTAATAAAATTGATGAAACACTCAATGCACCTACGATGTCTGTACTAGATGTCATTGCACTTAAATATGTGTAGATATTCGTAGGGACCATAAGTGGCAGACTAAGCGTAACATAGTATCAACAACTATTGGATCGACTGGTAGGAACTAGGAAATTGATTTCAAATGTCTTTGACCCTCCAGATAACATAATTGCAACCTAATTGGAGCTGCTAGAGGCAACAAACAAGAACATTATATTGGAAGGGCAACTCAAAATAGCCAAGGAGCTAAATGAACACTTGGCTATAGAAGTTGCTAAACTGAGAGCCCAAATTACTGACCTTGTATTTCTCAACCTAGCATTGACAAGAGATGAAGCTCTTGAATAGCTTCACACTAGGTTGAAAGGGGTTGAGGGTATGATGGAAACGATAGTGTTCTACCAATCCTTGGTAAATGCCACCTAGCATAAAATTCAAAAGGCCTTGGATTTGACCCGCTAGGAGAATGTGTAGTTGATCATAGAAAATCATCGCCTACAAAATGTTGATGCACATAAACAATAGTTAACTGATTTTATCCATCAAAAGCAGGAGCAACTGGCTAGAGAAAATATAAAGTTAAGGAGATTGGTAGCTAAGAATAGAAACCTCTCCACGAAGGAGGTTCGTACCTTCACCAAAAGATTGCAATAGAGGTAACCACCTAGAAATAAGAGGCTCTCAAATTTGAGAGAGTTAAAGATCACTACAAAGACTAAGTCAGCCTACAGAAAGAAATAAATGAAAAACACATCCAAGTGGTCAAGGTAAAAGTGAACAAGACCCTCCAGCAACTTCAACAAGGATGCAAATTCTAGCAATCCATCATTGATGGGATTGATCAATAAAATAAAGTAAAAATTTTCCTAAAAGAGTTGTAGATAGAGGAGATGACTGAATGTATGGAGCTTTTCAATCTCTAGTATTCAAGCCTTACTATGTTGACTACTAGACGACTATGGTCAGAACTAGAAAAGCAGGTGGCTAGCTCATACTTGTTGTACGAGGCTGAGTTCAAGCATCATAAGGAACCTAGCAAAAGCTTACAGAGGAAAACACTAAACTCAAGGTTCTCAAGGGTAAATATACTGATCAAAGATCCAATTCCAAGAGCTTGGAAAAAAGAATGAATGACTACCAAGAGCTACAAAACATAGTTAAGGTGTTTGATGTCAAATGCAAACAATTTGCTGCATGGTTCATCAACATTAAGGAGCCATTCCTAGTAATGCCCTATCCATGGGATATCCCCATTTCAGCCCACATTGGCAATGCAATGTGAATTGTGAATGATCCCTAGAGTAAGGAGGAGAAGATGAAGGTATTACTAGATGCCTTTCACTTTTACTAGAGGTAGTAGTTGTAGCAGGATAGCCATAGCCTCCTCAACCACTACATGCATTGAAAGTTGGTGAAGGTCCTTTAAAACCTTAGGAACCTCCACCACTTGGGACTATTTAATCTTCTCAACCATCTTCATGCCATTAGAGGATGTGTTGTCCAGTTTGAGTAGTCACATCATGGTGTTCAATTTCTTGTCTTGAACATCACAAATTTTGTAATGATGTCAATTTGTACACCTGGGCACTCAATTTTGTTGTGTAAAGTGTCAATCAGTAATCCCACACCTTTTCAATTTTGTAAGGGAACTCAAGGATGAGTTTTCATTTATTTGTGGGGGTATGATGAAGTGTCAAAGTATTGCGTCGATGGACCCCCATCAACGAGGCCATTTTGACATAGTGTTTGCTGTGTTTATGAAACCCTATCAATGTAGCTCCATAATAAAGTCATAAATACGTGCTCATCTACTCTTTATGAGAGTCTTATCATAGTTATAGTAGAGCTCTTGCAATTTTTTCATTTGAAGTTAAAATATTTTTTTGAGTGTTTGCAGTAGGAGTTAGAAAGTGTACAGATCTTTATTTGAGCACTGATGTACGTAAGCACACCAATGTGAACAACAATAAAGATAAGCCTTTTGATCAAACCTTGTAGCACTTGGAATAGATTAATGATTTATTTCTACATTTACCATTTTTATTAATTATGTGATTAATCAACATAAGTAAGACTTTAATTAATTAACTAATTAAGCTAAATAGATTAAACACAAAAGTACGATTGCTTCGAGCATAACATATAGTGCTTGGTAATCTCAGTAGCACTTAACACTTGGTAACCTAGCAGTGTTGTATGCATTTAGGATGTGTATGAAAAGTGGAATCAAATGCTTATGTTAGAATAGTTAGTTATTAATTAGCAATCAGATTAGTTAAATTGGCTAATAAATTGAGTTTCAACTTGTTATCAATTGTAGGTGAATAAAATATAAAATAATAAAAATCATGTGTCCCAATTACACTTAACCATATAACTAAGCTTTACAAGTGTAGTTGGGAAGACAACAATCATCATGATTAGATTTCATGTCCTAGAACCAAAGTACTTAGGAACTTAAGTCTATGGAATTTGATGAGATTGTGCTTGAACTCTTGTAATTCATATGATTGGGTGTAGGGTATACTCACCACTCATCAGTATGCTAACTTAGCCATGTTAATAGTAGGTAGGCCAAGGACAAAATTGGAGCAACAAGTTGCTATAGTGTACTCAATGTATGAAAAAGAGTTTGTAGATAAGAAAGATGCACAATAGAAACTTCACATAGCAAACTTTGAACTACAAATAGTCAAGTCTAGCTACCAAGATCAAAAAGATGTAGCAACAAAATTGACCTGCAAGATGATAGATTATAAACAGCTATAAAAGATGGCCATAGCTTTTGAAGTAGAAAGAACATAGTTTGTAGCATGATACATCAAAGCCAAAAAGATGTTTCCATAACTTCCATGTCCTTAAGAAGTACCAACTCTACCTAACATTGTTGAATTTGCATAGATAGTACATGATCCTAGATCAAAGGAAGAAAAGCTCAGTGCTATTGAACTGATACCAATTTCAAAAGCTAGATGATAACGAAAAGACACTAATGGAGGGGCCACCACCACCTAGAACATGAAGGTACTACATCAAGCTTAGCTTTATTTTGTTTTATCCTTTTTTTATCATATTTGTTAATCATGCATTGCATAATAATTTTGTAATACCACTTAAATAAATATGTGGCATTCATAATAGAGTCAATCATGTATATATATATGATGAGAATCAATGTGTCATGTTGATGGAACCCATTTACATGGTATTGCCCTATTGACGAGGCTGCATTGACGTAGTGTTTGCGATGTCTATGGGGCCACGTCGATAGGGTCACATCGATGTAGCATTTTCTATGTCTACAGGGCCTCATCGATGTAGTCCTATAACAAAAAAAATAAATACGAGCTCCTAGTTGTGTTTATGGGCATTCAAGTCATAGTAGTAGCTGAACTCTTGTAGTTTTTACATTTGAAAGTTAGAATATTTTCCCAAGTGCCTACAATAGAAGTCATTAAGCGTACAAATCTTTATTCGAGCACTATTGTACTTGCGCACGACAGTGTGTGTAGCAGTAAAGATGAACTTCGTGATAAACCTTGTAGCATTCAAGATAGTTTAGATGTTTTATTCATGCATTTAATGCTTTTACTTATTTATTCAATGTTTTTCAATAATTAAGCTAATTAAGTAACTAAGCAAGCTAAGCTAAATAGATTAAATATAAAAGTATGATTGCTTCAAGCATAACATGTATTCACTTGGTAATCCCAGTAGTGTTATTACTTGGTGTTCTTAGTAGCGTAACACTTGGTAACCTAGTAGTGGATATGTGGGTTCAGGACATGTACGAAAAGTGGGACTAGATGCTTATGTTAGGACTAGTTAAGACTGGTTTAATAGTTAAATTTAATTAGTTCTCAATTTACTTCATCTCTCTCTTTAAGCACCAAAACTATAAAACATAAAATGATAAAAATCATATGTCTCAGTTAGACTTAACCATACCTTTGTAGTTCACAAGTGTAATTGGAAAGACAACGAATAACCATTAGGGCATGGTTCACTTCTTAGAAGACTAGTTCATTGGAAACTAGAGAGTCCACAAAATTTGACTAAATCGCACGTGAGCACTTCATAATTCATATGGTTGGACATAGGGGTGCCATCAGCTACTCATCATTGGTGCTATTTCTAGGGACTTTGTTTGTCAAAAAATGTGCTATCTAGGTTTAGTAAATATTATTAATATCATTGGACAAACCCCAAGGTCAAAATTATTCCCAAATAATATAACTACATAGGCATACTAATATTTTAGTTATTTCACAAAAATATATTCTTTTTCTCACAGGTGAAATGATAGGAAACTATTGGTCCCATAAGAGTGCAGGATGGTATATACTCATCTAGATGAGTATGTGCTTGATTTCACCTTCATCCTACATTAGGATGAGCAACTATGATGGCATGATATGGAAGGCAACATTGTAATGCCTCCCGATCAATCTATGCCCATTATGCTACTTCAAACTCTTAAGAAGTTAGGCATTGTAGATCTTCAAGAGGAATATGTTGTGCATGATTATGACACTAAGGACTATTGTCCCACTAAAACACAATGTAGGCAAGATCGACATCAAAAGAGGCACCATGAGGATGTGAAGGGGAAACAGTTCACGAATCCCTTGTTCCTGTTAAACCAAGACAACAATGAGGACCCTCCCTCTAAGGGCTCTTAGCATGAAAATTCTCCATCTTTTGTTACTGGTGATGAGAGTTTGGCCCTGAATCTACATCGTATAATCAACAATCCGGGTTCAAGAGAAGATGGCAATCAAGGTAAGGGATCGAACAAGCATTAAGATGATAAGAAAATTGATGAACATGGCCATGATAACTAAAGGGGAATTGGTAGCTATCATGGTACAAGCAGTCTTTCTTCCTCTTCGCCCTCTTCATCTGCATTCAATTTTTCTTGCTCTTCTAATTCTATAAAACATTGTAGAAGAAACAATTATGATGGAGGTGCGTAGAGAGGCAATAATACTAATTTCCATGCCCACAATAATTGAAGAGGTAATAGAGGACATTATCGGCAACAACTCCACCATATCATAGATGGGCTCAGAGAAAAAACCAAAAGAACTCTTAGGGTTTATGCCCAAGGGAGATTATTTGAAATAAGAGCTCATTAGATACAAAGGTTGATAGAGAAAGTTACAAAAGAAGAAGGTGAGTTGCAAAAAAGAAAAAGTGTAAAAAAATATAATAGGGATCCTTCCATTAGGAAAAGGGAGGTTTGATTTTATGACGAGGAAGAGTCACTAGTTAACAAGGTGGTGAATAGGCAAACCTTGCCCATCCAAAAATCTGTTTATGATATTTTGACAAAGGTAGATAAATTATGGAACTCTTTGGATGAAAAACTCCAAATTGCTATGAGGATTGCTGAAGAATCCAAAGAGAAAAATAGTGATTATAATCACAGGAGGTGGAAAGAAGCTAAACATGTCTACCAGAGAGGTAAGGGCAAAGCTGCTGTAGTAGAAGTTGTGAAGATAGACTCTGATGATGACGTTGGTTATGACATTTGCCAGTATGAACATCCTATGGGATGTTGCGCTATGGTGTCACACTTACAAGAGTCTAGCATGTACACATTAAATCCTTAATTAGCATGAAGGCAAGCACCCAAATAATTACCTTATCCTCATGGTAATCCAAGGTAGTTCCTCTAGTAATAATAAGCTTACTATCCAAGTGAAGCTCCACCACAACCATATGAACAATGTCAATAATGTCACCAACCATAGTCATGGGGAATGCCATAGTCAAAATACCAATATCCTTATAGATAACTAGATCCATATAGGTACTATGTTTAGCAACTTGTCTCTCCATGAAGTTTGGCTAGCCACACCTCATTCTAACATCACTATTACCCTCCAAAGTACCATTAAACTCATTCACCATCTTCTCAAGGGAAACACCCATATCCATACCACCCTCTACATCTGTCTATGCACATCCCTCCACCCTCAACCTAGTTACCTCCTATTCTATCCATGCAAGATGAAATTCCTCCATAGCTGCAACAATGAAATGCTATGAGGGTTGTACATTCACAACTAACCTTCTAGTTGAGTGGTTCAAACAATTAATCTAGGAAATGACCCTTTTCTTGACCCAAAAGTCCTCCCAAACTCTCTCAACCTAATGTGGTTGGTTGCCTTGTATCTCCAACACCCTCATCCTCTACATCAAATACATTTATGTGCCCTTCAAATCAAATGCCACCTTAGATCCATACTATGATGTTAACTCATGCTATTTCTGATTGGTTCAAGGTTGGAAATCTTCCCACAAAAATATCTGACCTAGGAAATCCTCTTATTTACTTACAGATCACTAGACATGAGCCATGCAAGGCTATTCTTGATTCTGGTTCTAGTGTCAAGCTCATCTCCCAGGACATGTACAAGGACTGGAACCTACCACCTCTCAAGAAGAGCAACATCTATTTGGATTGGTAGACCAATCAATTACTATTCCTTTAGGATTAGTGGAGGATATTGTGACTGTAGTTTGTGGGTGGTCCTATCCTATCGATTTTCTAGTGATCATGGAGCATGCATGGTTAAGCATTGTTGATGCATGAATGGGCATTAGGGACCTCTCCTTGGAAATCTTCAAGGAAAATGAATTTGGATTCTTAGAGAAGAAGTGTGTTCAATGCATCACATATAGCGATAACAGGTGCAATTGTGTGCAAAAAATCTAGTCCATTAAAAGTACATTTATTAGAGCATGCAATCACTGTGCACATGAAGCAGATATCCAAAGGGCCTATACACAGAAGCCGTAAAATAGGAGGGCACCTAGTGGCTTACAGTTAACTTTGATAGTAGCTCACTATGTATAGAACCTACTAAGAGCTTGACATGTGCTTATGTCGAAGGCATGGATGAACTTGAGCAAGTTCATCACCAACACTTTGATGATGAAGATGACGACACGTATTAGGGAGAGTTGATAATCCTTGATCATTTTAAGTAATACCCCCGAGAGTTAAATACTCTACTAGTCAACATGAAGTATACATTTTTAAATAATGGCAATTTGGTCATAATCAATGCAAATCTTGCTTCTAAACAAAAAGACAAGCTAGTGAGGATCATTAACTAATGGCCAACAACCTGTGCTTAGTCATATCCCAAAATAATAAGAATCGATCCAAGGATATGCCAACATCATATCTACACTAACTCAGCCATGAAGTTAAGAAGATAGCTGCAGAGGTAGCTGAACCCCAAATTAAAGCATATTGTGAAGAAGAAAATGGAGCAACTCCTCAAGGCGGGGTTTATCTATCCCATTGTAGATAGTGAGTGGGCTAGCTCATTCATAATTGTGCCAAAGGAAGGTGGTAAGTGGTAGGTCTACATTGACTTTAGGCTTTTGAATATGACAACATTTAAAGATCATTTCCCATTGTCATTTTTGGACCAAGTGTTGGACACTATCTCTAGGCATTACTACTATAATTTTTGGATGGTTATAGTGGCTATAACCAAATCCAGATCGCATTAGAGGATTAGGCCAAGACAACATTCATGAGTCATTGGGGGACTTTTGCATATTGTAAGATGCTATTTGGTTTGTGTAATGCCCCTACAATATTTCAATTCCTAGTCCTTAGTATTTTTTAGTAGCAAATTAGTAGTGGGGTAGAAGTGTTTATGGATGATTTCTCTACTTATCGGGCTACATTTGAGCAAGCCCTGGATTGCCTTGAGTAGGTGTTGAAAAGATGTATTAAAATAAATCTCATGCTTAATTGGTAGAAAAGTCATTTAATGGTACAAGAAGGCATAGTACTAGGGCACAGAATTACTTAGGTAGGGATTGATGTAGACCTAGAAAAGAGGGTTATCCAAGCAATCACATGTCAACCTAAGATAGTCAAAGATGTCTGATCATTCCTTGGATACACTGGCTACTAGTGACAATTCATAGATAATTTCTCTAAGATTGCAAAGTTGTTGGTCAAGCTTACAAAGAAAGATGCTCTTTTCATTTAAACCAAGGAATGCAAACATGCATTCCAGCAACTAAAGGAGAAGCTTGTAGAGACTCTAATTCTATGAGCACTAGATTGGTCTAGAACATTTTATATAATGATGGATGCATCTAATTATGTCTTGGGAGCTATGCTTACATTGTTGGAAAATGAGAAATGTCCATATTACATCTACTCTATAAGCTGAAGCATTATGGATGCATAATTGAAAAAACTAATGGCAAAAGTGTATGCTCTTAAAAAGTTTAGGCAGTATGTGCTTAAATATAAAGTATTTGTGCACATAGATCATAGTGCCATGCACTTCCTAATGAACAAGCTAGTAGTGAGTCTCCATATCATATGATGGCCCATGATCTTGCAGGAATTCGATCTCACAATGGTAGATTGGAAAGGTACTAAGAATGTGGTCACTGAGCACCTCTCTCAAATAAGATGGGATAATAAAGAGGAGGAGAGTGCGCTCTCTAGTCAATTTCCAGATGAACTCCTCTTTACAGGAGTAATAAATGACCAAGTGCTCCCTGAATCAAAATGGTAGGATGACATCCTCACTTACTTTCTCACTCAAGAGATGCCATAAGATCTAGACTTTAGGAAGAAATAATAATTATTTCATTAGGAAAAGTACTTTATGGAAATTAATGGATACCTTTATAAGGTGTGCATTGATGACTTGGTTTGTTGGTATGCCCTTGATGTAAATCAATTGCAAGTTCTCCAGGATGCTCACGAAGGCCCTTGTGGAGGCCACTATGCAAGGAGATGCATGACCATAAAAATTCTGATGGTAGGATACTATTGGCCTACAATCTTTAGGGATGCCCACCAATTCATCCGATCTTGTGAATGTTGTCAAAGAGATGGTGGGATGATTGCTCGAATGAAGGATCCTTATAGTGGATTCAACCACTAGAGCCCTTTGACATATGGGGCATAGACTTTATGCATCCCATCACACCCATGTCTAATGGAAAGGCATATATCATAGTAACAGTTGACTATTGCACCAAATAGATAGAAGGAGCAGTAGTCACTAATTGTACATCATCCACCATTGCTTGATTTGTACAAAAAAATGTTGTAAATAGGCTTGGGGTGCCACATGCATTGATTTCTAACAATGGAACTCATTTTACAAGTGCCACCTTTCAAAAGCTAATGCAACACTTAGGGGTTGAACATAAATTAACAACACCCTATCACCCCCAAGCCAATGGTCAAGTAGAAGTCACCAATAGGAAGATTACAAAGATCCTAACAAGGACCATAAGCAAATATAGGAGATATTGGAGCATAAAACTTAATGATTCCCTTTGATCCTACCACTGAATATGAAAACTCCCTATTGGCTACTCTCCCTATGAGCTAGTGTATGAAAAACTTCTAACACTTCCAATCTAATCTGAGCTTTGTACACTTTTAACAACCTATGACTTGGACCTTAACCTAAGTTTAGCACAAAAGGAAAGATTGATCAACCTTAATGTGCTAGAAAAAAATTGATTAGTAGCCTATTTTTGAATGAAGTGCACAAGGCATATAACAAACACCAACATGACCTTAGAATATAGAAAGTAAAATTTCAACTGGAAGATAATGTTCTCTACTGGAATCCCACACATGTACTTCAGAAAACCAAATTTCAAATGTTGTGGGAGGGACCTTATATAATTAATGAAACCTTTTCTTCTAGAGCCATGACTATATACAAAACTAAGAGCCTAGATAAAAAGCGGTTGATCAACATCCAACAAATAAAGCCTTTCCTAGAGCCAAGACAAGCTAGTGCAACAACTACCTCAAAAGATGGAAATCTACGCTCAAGTTTTTAGATCTCCTTATTCGAACTGAGTGGGGGAGATGGCTATCCATGCTAATAATCCATATGGCTCCTTATTTTTTCTATTTTTTGTTTTTCATATTTTTTTATTTTCCAATTTGTTTATTTTAAATATTTTTGGATTTTAAAACTTCTTTCCATTTTACACTATCGTTAGTACATTTGAATCTTTCTTGAATATTTTACACTTTCTTATATACTTTATTTTGTTTGTGTGTGATTTTTAAATATTTGCTAATAAACATGCTTTGTGCCAACAAACATAGTGGTGCTGGAGCTGTTACTAATGGCAGTTTGTGCTTTATGTTTTAGTTGCTAATGTCTAGTTTCTATTTTTGAATTTTTGAACTGATGGCTCAATCATGGTTTCTTTTTCATCGAACAAGTAGTAAGTCTATGACATCCACCCATTCACAAACTCTATGGTTTTCCTTGTTTTGGAAGTTTGAGGTCCTTTTCATTAAGTAAACTTTTAATAAATTTGTGACCTTAATAGTTTTTAGAATTGGAAAAGATTCAAAGATTTGCATGGGGTATGACTTCAAGGGGACTCAATACTCTTTGTACTCTTCTACTTGGGTGCTTGAGTGTTTTCATGGACTTCTTACCATTCTATTTTAATAACTAACAAGAAGTCAAATAAAGTCTTTGCATGGTGTGGTTTCCATCCAAAAAGAGAAAAAAAAATACAAAAAAATAAAAACAACAAAAACATGATGGAAATTCAAAACACATCCTTTGAAAAATAAATAGGCTATAAGCACTAGTTATGGGACTAGAAAGACATGTTACCCATGCCTGAAGGTCCCCTCTAAGTAAGACCCTCTTTCACTTCCTACTTTTTTCTTCTCTTTATGGAATGGTGGTTGTTTTATGGGAGCACTCTTGTGTCTCAAGGGGATGGATTAGTCTTAGAGTGGTAATGCTAAGTCATTAAAAGAGGTTGACTTTGGTCTAGAGTAAGGATGGATTTTCTCATGTCATTTTAAACATATACTCCACAAGGGATTTCTTATGAGCTTAGTTTGGAATTCCATTCCACCTTCTCCATCATCCATCTATGCTATTCATAACTCACCTCACTATGAGTGTCCATGTTCTTTATTTGGTATTTGGTTTAATGTGCTTGAATTCTTAGGTAAAATATTTTTGGTTTTGGTCCTTAACTTCCATCAACCATTAATCATCCATGGGGTAGATGAACTCCTTAGGTTGACGTTATGCAAGGGCAAAAAGGGCATGTGATTGCTATGGGAAGGATCCACTTTCACATCTCTATCAATCTTCCATAGCTGATCTATCTAGAGATGGAGAAGAAATTTAAAGAAAATGAACATGGAAGGAAGGCACTCCCCTTTCCAAGCCTCATTAGAAAACTCTATTGAAGGGGAGGAATAGACTATTACACCAATGATACTATTAGAACTATTCCAGTCGCCAACTAGGCAAAAATGATGCCTGTAACCACTATCCAAGAAGAGGAGCAGTGACCACCACCTTCATCTACCACATAAATAACTATGCTAGACATTGCTGCAACCATCCAATGATTGCAAAAATACCAAGAATGGCTCTTGAGTGAACAAGAGCAACAAGTAGGCATGAGTGGCGAGGATCCATTCGTGTATAGACTAAAAACAAGTCACCTCAATGAGGCAGCCTAAACAAATAGCTTGATGGGTGGAAGTGGATCCATTTTCTCAATGAAAATAACATAGCTACCTATGAGGTCAAATCCAAGTGCTAGAGAGGTCATAGTATCTCTTGTAGAATAATAGTCACTCCTAGAAATCTTAGGAAATGTTGCGACCTTCTTGGTGTGCTTGGAAGAGGGTGAGGGGGCTATTGTATTGGTGATGCAACACCAAGGGCAGGAGACAACAACAAAAGTGGTCACTAATCAGATTGCAGAAATGCTCAACATATTTTTGACATCTATAATAGACATCACTACACTCAAGGATGTGTAGATGTCCATTGGAATCACAAGTGACAGAATAAACACAACACAACATAAAGAACTATTGGACCAATAGGTGTAAACTAGTAATCACTTTTAGATGTCTTTGACCTTCTAGACAATATCACTACAACCCAGTTAGAGCTATTAGAGGCAAGGGACAAGAATATCATCTTGGAGGGGTAGCTCAAAATAGCCAAGGAACTGAATGAAAGATTGGATGCTAAAGTTGCCAAATTAAGAGCCCAGATTACTGACCTTGCATTTCTCAACTCAACATTAACAAGAGATGAAGTTATGGAACAACTTAACACCAAAGTCAAAGGTATTGAGGGTGCAATGAAAATGATAGTGTTTTATTGATCCTTGGTAGATTCCACATAGCACAAAATATAGAAGGCCTTCAGTCATACGTGCCAGGAGAATGTATAGTTGACCACAGAGAATTATCATCTATAAAATGTTGATGAGTGCAAGTTACAATTAACTGATTTCATCCATCAACAACGGGAGAAACTCGCTAGAGAAAACATAGAATTGAGAAGATTGGTAGCAAAAAATAGAAATCTCTCCATGGAGGAAGTTCACACATTTTACTAGAAAACTATGATCAAGGTAGTAACCTAAAAATTGGAGGCTCTCAAATTTGAGAGAGTTAAGGATCATGATAGAGAATAAACCAGTCTACAAAAGGAAGTAAATGAAAAACACATCCAATTGGTGAAGGTGAAAGTGAATAAAACCCTCCAGTAACTCTAGTAAGGGAAAGAATTATGGAAACCCATTATTGATGGGATAGATGCCTACAACAAAGCAAAAATCTGCATGAAGGAGTTGCAAATAAAGAAGATGATGGAATACATGGAGCTCGCTAATCTCCATTATGCAAATCTGGCCATGTTGAATGTTGGATGGCCATGATCTAAATTAGATAAGTAGGTGGCCAGATCATACTTGTTGTATGAGGCCAAGTTCAAGCATCATAAGGATAGCAAGTAAAAGCTTGCGGTGCCAAACATTGAACTCAAAGTTCTCAAGGCATGATTCACTGATCAACAATCCACTATTGAGAACTTGACCAAAAGGATGAATAACTACTAGGAGCTATAGAACATAATTAGGGTGTTCAATTTCAAATGCAAATAGTTTGCTACTTGGTTTATTAATCTAAAGGAAATTTTCTTAGTAATGGCCTGTTTGTGGGATGTTCCCATTTCAACCCACATTGGTGATGCCATGTGGACTATGAATGATTGCAAGAGTAAGGAGGAGAAGATGAAGGCATTACTAGATTTCTTTTACCTTCAAATAGAGGTTGTAGCTATAGCAAAATAGCCATAGCCTCCTTAGCTATTGCATATGCTTAAAGTTGGTGAAGGTCCCTTAGAACCTCAAGAACCACCATTGCTTGGGACTATTTGATCTTCTCCACCACCTTCATGCCATTAGAGGAAGTGTTATCTAATTTTTGTGTGATCATGTCTTGGTGTTCAATTTTTTTCCATGAACACCATAGTTTTTGTAATGCATTGATTTGTACACTTAGGCACTTAGTTTTGTCATGTCAGATTATTCTATTAAGAGCTAGTCGATAATTCCATACCTTCCCAATTTTGTAAGGGAACTTGAGGATGAGTTTTCATTTAGTCATGGGGGTATGCTGAGCATCAAAGTGTCATATCAATGGACCCTCATTGATGAGGCCCCATTTACATGGTGTTGCCCCATTAACAGATCAAGTAGGTGGCCAACTTGTACATTTTATATAAGACCGAGTTCAAGCATCACAAGGAAACCAAGCAAAAGCTTGTAGAGGCAAACGCTGAACTTGAGGTTCTAAAGGGAAAATATACTGATCAAAGATCCAATGCTAAGAGCTTGGCCAAAAGAATGAATGACTACCAAGAGCTACAAAACACAGTCAAGGTGTTCGATGTCGAACACAAACAATTTGCTACCTAGTTCATCAACATAAAGGAGCTATTCCTAGTAATAACCTATCCATGGGATATTCCAAGTTTAGCCCACATTGGTGATGCTGCATGAACTACGAATGATCCCCAGAGTAAGGAGGAGAAGATGAAGGCATTACTAGATGCCTTTCACCTTTCATCAAAGGCAACAACAATAGTAGAATAGCTAGAGCCTCCTCAACCACCACATGCATCCAAAGCTAGTGAAGGTCCTTCAGAACCTCAGGAACCTCCACCACTTGGGATTGTTCGAACTTCTCAACCATCTTCATGCTGTTAGAGGATGTGTTGCCTAGTTTGAGTAGTCACATCATGGTGTTTAATTTCTTGTCATGAACACCACAAATTTTGTAATGATGTCAATTTGTACATTGAGGCACTTAGTTTTTTTGTGTCAAGTGTTAGTTAATAATTCTTACCTTTCTAATTTTGTAACAGAACTCAAGGATGAGTTTTCATTTAGTCGTGGGGGTGTGATGAAGTGTCAAAGTGTCACATAAATGGACCCCTGTCGACAAGGCTATGTCAACATATCGTTTACTGCATTTATGAAACCTTCTCAACACAGCTCTGTAATAAAGTCTATAAATACGCACTCATTTACTGTGTTTATGGGATTCTTATCATAGTTATAGTAGAGCTCTTTTAGTTTTGTCATTTGAAGTTAGAATATTTTTTCTAAGTGCTCGTAGCAGGAGTTAGAAAGTGTACAGATCTTTATTCAAGCACTAATGTACCTGAGAACACTAGTGTGAACAACAATAAAGATAAGCCTTTTGATCAAACCTTGTAGCACTTGGAATAGATTAATGATTTATTTCTACATTTACCATTTTCATTAATTACATGATTAATCAAGATAAGTAAAACTTTAATTAATTAATTAATTAATTAAGCTAAATAGACTAAATACATAAGTACAATAGCTTTGAGCATAACATACAGTGCTTGGTAATCTTGGCAGCACTTAATGCTTGGTAACCCAGCAGTGTGGTATGCATTCAGGATATGTACGAAAAGTGGGATCGAATGCTTATGTTAGAATAGTTAGTTATTAATTAGCAATTAGATTAGTTAAATTGGTTAATAAATCTAGTTTCAACTTGTTATCAATCATAGGTGAATAAAATATAAAATAATAAAAATCATGTGTCACAATTACACTTAACCATACAACTAAGCTTCACAAATGTAGTTGGGAAGACAACGATCGTCATGATTAGCTTTCACTTCCTAGAACTAGCATACTTAGGAACTTAAATCTATGGAATTCAACTAGATTGCATGTGAATGCTTGGAATGCATATGGTTGAGCATAGGGTATACTCACCGCTCATCAACATGCTAACTTAGCCATGTTAATAGTAGGTAGGCCAAGAACAAAACTAGAGTAGCAAGTTGCTATAGTATACTCAATGTATGAAAAAGAGTTTGTAGATAGAAAAGATGCACAACAGAAACTTCACATAGCAAACTCTGAACTACAAATAGTCAAGTCTAGATACCAAGATAAAAAAAATGTAGCAACAAACTTGACCTGCAAGATGATAGATTATGAAGAGCTGTAGAAGATGGCCATAGCTTTTGAAGTAGAAAGAACATAGTTTGTAGCATGATACATGAAAGTCAAAAACATGTTTCCACAACTTCCATGTCCTTAAGAAGTACTAACTCCAGCTAACATTGTTGAATTTACATAAATAGTACATAATTCTAGATCAAACGAAGAAAAGCTCAGTGCTATTGAACTGTTACCAATTTTAAAAGCTAGATGATAAGGAAAAGAAACTAATGGAAGAGCCACCACCACCTAGAACATGAAGGTACTATGTCAAGTTTAGCTTTGTTTTGTTTTATCCTTTTTTATCATATGTGTTAATCATGCATTACATAGTAATTTTGTAATACCACTTAAACAAAGATGTGGCATTCATAATAGAGTTAGTCATGTATATATGTGATGAGCATCAAAGTGTTGCATCGATGGGCCCTATGTACGTGGTGTCGCCCTATCAATGGGTATGCTTTGCTGTAGAGTCTACTATGTTTATGGGGCCATGTCGATGGGGTCACATTAATGTAGCATCTGCTATGTCTATGGGGCCTCATCGATGTAGTCCTGTAGCTCCAGTCATGTTTATGGGCATTCGAGTCATAGTAGTAGCCAAACTCTTATAGTTTTTACATTTGAAAGTTAGAATATTTTCTTGAGTGCTTGCAGCAAGAGTCATTAAGCATATGGATCTTTATTTGAGCACTATTGTACCTAAGCACGATAGTGTGTGCAGCAATAAAGATGAGCTTCTTGATAAACCATGTAGCATTCTAGATAGTTTAGATGTTTTATTCATGCATTTAATGCTATTAGTTATTTATTCAATGTTTTTTAATAATTAAGCTAATTAAATAATTAGCCAGGATAAGCTAAATAGATTAAATATAGAAGTATGATTGCTTCAAGTGTAACATGTATTCGCTTGGTAATCCTAGTAATGTTATTGCTTGGTACGCCCAGTAGCATAGTGCTTGGTAACTAATGAGTGGTGGAGATACCCCTACAATCAACCATACGAATACGAGCGTTTTCACGAGCAATCCGTTCGAACTCCATAGACGGACTAGTTGTGGCACCTAGATCGTTAACCTTAAGTCGTAGTTCTCTGTCTTCCCACCTGGACTAGTATTTATAATTGTCATGTATGGTTTAGTCCAGAGTGAGGTGTATGATATGTTCCTAATTCTAATGCTACTTCTAAAGGCAGTGGAATGTAATATTAACTAAGCTAAGCTAGGAGGAAAAGGTAAGAAAATCTAATTTAGCCTAAGTGCGACGAGCAGTCGATTCCTTGATCATCCATACACATCTTGGACCTCGTGCATGACTACCACTGGGATTACCAAGTCCAGATCCTAGGTACACCATTGGGATACCAAGTAGTCACACTTAAATGCTCGTAATCAAGTCGTACTCGTTTTGCGTTCTAGGAGTTTAAGGATGAGAGAGAAAATAGTAAATAACATTAAATAAATAAACAATTAAATAACAAAGTGAATGATGCAATGATGAAGTAATCTTGATCTTTATTGCTAGTCATGTGCATGTCCAAGTACGTCACACTCAAATAAAGAATGTCGTACAATTACATTCATCACACTGCAGGCAGACATTGGAAAATAATCTAACTCTGGAGGGATCAAACTGCTAGAGTTTCACTACAATCTAAACTAGGATATGAAACAAGGGAAAGTTGCTTCTTATTTATAGATATTACGATGGACTACGATATCACGTACGCGATATCGCAGGTAGACGCGATATCGCATCCCATCATACGCCCACAACTGAATAAAAACTCATCCTCGAGTTACAAAGAGAACAAGTTCCATTGATTACACAGTGGAAAGGCATGGGATTATTAATTGGAAAAAATGAAATAAAATAATGCCGCAATGTGGAAAGACACAACACAGAAAAAATGCTACAACTACAAAAATATGGAACTCATGTAGTTTCTAGTGGCAGTGGCTCCTCCATGGGTGCTTTCCCTTTGTCACATGCTCCAGGCTTTGAAGCTTGATGGCATTGAAGAATAGCCTGGAGCTTCTCCTCTTTGGTCCAAGGGTCTTGTGTCGTCCATGCGGGTGTTCCTATGTTTGATGGAGTTGGCACCTCCCATGGACAGGGTAGTTGTAGAAACATCTAATTGGCTTTGACATACCATGCCGCGAACACCCGTCATTCCTCTTCATAGGCTCTAGCTTTGTCTTTATATTCATGAAGATCTGTTAGCCATCGAGCCAAGTCGGTTGCAACATAATTTTGCCCTTGGTAGCTTGCTTTTACCACCTCAAGTTTAGAATTTGCAACATCTAATTTTTCAACCAGCTTCTTACGTTCTGCAAATTCTACGTCATATTTGAGATGGGTGGAAGCTACATGCTATTCGAGCTCTGTTCTCGGGTGCCCTGCTGTTAACATGCCAAGGGTGGCATATCTAAGGTTTGCCAACTCCATGTATTCTATCAAGTCCTAAATCTACAGGTCCCGATTTTTAACTTTCGCTTGGTGGGCGAAGGTGTAAGTGTCCAATATGGCTTTCCAATCAGTGTGTTGAGCACTGATAGTGTTGATTTGAGCCTTGGCCATATGGATCTCCTTCTCCAGGATTTGTTTGTACATCCCCACCTGGTCACGGAAATGCTCCTTCAGATTCTCGTGTCGTTTAGCCTCATTCTGCCACACGCTTATCTCAATTGCTGATTTTTGGTGAATAGCATGTACCTCCTCCATGGAGAGGGTTCGATTCTCTCTAGCTAAATGACTTACATCTTGGTTGACCCGAATGAATTGTTCTTGTAACTAATGAAAGTGTTCATTGAGAACATTCTTTTGTTTCTCCATAGAGGTCAACCGAAGGTTATCTGCAACCAACTGCTTATTCTCTTCTTCTAAGGCCTTGAGTGCCTTAAGATGCACATGGGTTTGCGCTTCTGCTGTGGAAGCATCCCAAACAACCTTCTCCTTTTCTTCTGTCACCTTCTTATTCTTTGTAGTCAATTTGGTTAGTTGCTCTGTTCTAAAGTTATCTAGCTGGTCTGTGGGAACAAACTGTAGAGGATCCTGCTATGCTGCTTGTAAGGCTACGAGCTGTTCTTGTAGTTTCTGCACTTTTTCTTCAGCATGCTCGGCCCTTACTTTGGATATGAACAACTTCCCCTTTGTGGAAATGAGGTTTGATTGAATTGTTGTGACATCTTGATGGATGTCAAATAGGGACATCATTACTTCTTCTGTTTGAAGCAATCTATCAAGTACATCCTCATGTTCTGTAGGAGTCATTGAGGTTCTGAAAAGAGTTTGAGCATCCCTTCCTCTTGAAAGATCTACCAGTGGCACAACAGGTACATTGAAAGATTCTTTGATGTGATCCATGACCACTTCAACAACTCCCACAACATTCTAGTGTTGCATGACCACCACAGTGGCCCCTTCACCAGTCTCTAACTACACCTAAAAAGATGCTACGTTTCCTAAGATTTGTTGCGATCATATGCTTTCCCCTCCTTCTATTTGAATTGATACTTCATCCCTTGTGCGATCTAATGAAATTGTAGGCTGATCGGCATCATCGATGATGCGGAAAAGGTTTGCGTCATCATGACTTCCCCAACTAACCATCTTAGCGATGGCCCTAACATGGCTCATCGACAGTTTATAGTCTTGCAATGGCAGTAGCTGATCCTGACCTGTGCTAGGCCCTGCTTCTTATTGTTAGCTGGGACCCGTGGCTAGAGGTTGGCTGGGTCTTGCAAGTTGAGTTGCAGGTGGTCCAGTCATCTGTTCTTCTTCTTCTTCGGGTCTCAGATCTTCGCTGGTGCTCTTTCTTGGAGCTGGTGCTTTTAACAATTCAACATAAGAAGCATTCTGGGCTTTTTGGAGGACATCATTAGTGTACCCTTGAATACCAGCCTGTTGGCATAGTTTTTTGATAAGACAGGAGAAAGGCAGCACCATCTTCCCTATCTTCCATTCTTCAAATCGCCTTAGGATCTCTGTCAAATATAGATGGGGAAGGTTAGCGTTAACCTTTCCCATCAACACTGCACATCCTCTAGCCACATACATTGATATTCTTTTCAAACCTTTTGTGGGGAAGAGATGATAGGTTCCAATCTTAAAATAAACTCTATCTTCCGTCGTAAGCTCACCAAAAGCTTTATCTCTACCATAAGCCTTCTCTAACCAATTCTTTCACATATCAGGGTCTGAATGGGTAAATAACCGAGAAACATGAGACCCTGAATTCAGAAGGTTTAACACTTTCGAAATAGCCTGTGTAGAGAAATCAACTGTCACACCACAAATGTTAACCGTGGTGCCTTGCTCCCTATTGTGCCAGAATTAGTACGTTTCACCTAAGTACCAAGCACTACTTTCAGAGAGGACAAGCCATAAGGGAGACCCTTTGAGGTGATCCCTAACAACCTCTAGAAAGAACTCTACAAAAGATTTGAAGTTTAGCTCCATAATCACTGCAGTGAATGTGGACTTCTCATGGATAGCCTGAACACATTCCAGGGGCAATGTGAGTTGTTGTCCCGGTTTAGGTGCAACAATGGCTCCTCCTTCTGCCTGCCTAGACTATCTAGTAGGAGGTTCTTCTTGATGGATGTTGAATGATTACACCTCTTGTTCTGCATGTTTTCTGGCAGGGCCTTGTCTTCCACCTCTCCAAGATTGTTTCGCTCCACCTTGAACAGGATCCTCCTGCTGTGCATGTTTCGGGGCCATTCTGCAATCATATGGGCCAAGCATTAGTAAGGTTGTTTTGGAAATCAAGTTATACCTTACTACTTGCCTTAATTAAAGATTGTATGTTATAACGTGTGATCGTGCCCAAAATTTATAATAATGGATCTTGTGACTTAGGTGGCTATCATTTTAGTCTCTCGGTGTACTTAAGGTCATATGATTTTTGGCACAATTATTCTAAGTGTTAAGTTAATTACCCTAACTGATGTCCTTTGGGCAATGATAAATTTCAAAAATGTTAGGCACGTTTCGGTAAGTGTCTCTCCCCCACGACTAAATTGAACACTCCGGGTTCAAGCAGGTTTAAACAAAATTAAAATTGGAGCACCAGTGCACGAGATATGAGTGAAAAAGCAAGGGTCATGCAGTCGTAAGTCGTAGAGAAAAATTTCAACAACTCCCCTCGCGTGAATGGCAAAATGATGCTAAGTGTTGCAGTGGGGGTTCCTATTTATAGGTAAATAGGACATGATATCACGTATGGTACATCGTGTATGTGATATCACGTGGGACGAGATATCGCGTACGCGATATCTTGTCCCTAGTGATGTGAGACACATGAAAATATCAAATTTTTAATGATTTTTCTTGAAATTGATGTGAAAGATTGAGGACATTGGCAAGTATTAAGAAGTCCTAGGGTAATTTCATTGATTCGAGAGGCACTATGAATGATAATGATGTGAATTTGAGCAATTAAAAATTTGGTGGTTATGAAAAAAAGGAATGTAATGGTACATTGGAATGTTAAAATTATAGAGGGATAATATTAGGGAAAGAAAATTAAGCTGAGGGTAAGAAATTGTGTGTGTGAGCTAAAGAATTAGTGAAGATTACAAAAAATTACACAAGTGGGTCCTCCCCAAAGTAGGTTTCAACCTATAATGCCCTTGTGTAACCACACTTAAAGTGTCCGTGGGCACGAGAAGGGTTAAATGTAATCCTCACTAACTCCACAAAACACACACATGTAAATATCACCGGAATGAGATGAAAATTCTATGTTACATGGAACACAAGCTACAATTACACGAACAGTGAGATGAGATGAACTATAGAAAGGGATCGTAGAGATTGGGACATGAGGTAACTATCCTCGGGCATAGTGAATCTTGTGTGTAAAGCATGATTAATATGTCATTAACCCGTCATTCCAAGATCAAGACCAAGTCCATTCCTCTAAACAATGACATCGCATTGTTTCATCCCATGATGAATAGCTATGAGAGTACCATAACAACAAGGTGTACAATCACTTGGCATTTTATACAAGGGAGAAGTGATTTTTTTGTTTTGTGGCACTTTGTTTTTCTTTTCTTTTTCTTTTTCTTTTTGAACTTTACTAAATCTAGAGAAGCCGTCAACCTTCAGGCATGGGTGCATGTCTTTCCAGTGGGACCCCCTAAAACAATTTTTCATTTTCAAGTGCCCTTTTGAGTACTCTTACTTCCATTTTTTCATTAAATCTACAAGGATCTTAGTATAACCACATTGCATGATAACTCCCATAGATGTCACCAAAGAGAATCTGCAAGTCCCCTTGATATCACATCCTTAATCATTCCCTCTTGGTCCATCCTTCTTCATTATGGGTACAATGAACACAAAATTAATTTTAAGTTTTTAGAAATATCAAGAATATCACTGTACCCTCAAAAATAACCTCTTATTTGTAGAGTGGATGAGTGAGTGTAATGGGCTCACTGTTCCAAATAATTGATCACTCATGACTTAATAACATAAAACACATCTCAACCAATGATCCACATGAGTGTTTTATTCGTAGATGAGATTACTTACAAAACATGAAAATACAAACACACAAAAAGATAAAAAGATAAAAAGATAAAACACAAAAAAGTTGAAAAATAAAAACTTGGAAAACAAAAATTTGAAACAATTAAACAAAATGAAAGATATTTATTAATCCTACTTGTTATTGAAATGGGGGATATCCCCCACAACTAATAAGTTGAGGATGGCAGGGATTAATAAATGTAAGATAAGGATCCTTGCATGTTGGAAGTATTAGAACTGGTCTATACTTATTCCCTTGGGGTTCACAAACTTGATTATAATGAGCATAGTGGGGCACTTTATACGATGTAGTTCCCAGATAACGAGTTGACCCACTATGATGTTTGTGACCGTTAGATGATATGCAAGGATTATGATGATGCCTCCCATGGTTGTGTTCATTGGGCTGTATGGTTGTTGGAGTGTTAGTTGGTGGCCTTGATAAAGTTACATGAGGTGTTGGGTTTGAAGGTAAGGGTGCACCACAGTGTGGGACTTGTGCTGAGTTGGAAGATGTAGTGGCCTTTGGGTTATGTTGTTCCTTCTTACGACCGTGTTTAAAGAAGGGGTTCTTTTGATGTTGCTAAGGTTTCTCACTGCTGTTGGAAGTAGTAGCACAAGTGTTGTTCGTGGGTTGTTGTGGCACAAACACCTTAGGAATAGTTGGTGGCATTGTGAAAGGAAGTAAAGGATGAGAATGTTGAAAGTTAGGAGGAATATAAGGTGTACAAAGTAGCGGTTGTGTTGGAGGTATGGGCTAATACTATTGAGGAGAATGGCATTGTGGTGAGATAGAGTATGGTGGCCCGAATGGAGAAACAGGGTGTTGAACGAGATAAGCATTTGGATTCAGAAAATATGAAGGGTGCCTCCAATCTAAGGGTGGTCTCCCCCACGACTGGGATTTTTGCCACTGTGATCAAACATAGTACCTCTGTATGAACTTTGGATATAGTGTGCTTCCCCAATGCTCATGTAAATGTAACAGTATTGGGCATTGGCTTTTGGGGTGATCGTACAGGCATATGTTGCATTCATACGTAGAATTGGTAGTTGAGCGCTTACTCCCTTTATCCCATCTTTCCAATTGTCTACTATTTCGTCTTGCTTCTTGGGTTGTCAAAACTCTATCTCCAATATCATTGATATATTCTCCACACTTTTGATATATCCATTCCAACATCTTATTGATCTTTGCCTTGGCTTCTTCTAACGATTGTTGTATTGGCAAAGATGATGTTTCCACATTGAAATTGGTTGATTTCTTCTTTGTATGATCAGGGACCTTTGTTGAGTTAATATTTTGGTCCCATTGATGTTTTTCAACACTCTCCCATCTAGTCAATTCTCCTTCTTCTTTTGCTACTTGCTTAATAAGCTCTTGGATTTGATGGGTTCGTAGGTTATATAGTTGAACTTGGGCATATATTCCTAAGGTTGCTCTTATTTCATTACGTAGCTCATCAATAATATGGTACGTTAGCCTTTCCTCAGAAAACCCATGGTCTAGACAGTTGTTTAACAGTGCATAATATCTTTCTAAGGCCATGTCCAAGGGTTCATGTTGTGCTTGTTTCCATTCTTGGATTTATTTCCTCAAGGCTGACACTCTTGCATAGGTTTGATATTTTTTGTTAAAGACTTCTACCATTGTTGACCAGCATCGTATCAAATCTAGTTTTAATGATCTATACCATACTTTTTCTTGGTCAACGAGTGTCATAGGAAAAAGCTTAAGTTTTTGCCAACTGTTATCAATGTTATTCCATGTGCAAGCATCATAGAAGGCTAATAAATGTTGATGTGGATCTAAGTCATAGCCTCCTGAAAATTTAGAAAAGTTGTTTAAATCTAGCCTAGGTAGTCTGCTCTCTTTACGATGCCTACGTGAGATTCGAATAGCCTCTTATATTTGCATTAAGCTTGTAGTGGCCAGTGGGGGTTCATCGTCATCGGGTAAGTTATGTCTTCATGTGTTGTGATGACGTTGTTTTTGTTCCTTCTTATAAGAAACTCCCACTTCAGGTTGTATACTCCAATCTTCATCATCATATAGTTTGTTGGTTCTCCAATGAACTTCCTCACTAAGTGTGGCGTTATTGTTATCTTGTAGGAGAGGCATGGTTGTGAACTTGTGTGTGAATTTATGTGTGACTTTTTATAATTATTTCTTTTTCTAAAAGATATATCATAAAGTTCTTTACAGTGACCTTGTATGATATAACTAATCTAGATAACTAGCATCGTCCCTGGCAACGATGCCTATGATGAGTGACGAGATACCCCTACACTCAACCATACGAATACAAGCGTTTTCATGCGCGATCCAGTCGAACTCCGCAGACGGACAAGTTGTGGCACCTAGATCATTAACCTTAGGTCGCAGTTCACTTTCTTCCCACCTGGACTAGTATTTATAATTATCACGTATGGTTTAGTCTAGAGTAAGGTGTATGATATGTTCCTAGTTCTAACACTACTCCGAAAGGCAGTGGAATGTAATATTAACTAAGCTAAGCTAGGAGGAAAATGTAAGAAAATCTAATCTAGCCTAAGTGCGACGAGCAGCTGATTCCTTGATCATCCGTACACATCTTGGATCTCGTGCATGACTACCACTGGGATTACTAAGCGCAGATCCTAGGTACACCACTGGGATACCAAGTAGTCACACTTAAATGCTCGTAATCAAGTCATACTCGTTCTGCGTTCTAGGAGTTTAAGGGTGAGAGAGAAAATAGTAAATAACATTAAACAAATAAATAATTAAATAACAAAGTGAATGATGCAATGATGAAGTAATCTCGATCTTTATTGCTGGTCATGTGCATGTCCAAGTATGTCACACTTGAATAAAGAATTCCGTACAATTACATTCACCACACTGCAGGCAGACACTGGAAAATAATCTAACTCTGGAGGGATCAAACTGCCAGAGTTTCACTACAATCTAAACTAGGATATGAAACAAGGGAGAGCCGCTTCTTATTTATAGACATTGCGGCGGATTGTGATATCACGTACGCGATATTGTAGGGAAGACGTGATATTGCGTACGTGATATCGCGGCCTATGCGATATCACATCCCATCAGTAACCCAGTAGTGGATCATGGGTTCAAGATGTGTATGGAAAGTGAGATTGGATGCTTATGTTAGGACTAGTTAAAGATTAGTTAAATAGTTAAATTAAATTAGTTCTTAATTTACTTCATCTCTCTCTTTAAGCATTAAAACTATAAAACATAAAATGATAAAAATCATATGCCTTGGTTACACTTAATCATACCTTTGTACTTCACAAGTGTAATTGGGAAGACAACAAAAAACCATTAGGGCAAGGTTTACTTCCTAGAAGACTAGCACACTGGAAACTAGAGAGTCCATGGAATTCAACCAGATCACACATGAGCACTTCGTGATTTTTATGGTTGGATGTAGGGGTACCATGAACTAATCATCATTGGCATTGTTGCTAGGGATTTTTTTTGTCAAAATGTGCACTATCTAGGTTTAGTGGATATTATTAATATCATTGGACAAAACCCAAGGTCAATATCACTTCCAAATAATATAACTACAAAGGCACATTGATATTTTAGTTGTTTTGCAAAAATGTCTTCTTCTTCTCATAGGGGAAATGATACGAAACCGTTGGTCCCACAAGAGTGTAGAATGGTATATACTCATCTTGATGAGGATGTCCCTGATTTCACCTTCATCCTACATTAGGATGATTAACTACGATGGTGTGATGTGGAAGGCAACATTGTAATTCCTCCTAATTGATCTGTGCCCATGATGCTACTTCAAACTCTTAAGAAGTTAGGCATTGCAAATCTTCAAGAGGAATATGTTGTGCATGATTATGACACTAAGGACTATCATCCCACTGAAACACAATGTAGGTGAGATTAGCATCAGGAGAGGCACCATGAGGATGCGAAGGGGAAACGGTTCACAAATCCCTTAGTTCTATTAACACAATATGACAATGAGGACCCTCCCTTTGAGGGCTCTTAGCATGAAAATTCTCCATCCTTTGTTACTGGTGATGAGCGTGTGGCCTTGAATCTACGGTCTACAATCAACAATATGGATTTAGGAAAAGATGGCAATCAAGGCAAGGAATCAGACAAGCATCAAGATGATAAGAAAACTAATGAATGTGGCCATAATAATCAAAGGAGAATTAGTAAATATCATGGTAGAGGTAGTCTTCCTCCCTCTTTTCCCTCTTCATTTGCATTTGCTTTTTCTTCCTCTTTTAATTTTGTAAAATGTAGTAGAAGAAAAAACCATGATGGAAGTGAGTAGAGAGGCAATAATACAAATCGCCATGCCCACAATAATCAAAGAGGTAACACAGGACATCATCACAACAACAAAATAATGATGTTGATGAGCCTTTGTTGGTGACTCAAAGTATGCTTAACATTGTATAGGTAGTTAAGATTCCAACTAGGCATGTAAAAGATAGTCGGATTAAGCACTTAGACATGAACAATATCCCAAGATTTGAGGGGGGATATAACTCTAATTCGTAGAACCATTTACAAGCCTTTCATGATGCTTGCACCTTACAAAACATTGAGAATGATTGGCAAAATCTCAAGCTATTCCCAAGACACTCATTAAGAAAGCAGAAGGCTAATACCAATCCTTGGAGCCAGAATCTATTTGCACATGGAGTACCATGTTGGAACTATTTAATGATAAATATCATACATACTCTAGAGTGTCTAACCTAAGAAGGCAAATCCAAGGTTGGAAATAGGGAATACATGAACCCTTGGATGCCATCATGGACAAATATTATTCTCTCTTACATTAATGCCCTAGCCATGGTTATTCTCACAAGGAACAACTCTATCATATCATAGATGGGCTTAAAGCAAAAACCAAAAGAACTCTTAGGGTTTATGCCCAAGGAAGATTGTCTGAACTAAGAACTCATTAGATATAAAGGTTGATAGAGCAGGTTGCAAAAGAAGAAGGTAAATTACAAAAAAGGGAAAGTGTAGAAGAATATAATAGGAACCCTTCCATTAAGAAAATGGAGGTCCACGTTTATGATGAGGAAGAGTCATCACTTGACAAGGTGGTGAACAAGAAAACCTTTTCCATACAAAAATCTATTTCTAATATTTTGGCAAAGGTTGATAAATTATGGGACTCTTTGTATGAAAAATTCCAAAATACTATGAAGATTGCTGAAGAATCCAAAGAGCAAAATAGTAAGTAACCATAGAAGGCAGAAAGAAGCTAAACGTGCCTATCAGAGAGGTAAGTGCAAAGCTACTGTAATAGAAGAAGTTGTAGAGATAGACTCTAATAATGACATTGGTTATGACATTTGTCAGTATGAACATCCTATGGGATGTTTTCCTATCGCATCACACTTACAAAAGTCTAGGGTGTATGCATTAAATTCTCGATTATCATGAAGGCAAGCACCTAGACAATTACATTATCCTCAAGGCAATCCAAGGCAGTTCCACTAGTAATAACAAACTTACTATCCAAGTAGAGCTCTGCCATAACCATATAAAAAATATCAATAGTGGCACCAACCATAGTCGTGTGGAATTCCATCATCAAGATAGTAGTATGCTTATAGAAAATTAGATCCATACAACTACTATATCTAGCAACCCATCTCTCCACAAAGTTCTACTAGCCATGTCTCATTCCAACATCACTATTACCCTCCAGAGTACAATTGAACTCATTCATCATCTACTTAAGGGGAACACCCATAGCAATACCACCCTTTGCATCTATCTACGCATATCCCTCTTCCCTAAACCTAGTTACCTTCTATTTTGTCCATTCAGGGTGAAATTCCTCCATAGCCATAACAACAAAATGCTACGAGGGTTGTACATTCACAACTGGCCTTTTTACTAAGTGGTTTGAATAGTTGATCTAGGAAATGATCCTTTTTTCAACCCAACAGTCCTCCCAAACCCTCTCAACCTAATGCAACTAGTTGCCTTGTATTTCCAACATCCTCATCCTCTACATCAAACACATTCAAGTTCCCTTCAAACCAAATGCAGCTTCAGATCCACACTGCGATGTTAACTCATGTTGTTTCTGATTGGTTCAAGGGTAGCAATCTTCCCACAAAAATATTTCACCCAAGAAGTCCTCTTATTTACTTATAGATCATTGGACATGAGCCATGCAAGGATCTTCTTGATTTTGGTTCCAATGTTAGTCTCATCTCCCATGACATGTACAAGGCTTGAAACCTACCATCTCTCAAAAAGAGCAACATCCATTTGGAATTGGTAGACTAGTCAATGACTATTCCTTTGGGATTACTGGAGGATATTGTAACTATAGTTTGTGGGTGGTCCTATCCTACTGATTTTTAGGTGATCAAGGTAGAAAATTGAAAAGGTGATGTCCCCATCATTATGAAGCATGCATGGTTAAGCATTGTTTATGCACGAATGGGCATCAAGGACCTCTCCTTGGAAATCTTCAACGAAAATGAATTTGGACACTTAGAGAAGAAGAATATTCCATGCATCATGTATAGTGATAATGGGTGCAATTGCATGCAAAAAATATAATTCATTAAAAGTACATTTATTAAAGCATGTAATCAATGTGCACATGAAATAGATATCCAAAGATTTCTATACGTAGAAGCCACAAAATAGGAGGGCACCTAGTGGTTGATAGCTAACTTTGACAGCAACACACTATTCATGGAACATATTGAGAGATTAACATGTGCTTATGTCAAAGGCATGGATGAACTTAATTAAGTTCATCACCAACTCTTTGATGATGAGTCAGTAATCCCTAATCATTTCAACTAGGAGCCCATAGAGTTAAAAAATCTACCTGCAAGCATGAAGTATTCATTTTTAAACAATGGCAAGTTGGTCATAATCAATGCAAACATTGCTCTTGAAAAAAAAAAGACAAGTTGTTGAGGATCATCAACAAATGACCAACAACCTTTGCTTGGTCATATCCCAAACTAATAGGAATTGATCTCAGGATATGCTAGCATCGTATCTACACTGACCTAGCCATGAAGCCAAGAAGGCAGTTGTAGAGGTGGCTAAATCCCAAATTGAAGCATATTGTTAAGGAGAAAATAGAACAACTCCTCAAGGTGGGGTTTATCTATCCCATCATAGATAATGAGTGGGTTAGCCCACTCATAATTGTGCCAAAGAAAGGTGGTAAGTGGCAAGCTTGCATTTTCTTTAGGCTATTGAATATGGCAACATTTGAAGATCATTTCCCATTGCCATATGTGGACCAACTATTGGACACTATCTCTAGGCATTACTATTATAGCCTCTTGGGTGGTTATAGTGGCTATAACCAGATCTAGATCGCATTAGAGAATCAGGCCAAGACAACATTCCTGAGTCCTAGGGGGACATTTGCATATAGTAAGATTCCATTTGGTCAATGCAATGCCCCTGCAACATTTCAATGCTTGATCCTTAGTATTTTTCAGTAGCAAATTGGTAGCAAGGTATAAGTCTTTATGTATGACTTCTCTACTTATGGGGCTACATTTGAGAAAGCTGTGGATCACCTTGAGTAGGTACTAAAAAGATGTGTTGAAAAAAAATCTTAGGCACAAGTGGTAGAAAATTCATTTAATGATCTAGGAAGGCATAGTACTAGGGCATAGAATTACTCAAGTAGGGATTGAGGTAGACCCAAAGAAGATAAGGTTCATCCAAGGAATCACATGCCAACCTGAGATAGTCAAAGATGTTTGATCATTCCTTGGACACATTGGCTACTATTGGTAATTCATAGAGAATTTTTCTAAGATCAAAAAGTTGTTGGTAGAGCTTACAAAGAAAGATGCTCCATTTATTTGGACCAAGGAATGTGAACATGCATTTTAGCAGCTAAATGAGAAGCTTGTAGAGACTCCAATTCTATGAGTACTAGACTGGTTGAAACCATTTCATATAGTGACAGATGCATCTAATTATGCCTTGGGAAACATGCTTATGCTATTGGACGATAAGAAACATCCATATTACATCCACTTCACGAGTTGAAGCATTTTGTGGGTGCATAATTGAATTATACAACTGAGAAAGAACTAATGGCAATGGTGTATGCTCTCGAAAAGTTTAGGCACTATGTGCTTGGATACAAAGTATTTGTGCACACAGATCATAGTGCCAACTACTTCTTAATGAACAAGCCAATAATGAGCCACATATCATATGGTGGCTTATAATCTTGCAAGAATTCAATCTCACAATGGTAGATCAGAAAGGAATTGAGAATGTGGTCGCTAACCACCTCTCTCAATTAAGATGGGATAATAAAAAGGAGGAGAATCTACTAGCTGAACAATTTCTAGATGAACTCCTATTTATAGGAGTAATAAATGACCAAGTGCTCCCTGAATCAAAATGTTATGATGGCATCTTTACTTACTTTCTCATTCAGAAGATGCCACAAGATCTAGACTTTAGGAAGAAACAACAGTTTCTTCACTAGGCAAAGTACTTCATGGAAATTAATGGATACCTCTACAAGGTGTGGCCTAGTTCATTAGTGTGTTCCTAATGCAAATCAATTGCATGTTCTCTAGGATGCTCATGAAGGCCACTATGCAAAGAGATGCATGGCCATAAAAATTATTGTAGGATACTACTGGCCTGCAATCTTTAGGGATGTCCATCAATTTGTTTGATCTTGTGAATGCTATCAAAGAGATGATGGGATGAATGCTTGAATGAAGGATCCTTAATAGTGGGTTCAACCACTAGAGCCCTTTGACATATGGAGCATATACTTTATGCATCCCATCACACCCATGTCCAATGGAAAGGCATATATCATCATAGCAGTCGACTACTACACCAAATGAACAGAAGCAGTAGTAGTCACTGACTTTACATCATCCACCGTTGCTTGATTTGTACAAAAAAATGTTGTAAATAGGTTTGGGATGCCACATGCATTGATTTCTGACAATGGAACTCATCTTACAAGTGCCACCTTTCGAAAGTTGATGCAACACTTAGGGGTTGAACATAAATTAATAACACTCTATCACCCCCAAGCCAATAGTCAAGCAAAAGTTACCAATAGGAAGATTACAAAGATCCTAACAAGGACCATAAGCAAATATAGGAGAGATTGGAGCACAAAAAGTAATGATGCCCTTTGGGCCTACCACTCAACATGGAAACTTCCTATTGGCTACTCTCCCTATGAGTTGGTGTACGGAAAACTTCCAACACTTCCAATCCAATTCGAGCTCCGTACAGTTTTAACAACTTGTGACTTAGACCTTAACCTAAGTCTAGCATAAAAGAAAAGATTGATCAACCTCAATGTGCTACATGAAAATTGATTACTGGCCCTATCTTTGAATGAAGTCCACAAGGCATACAACAAACAATGACATGACCTTAGAAGATAGAAAGTAAATTTTCAACCAGGAGATAAGGTTCTCTAATGGAATCCCACACATGTACTTCAAAAAACTAAATTCCAAATGTTGTGGAAGGGACCTTATATAATTTCCAAAACCTTTCCTTCTAGGGCCATGACTATATAAAAATCTAAGAGCCTAGATAAAAAGCAGTTGACCAACATTCAACAAATAAAGCCTTTCGTAGAGCCAAGACAAGTTAGTGCAACAACTATCTCAAAGGATAGAAAACCATGCATAAGTTTTTAGATCTCCTCCTTCCACCTGAGTGGGGGAGATGGCTATCCATGCTAATCATCCATATGACTCTTTAGTTTTTCTATTTTTTTCATGTTTTTTATTTTGTAATTTTTTTATTTTACATCTTTTTTGATTTTAAAGTTTCTTTCCATTTTACACCATTTTTTGTTTTACACCATCATTAGTACATTTGAATCTTTCTTGAATATTTTACACTTTCTTATATACTTCACTTTATTTTGTTTGAGTGTGATTTTTAAATTTTTGCTAATAAACATGCTTTGTGCCAATAGACATAGTGGTGTTGGAGTTGTTACTAATGGTGGTTTGTGCTTTATGTTTTGGTTATTAATGTCTGGTTTCTATTTTTGAATTTCTATACCGATGGCTCAGTCATGGTTTCTTTTTCATGGAACATGCAGTGAGTCTACGACATCCACCCATCCACAAACTCTATGGTTTTTCTTATTTTGGAAGTTTGAGGTTCCTTTTCATTAAGTAAAATTTTAATAAATTTGTGACCTTAGTAGTTTCCAAAATTGGGAAAGATTCAAAGGTTTGCATAGGGTGTGACTTCAAGGAGACTTAATACTCTTTGTACTCTTCTACTTACTTGTGTGCTTGAATGTTTTCATGGACTTCTTACTATTCTGTTTGAACCACTAAAAGAAAGTTAAATAAAGTATTTGCATGGTGTGGTTCCTATCCAAAAAGAGAAAATAAAAATAAAAACACAAAAAACAAAAAGAAAACATGGTGGAAATTCAAAGCACATTCCTTCGACAAATAAATGGGCTACAAGCACTAGTTATGGGACTAGAAAAACATGTTACCCATGCCTAAAGGTCCCCTCTAACTAAGGCCCTCTCACACTTCCTACTTCTCTTTTCTTCTCTTTATGGAATGATGGTTTTTTTATGGAATCACTCTTGTGTCTCAAGAGGATGGATCGGTCTTAGAGTGGTGATGCAAAGTCATTGAAAGAAGTTGGTTTTGGTCTAGACTAAGGATGAAATTTCTCATGTCATTTTAAAAATAAACTTCACAAGAAACTTCTTGTGAGCTTAGCTTGGAATTTGATTCCACCTTCTCCATCATCCATCTATGCTATTCGTAACTCACCTCACTACCGGTGTCCATGTTCTTGATTTGGTATCTTGGTCTGACGTGCTTGAATTCTTAGGTAGAATCTTTTTGGTTTTGGTCCTTAATTTCCATCAAGCATTAATCACCTATGGGGCCCATGAACTCCTTAGGTTGAGGTTATGCAAGGGCAAAAAGGACATGTGCCTACTATGGGGAGGACCCACTTTCATATCTCTTGGTTGGGTTCATTAAGTACCTTAGATATTCTTGTAATCAGAATCTTTTGTACGTCCATCTTCTACATCAAACCATGTGTTCCTTTAAATATTTTGTTTAATAAAAGCATTCTCTATCAAAATTTTCAAATTTTGAGCTTTCATAGACCCTCTTCAATGATTTTATCATATTCTTGGCTTTTTTTGGGATTCCATGCACCCAAAATTTATTGAAAAGTTCCTTATATTTTTCAAGATATTCAAATTTCAAGATTTTGGCCTAGGGCCCCATATATGGGGCCCCATTGACAAAGTAAACCCATATATGAGGCCCCATATATGGGGCCTCATCAACATGGTAGAAAAATAGTATATATACATATATATGTGGTCCCACTTTGAAATTTTTACATTTTCTCACAAATGCTAAGGAAGCTTTTCAAATTTTCAGAGCCCGGAACCTTCCAGAGCCCATAACTTACAAATCATTTATCCATATCACTTCATTCTTTGACCCTAAAACTATTAGAGGTAAGCTCTTCATCATGGAGGCCACAAATATGCCATTTTTAACAAAAAAGTTTTCACAATTTTTCTAACTCCCATAAAGGTTTAATTGAAAAATCAACTATTAAACACTAAATTACAAGAGTTAAACCTTTCCAACAAGCTCCAATGACATCTACAATAAATCATTAATAAAATAATCAATCTACCATGGTCCAACCTTAGCCAAAGTGTAACAAAATAACAAGAGAAGATATTAAAAACCTTAAAGTTACACATTATATTTACTAACCCACGGATGTGTTGTGACCACAAATGACACCAAAAGGAAAGCACACACAAGAAGCAAGACCATTCCAACAAAGGGAGAAATATCCTAGAACAAAAAGGGGCTAAGAATAGCCCTAAGAAGAATTTCTTGCAACCCACACCATAGGTCCTCTTAGGGAAAATTCTGAGGTGGAATCTATTTGACAAATTCTAGAACTAGCAATAGCAACAAAACATTCCCATCAGGATCATGCACAAGCACAACCAATAAATGTTGACATGACCTTAATAGAGGTTTTTTTGAATCAAATAAAATCAAGAGAGGTCCAAAAATTGATGCTTTAGGAGTTAAAATTTGGCCCTTTCTTAGATCAAGCACCAAAAGAAGTGTAGAACCAATTGAAGACCTCTCCCATGTGGTCAATCATCACTTCCATCGGGGAGTGGTACATGGAAGAGACATTTTTATTCTGAAACAATAGGCAACTCGAATCAATGGTAAAAATCAAGGACATATTAGTGTCCTAGTTGGTGTAGGCCATTGTTACAGTGCTTGGGTTATCAAAAATGAAGGCAAGTCTTATTAAGATCCCAATGTAAGCAGATTCGAGTATCAAGAAAGAATGGATTCGATGATACTATGGTGTCAACTGCAAGGCGTTTGGTGCGCTCACACTAGTAGAGCGAATCCATTATAAGATTGTAGCCTTCCACCTCAATCCCATGGTGAAGCCAAGCAAAAGCACCACCTTCTCTACTCAAGCCTACATTGCTCTGAGTGGGAGATTCCTTGTCAACCTTCCACAGCTAATCTATCTAGAGATGGAGAGCGATTTAAAGAAAATGAATGTGGAAGGAAGGCACTTCCCTCCCCATGCCTCATTAGGAAACTCTATCAAAGGGGAGAAATAGTATATTACACCAATGATATTGTTAAAACTATTTAAACTACCAACTGGGCATAAATGATAAAGGACAAGATGCCTACAACCACTATCCAAGAAGACGGGTAGTAACCACCACCTCCACCTACAACTAAAAAAACTATGCTAGACATTGCTGCAACTACCCAACAATTGCATGAATACCAAGAATGGCTCTTGAGTAAATAAGAGCAATAAGTAGGCGTGAGTGGCAGGGACCCATCCATGTACAGACTAGTAATGAGTCACCTCAATGAGATGGCCTGAACAAACAATTTGATGGATAGAGGTGGATCCATTTTTTCAACCCAAAGAACATAGTTTCCTGCGAGGTTAAATCTAAGTGCTAGAGAGGTCATAGTATCTCTAGTAGAATAATAGTAACTCCTAGAAATCTTTGAGAATGTTGCAACCTTCTCGGTGCACTTGGACAAGGGTGAGGGGGCAACTATATTAGTGATGCAACACTAAGGGCAGGAGACAGTAGCAGAAGTGGTTGTTGATTAGATTTCCAAAATGCTCAACACACTTGCAGCATCTATAACAAATGTCACTACACTTAAGGATGTGTAGATGTTCACAAGAACCACAAGTGGCAAAATAAACATAGCACAACATAAAGAACTATTGGACTAACTGGTGGGAATTGGCCAAATGGTTTTGGATGTCTTTGACCTTTTGGACAATATCATCGCAACCCAATCAAATTTTCTAGAGGCAAGGGGCAAAAATATCATCTTGTAGGGGTAGGTAAAAATAGCCAAAGAATTGAATAAAATATTGGATGCTAAAGTTGTTGAATTAAGAGCCTAGATTGCTGACCCTGCATTTCTCAACTTGATATTGATAAGAGATGAAGCTATGAAACAAATTAATACAAAACTCAAAGGGATTGAGGATGTAATGGAAACAATGGTGTTCTACTAATCCTTAGCAGAGGCCACATAGCACAAAATTCAAAAGGCCTTAGTTCAAACATGCTAGGAGAATGTACAGTTTAGAGCCATCACCTACAGAATGTTATTGTAGGAGAAACTGGCTAGAGCAAATATAAAATTGAGGAGATTGGTAGCAAAAAGTAGAAATATCTCTATGGAGGAAGTTTGTGCCCTTCATATAAAAATTGCAATCAAGGTAGCCACCTAGAAATTGAAGGCTCTCAAATTTGAGCGTCAAGAACCATTACAAAGAACAGGTCAATCTACAAAAGGAAGTAAATGAAAAACACATCCAATCGGTGAAAGTGAAAGTGAATAAAACCCTTCAATAACTATAGTAAGGGAAATAATTATGGCAACACATTGTTGATGGGATAGATACCTACAACAAAGCAGAAATCCACATAAAGGAGTTGCAAATCGAGAAGATAATGAAATACATGGAGCTCGTTAATCTCTGTTATGCAAATCTGGCCATGTTGAATGTTGGACGGTCACAATCTGAATTAGAGAAGCATGTGGCTAGCTCATACTTGTTGTACAAGGCCAAGTCAAAGATCACAAGGACACTAAGCAAAAGCTTGCAATGGCAAACAATGAACTCGAAGTTCTCAAGGAATGATTCACTAATCAACAATCAACTACCAAGAACTTGACTAGGAGGATGAATGACCACCAGAAGCTATAGAATGCAATCAAGGCATTCAATATCAAACACAAAGAATTTACTACTTGGTTTGTTAATGTAAAGGAAATGTTCCTAGTAATGCCTTGTCTATGGGATTTCCCCATTCCAACTCACATTGGTGATGCTGCATGGACTATGAATGATTCCTAGAGTAAGGAGAAGAAGATGAAGGCATTACTAGATGTCTTTCACCTTTCACTAGAGGTTGCAACTACAGCAAGACAATCATGGTCACCTAAGCTACTAATGTGCCTGAAGCTGGCAAAGGTCCCTCAAAACCTCAGGAGCCACCACTACCTAGGATTGTTTGATCTTCTCCATCACCTTTATGCCATAAGAGGAAGTGATGTTCAATTTTTGTGTAATTATGTCATAGTGTTCAATTTTGTGTCATAAACACCACAATGTTTTGTAATGTGTTAATCTGTACACTCGGACACTTAGTTTTGTCATGTCAGTTTATTTTATTAAGAGTCAGTTCATAATCCCATAACTTCCCAATTTTGTAAAGAAACTTGAGGATGAGTTTCCATTCAGTTGTGGGGATATGCTAAGCATCAAAGTGTCATGTTGATGGATCCTCATTGAAAAGGCCCCATTTACGTGGTGTTTCCTTGTTGATGGGGCTAGGTCGACGTAGCGTCTGCTATGTCTATGGGGCCCCGTCGATGTAGTCCTGTAGCAAAAACTGTAAATACAAGCTCCCAGCCATGTTTATGGGCATTCAAGTCATAGTAGTATCCAAACTCTTGTAGTTTTTACATTTGAAAGTTAGAATATTTTCCTAAGTACCTAAAGTGGGAGTCCTTAAGCATATGGATCTTTATTTCAACACTATTGTACCTAGCACGATAGTGTGTGCAACAATAAAGATGAGCTTCTTAATAAACCTTGTAACATTTTGGATAGTTTAGATGTTTTATTCACACATTTAATCTTTTTAGTTATTTATTAAATGTTTTCCAATAATTAAGCTAATAAAGTAATTAAGTAAGATAAGCTAAATAGATTAAATACATAAGTACAACTGCTTCGAGCATAACATGTACTTGGTTGGTAATCCCAATAGCATTATTTCTTGGTGCACCTAGTAGCGTAGCACTTGGTAACCTAGTAGTGGATACATGGGTTCAGGACGTGTATGGAAAGTGGAATACTTATGTTAGGACTAGTTAAAGATTAGTTAAATAGTTAAATTAAATTAGTTCTCAATTTACTTCATCTCTCTCTTTAAGCACCAAAACTATAAAACATAAAATGATAGAAATCATATGCCTCGGTTATAGTTAACCATACCTTTGTACTTCACAAGTGTAATTGGGAAGACAACAAATGACCATTAGGGCAAGGTTCACTTCCTAGAAGACTAGTGCACTAGAAACTAGAGAGTCCATGAAATTTGACTAGATCATGCATGAGTTCTTTGTGATTCATATGGTTGGGTGTAGGGGTACCTTCAATTGCTCATCAATATGCATTACAATGTTGAAGTCCATGTAACACCACAAGTTTGTAAAAAAATCTATCCTCTTTTTATTTAAACTCGAGGATGAGTTTTTAGTTAGTCATGGGGGTATGATGAAACATTTGATCTTGAGGACTATCGTAGTTATGATATGTAGTGAACCATGGTTATGCTTATAAATACTAACTAACCCACCATCATGTTGAAAACAAGTTTAGGTCCAACACTTAGAAGAATTCTTGTAGTTTGCTTTCTCAAAGTTAAAGTTAGTGTGAATGTGCACAGTATGGTGAATTATAGTTGTATGGAATCTTTATTTGAGTATATTGTTCTTGGACACAATTTATGAATGGAAATAAAGATTGAGATTGTTCTTTATCATTACAACATATCACTTAGCATAGATTTACTTTTTCATAATATTTACTTTTAATTTTACCAAGTTGTTTACTATTCCAATGTTTATTAGTAGGATAGAATAAGTACAACTAGTTTTGAGTGTAAAGTGTAATTGTGTAGTAAGCCAGTAGTGACTTTGCTTAATTTGCTCAATAGTAAAGTTATGTGGTAATCCCAGTAACAGTTGCATCAGCTCAAGACATGCACAGAAAACCAAGAACGAATACTTATTGCCATAGGATAGAATAGCCTTACATTTCCATTATTCTTAGAATTAAAGTTTATAATCATTTTCATCATGTTTACATTTAGCATACATAAAGCCAAATAACATTAGTTTATCATTTACCTCACTAAGAGTTTTTCATATATATTTTGTACCTTACTAACTCTAAGTGGGAAGACAACAACAACAAACTTACTCTCAACTCACTAGTATACTTATATTGTCCATTCATGGATTATTGGTCACGTGTGAATACTTGTGACTTATATGGTTGAGTGTTGGAATACTCAACCCCTTATCATAAGGTTACCAAGCCAAGGCTCTTACCACTAAGTAAGCACTTCATTTTTTAAATAATGATATCTTTAATGTTAAAATATTAATATTTAATAAAATAATATTATTTTTTCTCAAAGTATAGTACACACCAAAGTAAAAAATAATCATTGTAATGTTCTCAACAAGATGGTAAAGATAAAATTTTCATAATTATAATATTTTATTATTTATTTTAAAAAATAAGCACATGGCTCAAATATCCAAAATTTGTACATGCTTTCTATTTTACAAATATATAAAATATACAAAATTTATTATATTAGTGGATACAGCTTTAAATTGCATTGCTTTTTAAGATGAATAAGTGGAGACATGCTCTTGAATCAAAAGGCTTGAAAATTAGTAGAAGTAATATAAACTATATGGAATGAAATTTCAATAATAGAATAAATATTGGTGAAATAGAAGTGATAACTCAAGACTAAAAAGTCCTTCAATGCAAATAGTCCCACTATCTAAGATCAATGGTCCATTCAAATGGTGAAATTAATAAAGATATAAGAAATAAAATTGAGACAAGATGATGAAAATGGAGATTGGCTATTGGTGTTCTATGTGATAAAAAAAATCTATTAAAACTAAAGGAAAAATTTTACAAGGCAACAATCAAGCTTGCTATCTTATATGATGCTAAATGTTGGACAATACAAAAGAGGCATAAATAACAAATCAATGTGATAAAAATAAGAATGCTTAGATGGATGCTGAATGTAACTAGAAGAGGTAAAGACATTGGAGAAAGACTTGGAGTGGCTCTCATTTTAAATAAGTTATAAGGATGATGACTTAGGTTATTTGGACATGTGCAAAGAAGATCAAATAATAATAATGAGGCTATAAAAAAGGTTTCTACATCATTGTTCTAGGAAGACCATGCAAAGGAAGACCAAAAAAGACATGGAAAAAACAATTAAAGATGATTTGAAGAAATTGTAAATAAACAAAAATAAAGATCTAGCTCTTTATAGAGGGAAATAGTTAAAAAGAACTGATGTAGTGGACCTTGTTTTGTTGGGATGATGCTATGATGATGATGATGCCAAAATATATAAAATTTATGGTTCAAACCTCAAGCTCATCATCTACAAAACTAAGCAACCTTCCATCCCATATTCCTTTTTTAGCTTTTCCATCTGATGAGCAGCTAGGTACCCCTATGCCCAACCATACAAATCACGGGCATTCACACGTGACTCGGTCGAATTCCGTAGATTGTAAGCACTTTGCATACACCAATACCCTAACTAGCAAAACCTTGTGTTAGAATGGTCATTGTCTTCCCAACCTCACCTGTGATGTTCTGATTGCGATGGTTAAGTGAGATTGAGGCAAATGATTTTTATGGCTTTTTTACTTATCTTCTAGAGTCTAATTCTTGGAATGAAATGTAAGAAATGGGATATTGCATAATCTATAATTATACTAATCTATCTCTTAACTCTTCCTAGCATAAGTATCTAATCCCATCTTCCATGCACATCCTGAGCATCCCCTAACCACTACTAGGTTACCAGACATTAAGCATCACTGGGTTGCCAAGTGTTGGGTTTACGTTCAAGATGGTCGTACTTATGGTTTTTACAAGCTATAAAAGAGTGATAATGATTAAAGTAATAACAATGAAAACTTAAGGAATTATTAAAGCATAAAAATATTAAACTATGGAATGCTCAAATGATAAGTCCAATTGCTGCAAGGAATGCTTGAAAAGCTCGTCTTTATTATTGTTCACACCAATGGGCTTAGGTACATTAGTGCTTAATAAAGAGCCGAACACCTTTCTTACACCTACTGTAGGCACTTGGAAAATATTTAAACTCTCATGGAGACAAACTGCAAGAGCTTCGCTACAACTACCAAAAGGTACCTAAGTATGGTGGAAGCATACTTATTTGTAGGCTAGAACAGGCTTCGTGTTAATGGGGCCACGTAGATGCATGGACAGATGCATCGACGGGGCCGCATTGATGCGGCTGCGTATATGGGATCCCATATATGCAACCTAGTTGACATATCTACTATTTAGCACTTCATCATACTCCCATGACTGAGTAAAAACTCATTCTCAAGTTTCATTACAATCTGGAAGGTATGAACTTCTTATTACAACACACATGACTCGACACACATGACACAACACCAATTTTACTAATGCACCAAATGCCCGAGTGTATAGAGAAGGACAAGTTACAAGATGGTGGTGTTCAGAGATAAAATTGAACACCTCGCCGATCCTGGATTCTCTGATATGCTGAAAGATGCAAAAATTGTTGGAGAAGATCACACCGTCCCTGGTGGCGGTGGTTCTAACGGACTTTCACTAGCCTTTGGCACATGTGGCAATGGTGGCGTTGACGATGATTACCCCAAAGCAACTGCAACTTCTAAAGGCAATTGGACAACCTCCAAGAGAGCCCTCATTTTCTCTTCCTTACTTCTAGGATCATTCATTGTCCAAGCAGCTTCGCTAATGTGTACTAGAACTGGAACCTTCCAAGGGCATGGAAGTGCAGGGAAGAGTTCTTTCAGATTGACAAACCAGGCTGCAAAGTATTTTTGTTCGATGTCGAATGCTCAGATTGATGTCTGCAACTGCTGGTAGTCATTCATTCATCAGGCCAAGTTCTCAACGATCACACGTTACCCTTCAAAATACGTGTAGAGAACCTCAAGTTCCACATTTGTTATTTTTAATTTTTGTTTGATCGCTTTATGCACTTGGAACTCACCCTTCTATAAAGAATACAAGGTGGCCACTTACTTTTCTAGGTTAGACCACAGTCTTCTAGCTGTTAACATAGCTAGGTTTGCATAGAAAAGGTTGGCCAACTCCATGTACTCTATCATTTTTCAATTTGTAGTTCCTTAAGGCAGATCTCAGCCTGGTTGTAGGCATTCAATCCATAAAATATGGGTTGCCAGACGTGGCCTCCTTCTTAGAGCTATTGGAGCACTTGGTTCAGTTTGGCCTTGATGACTTGAATATGCTTTTCATTCACTTCCTTCTACAATCCCACTTGGTCCTTATAATGATTTTTAACTATTTCAAACTTAAGGGCTTCACTTTCCCAAGCAGTGATTTCGATGGCTGATTTTTGTCACAAGGCATGAACCTCCTCCATAGACAGATTCTGATTTTCAGTGGCCAACCTCCTCACATCAACATTCACCCTGGCTAGCTCTTCCTATTGCTGGTGGATAAAGCTTTTCATGTGCTGATTTTTGTCACCGACATTGCGCAAGTGATGAACCTCTATGGTCAACCTAACATTCTCTTGGTGAACCTCTGTCAAGTCCTTATTTAGATGATATGCACGAACGTCTGCCAAGGACTTATCAAAGATCGTCGACTCTTGCTCATCCTCAACTATCTGGAGTTTGACTTGAAGCTATTAAAAAGCTTCATTTCTGATGAGTTCATGGTTAAGAAGAGTTGGATCAGCAAGTTGGACCCTTAATTGGGCAACTTCTATTGCCAAGCGTTGACAATTGGATTGAGCAACTTCGAGTTGCCCTTACAAGATAAGGCTCTTATCCCTTGCCGAGAGCAACTCTGATTAGGTTGCAGTGATGTTATCCAGAAGATCAAAGACATATGGAAGCGGTTGCCTGGTTCCCACCAATCAGTCCAACAATTCTTCATGTTGGGTTGCATTAATCCTGCTATGTGAAGTCCTTGCGGATGCCTTTACATCTTTGAGTCCATGTAGATCTGATATAGGTGTCATTGGTGCATTAAGGACCATAGCAATCGTGTCAGCAACCACCTCAATCATAATCTCCTATCCCTGGTGTTGCATCACCAGGACTATCACCCCCTCTCCATCCTCCAAGCGTACTGAGAAAGTAGTAGCATTTCCTAAAATTTTAAGAAATAACTGTTGGATGGATATTGTTACTTCTCGAACACTAGGATCAGTTCTTGCAGGTACTTGTGTTTGGGAAACAGAGAACATCAACCCTGCTCTTTCTAGTAGACTTACTAATCGAGCCACTTACTCCAAATAGCTCATTGCAGGGCGATAGACTGAAGGGTCTTCTCCTCCACTGATCCCTCCAGATTGCTCTTGTTGGCTCAAGAGAGATTGTCGAATTTTGTGTATATGTTTTGCGATTGTTTGCAAACCTGACCTCATTGTTTGTATAGGTGGTAGAGGTGGTTGCTGCTCTTCCTTAGTTTGTGTGGTGGTCAGAGTCTCGTCTTTTATCATTTTCCACCATGAGGTAATCGAGGTGTGTCGAAGTGTATCATTGGCATATCGTGTTATCCCTGCCCATTTGCATAATTTCCTAATTAAGCAGGGAAAGGGTAAAGCCCATCTTCCATGTTCTCTTTCAGCAAATATTTTCTCAATCTCCAAAAATAATTGTGGAAGGCTCATTGGGAATTTTTCACTTAGAGCAGCACACGCATGAGTGGAGGAGGCAGTGATCTTGCTGGGTCTCACCATTGGGTTTAGGTGGTAAGACACAATTTTTGAATATACCCTCTCTGCAATGGTCAAAGTGCTAAACTTTTTACGATCCATCCCATAGCACTGCCTGATCCACTCCCCTTTTACCTCGAGATCTACTTGCTTAGGGATCTCCACCACATCAGCTCTAGTCTCAGGCAACCATAGAGCTTGTGTGATCTCTTTCGCAGAGTAAGAGACATAAATGTCCTTGATTCTTACTCTAGACCCTAGCTACCGATTTCTCCAGAAGAGATACGTCTCTCCTAAATACCATTCACCACTGGATGCGATGATTGGCCACATAGGAGAGTTTTGCAATTAGAGCTTCACATCTTCTAGTGCATTCTCAAGAAATGGTCCAAATTTTAGCTCTTATAGGACCATTTGTTGCACCTCCCTTAGTCTAATAGCGTCAAGACATGCCTAGGTCAAGGTGACCTCAAGCCGTGGTGCTATTGTCGGAGTCTCATCCCCATGTGATTGTTTACTAGGGATCTCCTCTTCAGGAATTTGATGAACAGATTCCACCTCAGGTCCTTCACACAAGGGGCCAGTTGCATGGGAACCCTTCGCGTGCTCTCGGTGCTGCACACCTTGCCCTCTTCCCGTTCTTGGTCGCTTGTCCCTTGGTTGGGATGATCCTTCTCCCCTTGGATGCCTCAATTTTTGTGCCATCTGCAATCAAACATAACCATTAATTAAATTGTGCACAAGTTGCTCAAAATGGCCCTCATATACTTTCTCAATTTGACTGGGTTATGGTACTAGCACATGCATCCCATTAAATTGCCCGAAGTATTAGTTGATGGGTTAAAACCAAAAACAATAAGGCATGAATTGGCATTTAAACTATTGTTTTTGTTTCTTCCCTTAATAGGTGTTAAGTCTATATTAAATTTTAATTTTAATTATAATACACCTCACCCCCCCACAACTGAGAGCATACCTCCGATTGCTAAACAGGGGAAGGATAGGTTGATGCGAATGCGTGATAGAAAATGTAGTTACTTGGGAAGGTGAAGTGAGGCAGAAAAAATGAAAAATCTCCCCCCAATTTGTTTGCAAAATGATCAAAAATGTATGGTGCAATGAGGTATATATAGGGTTTTTTTGCTGTGTCGATAGGGCAACGTATACGCAACCATGTATACATAGGGGGTTGCGTATATGGGGCCTAGTCAACATAGGGGGGTTGCATGCGTTGACCAGTGTTGACCAACCAAATAAAAGCCCAAAAAAATTGATTTAATACTCCAAATTGGGGTGGTTGAAGAGCTTGAGAGATTGGGAACTTGACTGAGAGAGAGAGGAAGGTAAGTGGGGCAAAAAAGAGAGTCAAAAGTAGGAGAATGTTGTGAGAAAGAATGTTGCGGAGAAGGAATCGAGCAATGGGTAGCATGAAAACAATCAACCAACAAAATCCAGAGGATGGGAGAGTAACAAATGGAACTAGGGATATGCAAGTGGATCCTCCCCATAGTAGGCAATAGCCTTAGTAGCCCTTGCATATCATCAACACCAGAGTCCGTGGGCCCCGAAGTTCAGGAACGGTGACCGCAAGTTAATACCCGCATCCATGAGAACTGGCCAAAGCATTAGAAGTTCATAGAAATCATGACAAACTATCAAAACATAAGACAAGCAGTGAGGTGAGTCATGGAGAGAAATGGGTGAAGAGAGAGGAGTGAGAATTGGAATTCTGATTATTGGTCACATGAAGAAGTTGTGGTTAAGTGACCCGGTAGGACCTTTCCCGAGGTCAGACCTAAAACCAACCACATATAGTAACATCACAGCAACATGTGAAGACCTGTCCACCCTCAAGAGTACAAGAATGCACCCACATAGAACCACCACTCCAATATGCGTGAGAGGAAGGAAGTGAATGGGACTAAGTTAGAGGGGACGAAGCAAGTCCCATAACTAGTGCTTGTGGCCCATGAGAGGTAGTCTAAGGGGTGTGCTTTGAATTCTCACATAGTTATGATTTTATTTTTATTTTTTTTATTTTGTGGGAACCACACCATGCAAAGACCCATGCTTGGTTGCATGCATTCGACCAAGGGGTGTGCTTTGAATCCTCATGTGTTTTTTTTCTCTCTTTTTTTGTGTTTTTGTGATGAGGACCACACCATGCAAGGTCAAATTGCCAAGGAGCTTCCTTGTAGAAAAGAACTTGGAGTGGTAAGAAATTCATGAGGACACTCTCATAACCCAAGGGACAAAAAGGTACAATGAATGGTGCATTCCCCTTGAAGTCACACCCGATTCAAACCATTGGATCATCCCCAAGTCTGGGAACTACATAAGTTACACATTAATTGAAATGTTTTTAAGTGAAGGGGGTTTGCATGTTTCCAAATAGAGGAAAACCATGGAGTGGATGATGTGGACTCACTACCGATTTTATGAGATGAAAGTAGATGTAAATTCCAAGAACAACAATGCGAGGATGGGAGTGAGATAAAATAGGTGGACCATTTCATGTGACCCATCGTAATGAAGACCAACCGCACCACACATCTGATGACAATAAGATGATTTATTAGCAACCAACTGAAAATTAAACACACACACACACACATAAATAAGCAACAAAGAAATAGAAACATAATTAAAGAAAGAAAAACTTAGTAAGAATTGGCAAACGTATGAACGATGTTGAAAAAAAAAGTGTAAAATAAAAAGTTTCAAAAACAATGAGGAGCTTAGTAGAATGGATTAGCATGGAGGACGGTCTCCCCCATGAATAGGCTGGAAGGAGGAGATGTGAAAAATGGAACAAGGCTATTCCTATGATGATAAGGCAGTAGCAATGGTTTGATGGAGTTCACGAAAAGGTTTTAATTATTGCTTATTAACCAACTGTGTTCTCGTGGGGTCCTCAAGTTTGTGTATAAGTAAGACCCCATATTGAAAGGTTTTAAAGGCAATGTAAGGTCCTTCCCATAGTGTTTGAAACTTGGTCGGTTGCGATATGTGTGTGGGGTTCTAGTAAAGTACCTTATCTCCACATCTAAATGTTACCTTCCGAATCCTTAAATCATGACTTTTTTATTGTAGGCCTTGTGTATCTCATTTGATAACAGGGCCACCAATCGATTCTCATCTAGCACACTTAGGTTGATAAATTGTTCATGTTGTGCTAGTGGTAGGTCAAGATCCAAGTCACATGCTATAGATAGTGTCTGAAGTTTTGCCTAGATTGGAAGTTTTGATAGCTTACCATACACTAACTCATAAGGAGAGTAACCTATAGGAAGTTTCCAAGTGGAGTGATAGGCCCAGAGGGCATCGTTAAGTTTGGTGCTCCAATCCCTCCTATATTTACTGATGGTTTGAGTGAGGATTTTGGTGATCTCCCGATTGGTAACTTTAGCTTACCCGTTGGCTTGGGGGTGATAAGGTGTTGTAAATTTATGGGTAACCCCAAAGTGTTGCATGAGTTTACAAAAGGTGATGCCTGTGAAATGCATTCCATTATCTGAGATGAGTGCACGTGGCACTCCAAACCTATTTATGATTTGCTATTGGATAAATCATGCAGTGGTGTTTGAGGAATAGTCAATGACGGCTGCCGCTTCCACACTTTATGCAGTAGTCCACTGGGATGATGATGTATGCCTTCCTGTTGGACAAGGGTGTGATGGGACCCATGAAGTCGATGCCCCAGATGTCGAAGGGCTCCAGTGGTTGGATCCACTATTGAGGTCCCTCCATTCATGTAGTCATCCCACTGTCTCTCTTCCATCGCTCACAAGAGCAGGTGAACCATTGTGCATCCCTGAAAATTGTAGGCCAATAATATCCTACAAGTAAGATCTTAATGGCTATGCATTGTCTAGCGTAGTGGCCCCCGCAAGGGCCCTCGTGAGCATCTTGAAGGATGCGTAGTGTATCATCATTAGGGACACACCATCGAACCAAGCCATATGCGCACACCTTATAAAGGTGACCATTGATTTCCATGAAGCACTTGGCCTTATGGAGAAACTACTATTTCTTCCAATGGTCCCACTCCTTTGGTAATTCCTAGGTTGTGAGATAGGTGAGGATGTGGCTGAACCAAGGTAATTCTTTGGGCACCTGCTCCTTGATTGCTCCCGTGAAGAGGAGTTCATCTGGAAATTGGTTGGAGAGTGGCTCCTCCTCTTCTGTGTTATCCCATCACAACTGAGACAAGTGGTCAGCGACCACATTATCAGTTCCCTTCCAGTCTACCATACTGAGGTCAAATTCCTGAAGAATCACTAGCCACCATATGATACAAGGACTCACCGTTGGTTTGTTCATCAAGAATCAGATGGCACTGTGGTCGGTATGCATGAACACCTTGTACCCAAGCATGTAGTGTCAGAATTTTTCCAAGGTGAACACCACTACCATCAACTCTTTTTTGGTGGTGGTGTAGTTAAGCTGACCACCCACAATGCTACGGCTTGCATAGTGAATATAGTATGGGCATTTCTGGTCATCCCACTTTGTAAGCATGACTCCCAATGCATAGTTGGATGCATCCGTCATGATGTGGAAGGGTCTGGACCAATCACATGCCCATAGAACTGGAGTCTCTATGAATTTTTATTTAAGTGTTTGGAATGCAGATTCACATTCCCTAGTCTAGACGAATGGAACATCTTTCTTTGTGAGTTCCACCAATGGCTTGGCAATCTTCAAGAAATTTTCGATGAAGCAACGGTAGTAACTAGTATGGCCAAGGAATGACTGAACATCTTTTACAGTGCTTGGTTGCCTAGTGATTCCTTGGATGACCCTAATTTTTTTAGGATCCACGCTAATCCCTGTTTGTAAAATATGATGCCCTAGCACAATGCCCTCTTGGACCATTAAGTGGCTTTTCTACTAGTTGAGCCGTAGATTAGTTTCCACACATTTTTTCAGAACTTACTCAAGGCAGTCAAAGGCTTGATCAAATGTGGCTCTATAGGTAGAGAAGTCATCCATGAAGACTTCTACCCCATTGCCAGTTTGCTGTTGGAAGATGCTAAGGACAAGGCGTTGGAAAGTGGTAGGTGCATTACATAGGCCACAGGACATCTTTTTGTATGTGAAAGTCCTCTAGGGACTTGTGAAGGTTGTCTTGGCTTGGTCTTCTAGCACAATTTGGATTTGGTTATAGCCACTATAACCATCCAAAAAGCTATAATAACAATGCCTCGCAATGGTATTCAACACTTGGTCCACAAATGGGAGCGAGAAGTGATCTTTGAAGGTGGCCATGTTGAGCAATTGGAAATATATACAGACCCTCCATTTGCCTCCCTTCTTTGGCACAATAACGAGTAGGCTAACCCATTCACTATCGGTAATAGAGTAGATGAACCCCACTTTCAGCAACTACTCGATTTCATCTTTGACGACTTGCTTCAATTTGGGGTTCAATCACCTTTGTGGTTGTCATTGTGGTTTCATGGAGGGATCAATATAAATCTGATGTTGGAAAACCCTAGGATCAACTCCTGTTAATTCAAGATATGACCATGCAAAAGTAGCTTCCCATTTGTTTACCACCTTTAGCAACTTCCTCTTTTGTTCAAGAGCAAGGGTACATTGATAATTATTAGTTTCCCATTCTACAAAAATGCATATTCTAAGTGGGCCAGAAAGGGTTTGAGTTTCAAGGGCTCTTGTTTAAAACTTTCAGGGATTTGCAACTTTTCCCAATCATCATGGTCATCAACAGTGGATACTTGTTGATAAACCTCTTCCAAATCATCCATGCTTTCTATGTAGGCATGTACAAGCCCCTTAGATGGTTCCATGCACAAAGTGCTACTAGTAGGATCAGTAGGTAGCCACTAGGTGCCTTGTTGATTTGTGGCTGCTACATACAAGCATTGTTGAACTTGCAATTCCTTGGTACACCAACTACATGCTTGAATAGATGTCTGCTTAGTAGACCACAACTACTGCACACAGTTGCACCGAGAGTCATTGTACGTGATGCATGGAATGCGCTTCTTCTCGATCTTCCCAAAAGGATTTTCATTTGAAATTTCAAAGGAGAGATCTCAGAGCCCCAATTTTGTATCCACCGTGTTCAGCCAGGCTCTTCCCAATATGATTGGGAAGTTCCCTTTGCAATTCTCAACATGGATGAAGAGGAAGTCAGTAGGATAGGACCACTCGCAAATGGTGGTCACAATGTCTTCCACCAATCTCAAGGGAACATGATGAGCTGTGATATTGCATCCTGCCTCATCTTCTATAAATAAGAAGTGACACCCTTTGTTCAAGATAGTTAGACTTAGACCCTGAGCCAGATTCTTGTAGTTTTGTTATTCTAGAGTTAGAATTATTTTTGTGTGCTCGTAGTAAGAGTCATAGAGTGAACAGATCTTTATTCAAGCAATTTGTACCTGAGCACAATTTTGTGTACGACAATAAAGATGAAATTTATGATAAACCTTGAAGCATAAAGATTAAGCTAATTAGTAATTAATTATTGTTTAATGATTTTCTAGTTAATTAATATCTCTCTCAACCTTCAACCCCCTTAGTTAAATACACTTAGTACGACCGCTTCGAGCATGCGTGTAGCGCTTGGTAACCCGATGACAATTAACGTTGCACTGGTTCAAGATGTGTACGACAAGTGGGAATGGATACTGGTGTTAGAAACATTTAGAAACTAGTTAATGAACAGTTAATGTAAGTTAGCCACTTAGTTCTCTCTCCCTCTTCTTTATTAGCAGCAGACATAAAAATATAAAAGCTATAAAAAATCATGTACCTCAAGCTTACTTAACCATACAATCATGATGATACAAGTAAGTTTGGAAAGACAACAATTGATTAACCCTGAGTGTTCCATTAAGGTGCGTAAGCACTTAGTCCTTGGAGTTTGACCAGATCGTGCGTGAAATGCTCATATTCGTATAATTGAGTGTAGGGGTACCTTGCCACTCATCATTGGTGCCGTTACTGGGGACTTAGTTTTTTGTGCGCTACGTAGAACATAGGAATCCATTCATATCATTGGAACATTAGAACGAACCTTTAGGGTTAATCAAAGGAAGACATGAGAATGGTACATTACACATCGAACAAGGAAAAATGTCTTCTTCTTCACATAAGAGCACTTCATCGCCTAGGACTAACACAAGAGGTAGTTGACGGTATAATACACGTAACCAAGATTCACCAGTTCCTCAATAGTTTTGTGTGGTATATACTCATCTCGATGAGTATGTACCTAATTTCACCTTTATTCTTCACCAAGATGAACAACTACATTGGAGAGACTTGGAGGGTAACATAGTGTTGCCTCCAGATCGATCATTCCCCAACATGCTCCTTCATGCTCTCACACGAATAGGCATGCTACTTTTATACACAAAATACATTACATGTGATCATGACATAAAGGAATATCATCCCATAGAAGTGCAATGTCAAAGGGACTTGTGATAGGAGAGATACCATACATCCTTGAACGGTAAATGGCCCCATAATGCTCGGCATGTTTTGAGCAAAATTGAGGACAGTGAACCTGCCCCAACAGGTTCCCCACAAAACAATGTTCCTCCTCCTAACACTGGTCAAGAGGTGGTGTATCAGAACCTTCACTCCATTATTCACAACCCTGGTTCAGATACCCATGAACATGAAGTGTTCAAAGAAGGAACACAAACACACGATAAGGGTAGATGTTTTGATCATGATCACGATCAAGGAAAAGACCATCGAAGAGAAGGTAGAAAACACCGTCATGACGATGGTTCTCCTTCTTCTTCACATTCATCATCACCTTCATCCTCTCCTTCAGTGTCTGAATGCAATCATAGGGAAACCAATCGTGAGGATAAGGGAAAACAAAGTGAACAAAATCAATGAAATAGTCGAGAACAAGGACAAGGGCATTCTAAAGAATCAAGGCATAGAAGAGGGGAGAGTAGGGAACTATGTAGACACCATAGACGCTATGAACTAGATGATAATGAAGAAGCCCTACTCGTAACTAGAAGCATGCTAGATATAACGAAGGCCATAAGAGTTCCAACAAGGCACCAAAAGGATAGTAGGATCAAGAGGGTAGACATGAAAAACATCCCATGATTTGAAGGGGGATACAACGCTAATCCTCAAAATCATTTACAAGCATTCCACGATGCATGTGCCTTGTAAAACATAGAAAACAAATGGAAAAAATTGAAGTTTTTCCCAAGGACACTAGTAAAAGAAGTTGAAAGCTGGTACAGATCCTTAGAATCGGAATCCATTCAGAAGTGGAGTACAATGTTAGAACTGTTCAATGATAAGTACCAAACGTACTCCTGAGTGTCTAACCTGCGTAAGCAAATCCAAGGATGGAAGCAAGGAAATCATGAACCCTTGGATGCTACCATGGTATGCTATTACGCACTTTTACATCGTTGCCCTGGCCATGGTTATTTGTAGCAGGATCAACTACGCCATCTCGTAGATGGACTTAGGCATGAAACAAGAAGAACCCTTGGGACATACGCCCAAGGAAGATTATCAGAGTTTAGGTCTCATCAAATTCATAGATTGCTAGAGCAAGTAGCCAAAGAAGAAGGTGAGCTACGAAATAGAGAAAGTGCAGAAAAATACAATCGAGATCCTTCCATCTAAAAAAGGGGAGTGAGATTTTGTAAGGAGGAAGAAGAGTCACCACTCGAATAGATGGTGAATAGGAAAACTTTGCCTCTCCAAAAGTTAACAACAGAAGTATCGGCAAAGGTAGACCAAATGTGGGACTCCTTGGATAGTAGGTTTGAAACTGTTCTTAAAATTGTAGAGGAGTCTAGGGAGTGAGGTAGTGATCGCAAAAAAAAGAAAAAGAGAGAAGTGGACAATGCACGTAACAAGGGTAAGGGTAAAATGGCCATTACAAAAGAGGTTGTGGATTCAAATATAGACAATGATGGTGGATGTAAGATATGCCAATATGACCATCCTAAGGGATGTTGCCCAGTGATCTCACATCTACAAGAGTCTGGGGTGTATGAACTCAACCCACAATTAAATAAACAACAAGCACCTCGATGGTTACCTTATCCCCAAGGTAACCTAAGGCAATTCCACCAACCTTCAACATATTATCCAAGTGGAACTCCACCACAACCCATTGAGCAACATCAATAGTGGCAATACCCACAGTCATGGGGGATGCCACCGCTAAGGCAACAATACCCCTACTAGCAACCTAACCCATATGGCTACTAAGTGCAGCATCCAATCTCTCCACGTGACTTTGTTAGTCACATTACACCACAACATCACTACCAAGCTCATGAGTATTATAGAACTCCTTCTCTTAGGAAAGATAACCCACAAACATACCATCCTTCAAATCCATCTATAGCTCTCACACCAATAGCTCCATTACCACCTACTCCAGCAATGCAAGGGGAACTCCCTACTCAACCATAGCAACACAATGCATAAGGACTATGAATCCTTAACCTGCTATTGGTTCTGAAAACTGTATCAAGAAAAGACCTTTCTTTAGAACCAACAGTCTAACCAAGCCCTTACAACCACAAGTAGTTGAACCTCTGAATGCCTTCCCATCAAATAAAGCTTCATAGCTCCCTTCAAACCAAACATCGAGCTCAACTCATACGATTTTGTTAACACATGTTGTAACTGACTGGATCAAGGTTGGCCACCTTCTCAGGAAATTCTCTGATCCTGGAAGCCCTCTAATTATCTCCAAATCACTGGGAATGAGCCATGCAAAGCTCTTCTGGATTCAGGTTCCAGAGTCAACTTAATATCACAAGAAATGTACAAAGCATGGAACCTGCCTCAATTAAGGAAGAGCAATATTCACCTAGAGCTGACTGACTAGTCTATCACTATTTCCTTGGGACTGGTGGAGGACATCATCATGACTATGTGTGGGTGGTTGTACCCAGCTGATTTCCTAGTGATACAAGTGAATAACAGTAAAGGGGACTTCCCAATAATAATGGGAAGGGCATGCCTAAGTACTATAGATGCATGCCTAGGAATCCACGATCTTTCCTTGGAAATATCTAAGGAAAATACTTTTGGAAAGATTGAGAAGAAGAAGGTTCCATGCATCACATATAGTGATACAGGGTGCAATTGCATGCAGAGATCATGGGTTGTGCAAAGTTTAGCATTGCCTGCATGAAACCAGTGTGCACAAGACATTAACATACAAAAGTGCTTGTATACAGCAGCCACACGACAAGAAGACACCTAGTGGCTAATAGCTGATCAAGAGCACAACTCACTAATGTGCATGGAATTAACTGAGGGAATAACTTGCACTTAGATTGAAAGCATAGATGCACTAGAGCAAGTCTGCTGCCAACTTCCAAACCTTAACCTTGAAAACATCAACTAGGGAAAGTTGGAAATTCTTGAAAAATTCAAACAAGAGCCCCTAGAATTGAAATGATTGCCCACCAATTTGGAATATATGATCCTTGAAAATGGAAAATTAGTAATCATCAATGCAAGGCTTGCTTCCAAACAGAAAGGAAGACTGCTGAAAGTAATAAACAAGTGGTTAAAAGCCTTTGCCTGGTCATATCCCGAATTAACTAGAATAGATCCTAGGATATGCTAGCATAGGATTTACACTGACCCCTCCATGAAATCTTGAAAATAACTGTAGAGGCAATTGAACCCAAAATTGAAGTAAGTAGTAAAAGAAGAAATAGAATAGCTTCTTAAGGTTGGGTTCATATATCCCATTGCTGATAGCAAATGGGTTAGCCCTCTAGTAATCGTGCCCAAAAAGGGAGGCAAATGGAGGATGTGCATAGATTTTAGGCTACTGAACATGGCAACATTTAAGGATCATTTTCCATTTCCATTTGTTGACCATGTCTTAGACACCATAGTAGGGCATCACTATTATAGTTTTATGGATTGCTATAGCGGATACAACCAAATACAGATAGCCCCAAAAGACCAAGCCAAGACAATGTTCACCAATCCTTGGGGAACGTTTGCGTATAAACAAATGTCGTTTGGCTTATGTAATGCTCCTGCCATGTTTCAACACCTAGTTCTAAGCATATTCTAACAATAGATAGGGAACGGAGTGGAAGTCTTTATGGATGACTTCTCCACCTATGGAACAAATTTTGATCAAGCCCTAGACCAATTAGAGTAAGTGCTGAAAAGATGCGTAGAAATCAATCTAAGGCTCAACTGGTAGAAAATCCATTTAATGGTCCAAGAAGGCATAGTACTTGGACATATGGTTTCACATGCAAGAATGGAGGTAGACATAGATAAAATTAGAGTCATCCAAGGAATCACCCATCAATCAAAAACTGTCAAAGACATTTGGTCATTCCTTGGACAC
>MNCI01015802.1:243399-283355 GCA_015680685.1 Gnetum montanum | reverse complement strand
CATTCACCATTAGTTGTCATTCAAGTCAATAATCCCATACCTTCCCAATATTTTGTAAGGAACTCCAGGACGAGTTTTCATTCAATCATGGGGGTATGATGAGCTGTGATATCGCGTACACGATATCACATCCGCAACGCGATATCGCATACACGATATTGTGTCCTACCTCATCTTCTATAAATAAGAGGCGGTGCCCTTTGTTCAAGATAGTTAGACTTAGATCCTTAACTAGATTCTTGCATTTTTGTTATTTCAGAGTTAGAATTATTTTTGTGTGTCCATAGTAGGAGTCATAGAGTGAACGAATCTTTATTCGAGCAATTTGTACCTGAGCACAATTTTGTGTATGGAAATAAAGATGAACTTTATGATAAACCTTGCAGCATACAGATTAAGCTAATTAGTAATTAATTATTGTTTAATGCTTTCCTAGTTAATTAATATCTCTCTCAATCTTACCCCCTTAGTTAAATACACTCAATAAGACTGCTTTGAGCATGCATGTAGCGCTTGGTAACTCAGTGATGATTAGCGTTTAGTAATCTCAGCAACATTGCAGTGGTTCAGGATGTGTACGGAAAGTGGGAATGGATACTGGTGTTAGGAACATTTAGAAACTAGTTAATGAATAGTTAATGTAAGTTAGCCACTTAGTTCTCTCTCCCTCTCCTTTATTAGTAGAAGACATAAAAATATAAAAGCTATAAAAAATCATGTACCTCAAGCTTACTTAACCATAAAACCGTGACGATAGAAGTAAGTTTGGGAAGACAACGATTGATTAACCTTGAGTGTTCAATTAAGGCACGTAAGCACTTAGTCCTTGGAGTTTGACCAGATCATGCGTGAAACGCTCGTATTTGTATGGTTGAGTGTAGGGGTACCTTGCCACTCATCAGAACAGTAATGGATTGGTCTACCAATTCAAGCCCAATGTTGCTCTTCTTTAATAGGGGCAAGTTGCAAGTCTTGTACATGTCATGTGAAATCAAGTTGACTCCTGACCTCAAATTCAGAAGAGCTTTACATGGCTCATTTTCTACCACCTAAAGATAGATGAGGGGGCTTCCCAGATCAGTCAATTTCTGCGGAAGATGACCCACCTTTATCCAGTCAGTCACAATGTGTGTGAGCATGACCATTTGTACATTGGAGGGTGTTTGGTTTGAAGGCTACACGAAGGGTGGAACAATGAAGGTGATTTGAGGTTCAGAGGCACTAGCCACAGGTGTGTGTGAGGGTATGCTTAGGTTATTGGGCTAGAAAAAGGGATTTTTTTGTGGCTTCACTTCTGGTCCACTCAGCTGAGGAGCCAGTTGTAGGTTGATAGCCCTCGTAGCATTGTGTTGCTATGGCTATGATAGTATTTCCCCTTGCATAGGTGGAGTAGGTAGTAGCTAAGTGGGGTGTTGCTGAGTAGGTACAGTAGGAGAAGGTGATGGAGGGTAGTAGAGATGTGGGTTCTCCCCCTGGGTGATGAAGATTGAGCTCAGAAGTATTCCGAGGGGTGGTAATGACTTTGAAAATTCACTTGACTAGAAGAGTCCTGTGGGGAGACAGGTTGCTGAACATAGTACCCATATGGATTAGGTTGTCGATAAGGGTACTGCTGCCTTAGAGGTGGCATCCCCCATGCTTGTGGGTGCTACCATTGTTGGGAGTATTCATAAGGTTGTAGTGGCGCTCCACTTGGATAATATCCTTGTTGCTGGTGGAACTACCTGGGATTGCCTTGTGAGTAAGGTAACCTTCAAGGTGTTTGCCTCTTTGCCAAGTGTAGATTCAATACATACACCTCAGACTCTTGTAGATGTGACACCATGAGACAGCACCCCTCAGGATGTTTGTATTGACATATGTCACATTCATCATGTCCCTTTGTATCTGAGTCTGCAACTTGTTCTACTACAACAACGTTGCCCTTACATTTATGGTAGGCCCATTTAGCTTCCTTCTTTCTATGCCGATCACGATCGTTACCTTGCTCTCTGGACTCCTCTGCAATTTTCAGAACACTTTGAAATTTTTCATCAAAGAGTTCCACATCTTGTCAACCTTTGCCTATATTTTAGAAGCAAATTTTTATAGGGGCAAGGTTTTACAGTTCACCGCTGCATCCAGTGGTGATTCCTCCTCATCCTCACAAAATCGGACCTCCCTCTTTCTGATGGAGGGATCTTGATTATACTCCTCTGCACTCTCCTTCTTTCTAAGTTCCCCCTCTTCTTTAGCCACTTGCTCAATTAAGCATTATAGTTGATGGGCTCTTAGTTCTGATAGTCGTCCTTGGGTGTACATGCCAAGGATCTTTCTTGTTTCAAAGTGGATCCCATCAATGATATGGTGAAGCTGTGCCCACTGAGAGTAGCCATGACTAGGGTATCGATGTAACAGTGAGTAGTATCTGCTCATGGCTGCATCTAAGGGTTCATTGCCACCTTGCTTCCACCCTTGGATTTGGCATCTCAAGTTCACCACTCTAGAGTAGGTTTGATACTTGTCATTGAAGATTTCCAGCATCGTACTCCATCTCTTGATTGATTTCGGCTCCAAAGATCGGTACCAAATTTCTGCATCTTTGATGACTGTGCGAGGGAATAGCTTAAGTTTTTGCCAATCATTATCAATGTTCTGCAGGGCGCAAGCATCATGAAATGCTTGCAAATGAGTCTATGGATCACAATTATATCCCCCTTCAAATCTGGGGATGGTGTTCACGTCAATGCATTTGATCCGATTGTCTTTCAAGTGCCTACTAGGTATTTGAACTGCCTTGGTGATATGGAGCATGCTTCGAGTAGCTAACAATGGTTCATCCAAGTCATAGTCCTACTGAAGGCCACGATGTCTATGACAATTTCGGCTGCCTCTCCTTTCTTAATGGTGAGACTCGCGTGATTGGTCACGCCCTTCCTCATGTCGTTCCCTTTTGTCCTTACAACCACCATCATCTCGTTCCTTTCTACCACAGTCATGATTGGAGTCAGAACTGGATGAAGGTAGAGGGGAGCGAGAGGATGGAGAAGAGGGAGAGGAATTGCCACTGCCCCGACGTCGATCTCCCCCTCTACTCTGATGACGGCCCTGATCTTCATGCCCATCTTTGCTTGTGCCATGACCTCTCCTGCGTGATCCTCCATCCTCCTGGGGATCTCAGTCACTTGGTTACTTGTTTTGTACAATGGACTGAATGATCTGATGCCCCAGAGGAAGTTTGACTGAATGGGAATCATGAAAGACGTGTTCCCCATTGTCTTGTAGCCCTTGCAAGAATAAGGGGTTATTGAACTGTTTCCCCTTCATGTGTTCATATTGTTCTGCTTGCTACTAGTCTCGTACATGTTGGGCCTCAGTGGGACGATAGTCCCGATAGTCATGGTTCTCCATGATGTACTCCACACTGTAGTCCTAAATGCCTAGGCTGGCAAGATTGTGAAACAACATTCTAGAAGTCGATCGGTCAAGTGGTAGTATGATGTTGCCTTCCATGTCCCGCCAGCGCAAATGCTCATCCTGATGTAGGATAAAGGTGAAGTCAGGGACATATTCATTTGGATGTGTGTATACCACCCGACATTCTTGTGGCACCAGTGGGTTGGATCCATCTTGCTTGTGAGAATAAGACATGTTGGATGTTAGGTAATCCACTAATTAGTGTACCTTACTTTTTTTTCTTAGACCGCCTAGCATGCGTAGATTTTACTATCCTGGGTCCATTGAATGATAATTTTGCTAAGGTTAGATGACGCATGTAAGACTAACAGTCCCTGGTAATGGTGCCAATGATGAGCAGCTATGTACCCCTACGACCAACCATACGAATCACGGGCATTCACACCCGACTTGGTCGAATTCTGTAGACTGTAAGCACTTTGCATACACCAATACCCTAACTAGCAAAACCTTGTGTTAGAACGGTCGTTGTCTTCCCAACCTCAACTGTGATGTTCTGATTGCGATGGTTAAGTGAGATTGAGGCAAATGATTTTTATGGCTTTTTTACTTATCTTCTAGAGTCTAATTCTTGGAATGAAATGTAAGAAATGGGATATTACGTAATCTATAATTATCCTAATCTATCTCTTAACTCTTTCTAGCATAAGTATTCGATCCCATCTTCCGTGCACATCCTGAGCATCCCCTAACCACTACTAGGTTACCAAACGTTAAGTGTCACTAGCTTGTAAAAACCATAAGTACGACCATCTCAAACGTACAAGCTATAAAAGAGTGATAACGATTAAAGTAATAACAATGAAAACTTAAGGAATTATTAAAGCATAAAAATATTAAACTATTGAATGCTCAAATGACTAAGTCCAATTGCTGCAAGGAATGCTTGAAAGGCTCGTCTTTATTGTCGTTCACACCAATGGGCTTAGGTACATTAATGCTCGAATAAAGAGCCAAACACCTTTCTTACACCTACTGTGGGCACTTGGAAAATATTCTAACTCTCGCGAGACAAACTGCAAGAGCTTCGCTACAATTGCCAAAAAGGTACCTAAGTGTGGCAGAAGCACACTTATTTATAGGCTAGAATAGGCTCTGTGTAAACAGGGCCACGTAGACGCATGGACAGATGCATCGACGGGGCCGCGTATACAAGGCCCCGTATACACTGCCTAGTCAACGCATTGACTGTTTAGCGCTTCATCACCATGGCTACTCTAGGCTCTTTGCATTAAAATGTAGGAGTTAAAACTCTCTAATAAGAATAGTTATTTTAGAAAGTCCATTGTTTCAGTTTTAAACTTAGTCCATTTTAGATATACAACCATTGTCATAGCAAAGAAAGTCCATTGTTTCAATTTTTTATTTATATACGCGAATGTTTTGTTTTATTTGAAAACCAATATTCTGATGTGGTGATGTTGACAAACTTCACCCCCCTCCCACCCACCATCGAGATGGGTTGGCCTCATAGCCAAAACAATGTTTTGACGTGGCAATGTTGACAAACTTCACCCCCTCCTACCCACCATTGCACAAGATGGATTGGGCTCTCAACCAAAACAAAACAATAAACTAACAACTTGAACCAATTGACTACCACCTAGATATCAAAGGGATTAAAATGTATATACAAAGCAACAATCTAACCAAAGTAGGGCCGATACCCAATCAGTTACCTCCAAGTACCTAAAGGCACGTGTTCAAAGTAGAGCCAAAAAAAATGAAATGCTTTGTAAATTAGAAAAAAGAGAGAGAACAAAATGCAACTACCTCACCAAGGTCAAGTCTCGGTTCAAAGCGCAACAAAAAATGGAGTCCTTTGTCCCTACGGAACAACCTCACCATTTTTAACATTCCTGTTGCATTAATAAAATAACAAGAGCAACAACAAAAGGGAAAGGGGCAAAGGAAGAAAGAGAACAAGAGTTATTGGTCAAATGCCGAACCCTGATTCTGCGAAGACAAGGCATACTAGAGGAAGCTCAAAAACCCCACTAAAATCCTTCAGCTAGTACTGATATTGGTAATTAATAAATCCTGTGGGACTTGACTTGCACAGGCAATGCAGGTAAGAGTTGCGAAATGGCATCTCGAACCTTTTCAAGGTCGGCATTAAACTCTGCTCGATCTGCTTTCCAATCTAACAGAGGCAGCAGCAGAAGCAGAAGCAGAAACTTCTTTTTTGGATCTCCTCCTGGTATTGGTATTCATGGGCATGGGCGGAGGGAAGGCATTGCTCTCAGGCGCCGCTTCTTCTTGGCACAGACGGTGATTCCTCTGCACAGTGCCGTAGCCAATGCCAAACTTGTCTCTCATCTCGCAGTCAATTCCAGCCCTTGCAGCGCCATGTCTTTAGGTATTTAATAATTAATATCCATCCCATTTCTTCGTATACGTTTTGTCCATTAGCTTGGAAACCCTAGATTCTGGCCAAGCTTTTTTGTTTTAGAAGCTAAAGCTTTTGATTTTGTTTTTTTAGCATAGAACAACCATTGCGTTGAAAGAATTTGTTTAGACTTAGCAACATTGATTTTAATCCATGTGACGCTTTACTTAGTCTTAGATTTTAAGTCTTGCAGTGTATGATATTAAACGTATTTAGACTATCGATGGTATATGTAATGCTAATTTATGTTTTCTGCTTTCCCACATCAAACCTTTTCCTTTTTAACATGCTCTTGTAATATGCTTATAGTTCTAGCCTTTGAATTTCCAAACGTTACATGTTATTTGACGTAGTAGTTTTGATGCGATAAAAACATGTTTTTTATAACCTTAGAGACTTTGTCAGCTAGTCAAAGGTTGCTGAAGTGGTTAGTTCATTGTGTGACTTGTAGGCAAGAAGTTGCTACTTAATCACATTTAAGCCATGGTTACAATTTTTTTAAAATTCTTTTAAAGCATCATGTTGAATATGTGTATCAGTTGGACCTATAGTCAAATTGTTAGGGCTTTTAGGGGCTTTGTCACTAATGTGTTGACAATCTTCATTTGTTTTCATCCCAACTATTTACCCCTCTATTCTGTAAACCTGCTCTGTTATTTCTATGTCAGAATATTTTCATTTCTGCTAGGTATATGTTTTAAGTGTACCTACAGTTAAATTGTTTCAGTTCTTAGGATCTTTGTCATCAATGTGGTTGACAATCTTCCTTCATTTTCAACCCAACTATTTACCCCTCTATACTGGGCACCGGGCCCTCTTATTTCCACGTCCAAACAATTTCATTTATGTTTTCCCAGAACCTGAGCAGTTGCTGCTAATATAGAAATCGTATAATTTCTTTATTGTTTTAAGTTATCCTGCACATATATATTGCTTGCCTTCAAGTTTGACTAGCTATTCCAAAAATTCCTATTACATAAATTAAGGCCGCCTACAATATGCCTAGACTACGAGTACCGTTTGATGAATATAAGTCGTTTCTATTGTTGATGCTAACAACCACCAAATATTTGTGATTTGGATTCACTGAAACCTTAATAAGTATTACATGAGTTATTATTTAATCAAAAAGGGATGCCTTTCAGAAGACAAACCTTGTCGGTCGTGAACTATATGTTAATTAGCTTGAACTATTTTGAACGGATATAATTACTTGTTATTTAATGAATATAGATTTGCCTTTAACTCATTTGTTGTTTGACATGGTAAACTAATCTCTTTGGATAATAACCAGCGCAGTCTCCTCTTTTCCATTTTCTTCGGTAGAGTAATTTTAAATATAGACATTGTTTTCTGAATTGATGTATGCTTTGCTTTTAAACAGTAGATTAGAAATTATGGTATTTTTTCTATTATTTATTTTATTGCAAAGCTTTATATTATTTATCGTTGTGACAGCACTTCTATGTTCAACTTAATGTACAGGACTTCAAAGTTATTTTGGTACGCACTGGAGCTCTTTGGTGATCAAGAGATTTTCTTGATGATGCCAGATTGTTGAAATTTGTTCACTCTGAGAACCTTGGATGTGATTTCTGCATATTGTGTCCTGGGTCTGATTGTGTCTGCATTGGCTGCCTTAGCTTGAGTGGGTTGCAATTAGTTGGGTTGATGGCAGGGTTTAGCTATCAGCAGAAATATTGTTCCCAGGAAAAGTGGGAAGCCCATTTCTCTGACTTGGGAATCTTATGCTTAGTGAACAGGCAGCCAACTTTCTGTTGGATGATAGAGAATATGACCAATATGAGCAATTGACTGCTCAGTTCATAGGTTATTTCAATGCATGGTTAGTTGACCAATATTTATCTATTGGCATTTGCTTGAATTAAGTGAAGTCTGCTAAATGTTTCTACTGTTTGATAATGCCAAGGGTGTTTGTGAAACAAAAATTATTCTATACTTAACCTCAGAAAGATTGCTCTTCAAACATGATTTGTTATATGGTTAAGTAAATTCAATCCTTATTTCCTAGTGCATATTTACCAAAAAAGTTATTAAATGCAAAATTTTCAATTCAAAAATAAAGAAAATTCATGAGCTTTTATAAAATTTCAAAGGAAGTTATTTTACTTTGACAATTGTTACCCACAAGACATAATTAAATTAAAACTCTATAATTTAGTATTACCTACTAGAATTAAATCAATTACTTTGAGTTATCAAGTCAAGAGTTTCACCATTAGGCTAGCACCTTTAGATTTCACAACACTTCAATATCAAGTAAGTTACCTAGAAAAGCTCATCCTTCAATATCAAGTACATAAATTGGAAAAATGTATGGAGTAATATTAACAATACTTTTACTAATTACATGTAACAAGATATACACCCAATTGATAGTACTTATACCATTGCGTTATTTAAAATTTTTAACATTTTTTTACCAATAAAAACATCAAAAACAAGCATAAGGGTGTTAATATACAATCTTGGGTGTTGGACCCTCAAAAAATATATATATTAAAAATAAAATTTTAAAGTACAAAAGCAAAGGAGTATTGCAGAGAGGAAAAAGTCCAAATCAACAAAAAGGAAGGCTTAATGATTTTGAGGATGCTTTTTAAGGTTTTAATCTTTACAACAAATCTTGAAAAACCTCTCCTTTGGGGTAGGAAATAAGATATTCCATGAAAAGATTAACATTATGTTGAGGGAGAGGAGGCCCTCACCTTGTCAATAGAATCAACATTATAAAAGATATTATCTTTATATCTTGATTAATAATTGCAAACGAATTATTAGTAGTTGAAATATCTTGAACATGTAATCACCAATGGATAGACTTCCTCAACATTTTTGATTATGAAGAACCATTTGGAAACCATATGGATCAACAAGAAGTTTTTGTGAGACCTTAGGAGAAAATATTTGTTTCTCCTTAGTCATTAAAGAATTCTTTAAAATTGATTTGACTAGAGCCTTTTTCAAAGGTACATTTTGTTGAACAACAATAAAAGAAAAGGGTGGGCTAACTGTTGAAACATTAGTAGAAGAGATCATTGTAGGATTTATAGTATCTGTAAAAAAAAACCTTAACATGATTGATGAGACGTGATTCGCATGAGCCGCGATATCGCATACGCGATATCGCGTCGTCCCCTACGATGTCGCGTACGCGATATTCCGGTTTGCCGCCATATCTATAAATAAGAGGTGGCTCTCCCTTGTTTCTCCATCCTGAGTTAGAAGTAGGGAAACTCTGGCAGTTTGATCACTCCAAAGATAGAATATTTTCCATGTGCCAGTAGTAGGAGTCCTAAAGTGAACAGATCTTTATTCGAGTAACATTGTATNATTGCTTGGTAACCCAGTGGCGTATCCAGGATCTACGCTTGGTAATCCCAGTGGTAGTCCCAGATGTGTACGGTTAGTCAAGGAATCGGCTGCTCATCGCACTTAGGCTAGATAGATTCTCTCAACCCTTTCCTCCTAGTTAGGTGCCTCAGTACGACCACTTCGAGCACGTGCGTTACGCAAGGTGATCCTAGCAACGATTAGCGTTTGGTAGCCGCGGTTACATTGGTTCTGGGTGTGTACGGTAAGTGGGAACGGATGTTGACGCTAGGTAATTTAGACTTAGGTCATTAGTTAGAGTTAGCTAGTTTCTCAACCCTTCACCCCAATAGCATAGGAGAAAAACATTAAAAACTATAAAAATCATATACCTCGGACTTACTTAACCATACACCGTGACAACTACAAGTAAGTTTGAGAAGACAACGAATAATTAACCCTAAGTGTTCCATGGCGCATGTAAGCACTTAGTCTGTGGAGTTCGACCGGATCTCGCGTGCTACGCTCGTTTCGTATGGTTGAGTGTAGGGGTACCTCGCCACTCATCAATGATCTATGAGATTTGTAGAAGAAATCTCAATAATGTTTATAGTAGCTTGGTGGTGACGCGTTTGCATAGCCTTTTATGTCAATATCCAATCTTGATTAGATGGTCTAATTGGCAAAATCATTTTAAAACTTTCTTTGCAAGTTGAAGACATGCACATAAATGACTAGTAACACTCTCCACTATCTTTAAATATGCCCAGTGCTCATAAATTTTATTTATTTTTTTACCTTTTATTTATAAAATAAGGTTATAATTGCATTTAACAATATTAAAAAATGTCTATACTTATAATAATGAGGTGTCAGCATAGTGGTGCAACTTTTGATTTGGAAGCTCTAAGTTATGAGTTTAATTCTAGTGAGCAATGCTAAGTTTAAAAAAAGTTTCAATAAATTGCAAATATCTACGTGTTGCTTAGATTTAGAAAATTAAAATATTTATTTATTTTTACATCTTAAAAAATTTGAAAAATGTAGATACTTGTTAAAATATATATCTAATCATCATTATAATACTATTATTCCATCCATATGGGCTTCATTTTTCTATGGTTGATAATGTGTGTTAGATCTAGAAGATGTGAATTGTAAGAATGAATTGTTGTACCCCTACTACAAAACATATAAGGTGTAAGGTGTAAGAAAACAACTATGATGAGGAAAAAAAAAGTGAAATGGTACAATATTAGTAAGATTTAAATAAAATCAAATACACCTATCACTTTTCTATATCACAAAAAAAATATGAAATGCAAATATCAATTAAATATACATCCAATTATTATAATGGTATCATTATTCTATCTATATGGGCTCGCTATTGAGATAAGCAAAGCATTTGATGATGCTTTTCTATGGTTGATGGCTTGCGTTAGAACTTCATATTGGTTAACATTGCTTAACCATTAAATCTAGAAGACATGAATTATAAGAATGAATTATTGTACCTTTCTTGTGAAACATATCAAATGCAAGGCATACAAAAACAACTAAAATGAGGAAAAAAGAAGTGAAAAGAAAAAAAGAATAGAATAAAATATGAAATCATAAACTACCCATGTCCAAAAATACAAGATCTAAACAAATTATGCAAAGAATCTGCAAAAGGTCATAATGCTATCGTAAACCAAAAGTCTAGCAAATGATAAAGAAGGAACTTATGTATAAAAGTTACCTAGAAGTTTGTACAAAGCAAGGAACAACTTTCCTAAAAAGGAGGAGAAGGCCCAAAGTAGGAGTTTAGATACTACAAAAATAGTTAGCACTATAATAAATATCACATAAGAAGAATAAACAGTGAATCTATTAGTTGTGAAGAAGAAGCAATGATGTGATATAGTAGCCAAGAAAATATTAGAAGTGAGGAGTGAAAACATAATTGAGTTCCAAAAAACCTAGTCTTATATGTAGGACTAAATAGAAAAAATGTGAAGTCTATGATGAGACTTACACAAGATGTATATCTTATGATTGATTATTTAAAGTTAATGATATATTACCATTAATTTTTCAATTAACAATATATTTATTAAACTCTTATCACAAGATCCTTAGATAATTAGAGTTGCTCATGAAACATAAGAACAAATTGAAACAAAGAATAAAATGTAAGCTATTGATAGTATAATTTTCTTTTAAATTTTCATGGGCATGTTGAGCATAAGGGCATTAGAACTCTTTACGATGTTTGTACATGTAATTATAATATGTCTAAATGCAAACTAGTTATTGGTTGAATCATCATGTGAATTCTTGATGGCTAATAAGTGGGTTATAACACTTTGTCTTATATAGCTTTGAAAGGTGAGATGTTACTTTAACATAAATAAAATAATCACTATTTTATATTAGCAATGAAATTAAGCATGAAAAATGAATGACATAAGACAAAAATAATGATAATATTAATGAAAAATTAAAGCTTAAGTAATAAACTAAGAATTATTATCAAAAGATCAAATAAAAATTAAGTTCATCATCAACATTGTTCGAGCCTTGTCCCAGCAAAATGAATGAGCAATAGCCTAATATCTTTTTGAGTGGTTGTGCCAAGACTTGAAAGCACATCTTCTAACTTAAGAAATAAGCATCTTATCATCATTCTAAGAAATGAAATAAATAAAAATAAAGTTGAAACCTAAAAATTTGATGAATGGATTCAAAATTTAAATTGATGAGTTTCACTCATCTTTAAGAAATGGAACAAGAGATGAGAAATTTAACTTTAGAAACATGAAGCAAAACTAAAGAGGATGAGAAGAACAATGGAAGAAGAACTTTAAGTAAAATCAAGTTAAATAGTAACAAGACATCAAACAACAACTACCACTTGCTCTTAAGCTTCCTCATGAGTAAAGTCTTTAATGACATGATTTGCACGAAGATAGGAAGCCATTTCCCAAGGAGTCAAAAATTAAATATTTGGATCCCATCAAAGTATAACGAAATTTTATTGGGTTAAAGTATAATACCTAGTGAAATACATAAAGCTTAGACCCACAGTTAGAATAAGTAGCCTTGTGGGGATTATGTTAGATAGGTATCATGGGCTAGAGTGGTTAGGGCACATGGGGTTTTATAATAGGCATGTGGTTCATGTATGCTTGGTTACATAGAGGATTAAATTTTTCTCTTGTAGATTTGATTTCTCCAAAATTCTATCATAAAAGATTCTATATTACCTCCAATTTCTTAAACTAATGCCAAATTTTTTGTTTCTTCTATCGATGTAAAAAATTTTGTTAATTCTATGAATGAAAATGGATAAGCTAGTGGGAAAAAATTTGAGACACCTTAACAATAAACATATTATTAGGATTTAATTACAAATGATGACATAAATTGTTGATTGCAATTGACCTTACCTTGAGTTTCTTTGCCTATAGTGTTAGCCTACTTCTTAATATAAGGTTTAATCTTTGAGTTAACAATATTCTTGTTAGATGAGGAAAAATTTTTCTTATGGGCTATTTATTTGAATTGATCAATACTTTCTTTAAAAAAAAAATTCACTAAAGTGTTCGTCTTATGTGATTTCTTCATTGTCATTGATCATTCTCACTATTGATACTAACTTGACTTTTCATATCTTCAACATTAGATTGTTTTCTTTATCATAGAATTTAATACATTTTTTTATTTCCTCTACTTCTTTTTCTTAAGTTGAAAATGACAAGAATTATACAAATTTCCTTCATGATGATAAAAGATACAAGAATTAAGAAAGTTATAATATGTGATTAGCTGAATATAAGTCTTCTTACTTGCTTGTAATACCAATTTCACTTTATGGTTAAGAAGATTGATTTCAACAAAAAAAAAATATTTACAAGAACTAAATAGTATGGAAATAGATTCCAAATGCTTAATGGGATCAAGACGACTAACAATATCTTATTTAAATTTCTGAAAAATTAGAAGAAAATTTAATAAGTTAACAAAACATGGAAATTTAGAATATTCTTCAAATTCAACATCAAAATTTGGAATCCACTTATAAATGATTAACACTATATGCTTATGTATAAATGATTCTCTATCTAGGGCATATTGTACCATTAAAGCATTACCTAGCTCAACAAGAAAAAAAAAACAAAAAAAAAAAGAATCTAGAATAATACTTAGCATGAATAACTTGAATATCATGGTTTTACATCACATCATTTAAGTGTGAAGAAAAACTTTAATTGTAAGGGAGACAACCCAAATGAAATGAACACATATCATGATGTAAAATTAGCTACGAGTGACTTGTATACATCATCAATGATGAGCGATGGAGTATCCCAACACTCTACCATATAAGTCATGAGTGTCAACATGTGACTAGATCGTAATTCGTGGATGGACAATGTTATTATGCTAGTAATTAATGTTAAGTTTGTGATCGTTGTCTTCCCACTTCAAGGTAGTGAAGTGTAAGAGTATGGTTTATCTATTAGTGAGGCGTAGGATTAATTGATGTTGTTAGGCTTTGATTACTCCTAATTACAAACATAATTAAATTTTAGAATAATAATCTAAATCTAAGTAATAATAGTAATGTAAATCCATTCTAGCCTATAGCGATGAGTATATGGTCCTGGCTTATCATACATGTTTAGGGCTCATGTAATCGTTACTAGGTTACCAAGCATTATGCTACTAGGTGACCTAAGCAATAATACTATTGGAATTATCAAATGATTACATTTAAATGCTCCAAACCATTCATACTCATTTTGCCTTACTAATGAACAAGTAAAGTAAAGTACTTAGAAACGTAAATGATTAAACTAAGAAAACATTAAAAACTATGCTAAGTAAAACCATAAAACTAAGTGGATGTTGTAATGATGAAAAGCAATCTCAATTTTTATTTTTAGACATGAACTATTCCCAAGTACATTTCACTCAAATAAAGATTCCACACAATTGCTAAACATCATACTACAGGCATTCACTCTATTTATAACTATGAAAACAAACTACAAGATTCTACCTAAGGGTGTAATTGGAAAGTTGTTGGATTGCATGTCCAAGTGTTGTATTTATAGGGGTGCACACATCTTGAGACATTATATCAATGATGACATAGCATAACTGGCAACATCATATCAATGACATCATTGATACAACTTTGTTGCTATGATGTTGCATTATGATGAATTCGACTTCATCATACCCCCATGATTGATTGAAAACTCGTCCTTGAGTTAAAACAAAATGATGATAGAGTCCCTTACAAAATTGGGAGGTAGATTTGACTAGACATGACTAACTAACTATTTACATGAATTGGAATGTTGAAGTGGTGTTTTTACAAAATTGACACAATTATATGAAAAAACATAACAAAATAGAATAAAAAATTAAAGTAGCTCGACATAGCCTATGTGCCTAGTAGTGGTGACTCTTCCATTGACTACTTCCCCTTTTCATTAGGCTTTTGGAATTGATATCTATTCAATAATGTCTGAAGCTTCTCCTCCTCTATCTTGGGATCATGTACCATCCATGCTTGTTGAGCAATGTATGATGGAGTAGGTACATCCCATGGGCATGGCAATTGCGGAAACATGTGATTGGATTTTACATACCAAGTTGTAAATTCCTGCCATTCTTCTTCAAAAGCCCTAGTTATTTTCCTCAGTTCTTAATAATTAGACATTCTACAAGCTAGGTTAGTTGCCACATATTTTTGGCCCTGGTAGCTAACTTTCACAATTTCAATTTTAGAATTTGCCACATGTAGTTTTTGTAGAGCATCTTTCTTATTTGCAAATTATTTCACATACAATGCATAAACTATTGCTACCTATTGTTCCAATTCATTCATGCGCTAGCTATTGTCAACATGGTCAAATTAGCATACTGAAGGTTTGCTAATCCCATATACCCCATCAAATCTTCAACGTGTAGGTCTTTGTTCTTGATTTCTACCTAGTGGACATGAGCAAGACTATCTAGAATTGGCTACTAGTCAAGATTCTATGTAGAAATGGAGCTAATTTTGGCTTTGGCCATCTTGATTTTTTTTCATTAATTTGTTTATACAAGTCCACCTAGTCTCTGAAATGGTCCTTGATTCATTCACGTTTCTTGGCCTCATTTTTCAATGTGCTAATTTTGATTGCAGATTTTTATTTGATAATGTGGGCTTCTTCCATTAGCAAGGTTCTGTTTTCATAAGCTAGATGACTCATGTCTTGGTTGACATAGACTAATTGCTCTCAAAGTTGCTGGATGCTTTCCTAAAAAACATTCTTTTGCCTTTCAATGTTTGTCAACCAAGCATTGTCAATGTTGGTGACTTTTTGGGACCGGACCACCAACGAGCTTCTCCAAATAGGGTTTAGGTGCTTACTAGTCTTTGGCAACACCAAGGCCCAAATACCTCCAAATAAACTCAATAGTTATGAAACCTACTAGATGTGAGTATGTGTTCGCTGTTGCAAATATTGAAATGGTTGGGTTATGTATAAAACTATAATCAACTATCATAAAAGAGATTTGGCTAACTTTATCAAATACTGTGAGTTGTTGAAGGTTCATATTTTGTTCAATCACTTAGTCTATATGGTCCTTATAATGCCTACTTGTAACAAATAAAATTTTACAAAAACATTTTAATACAATTTTTCTAGTCTACTCCTAATATCCCCCAAAGAAAAAGTTCCATAAGAAAACTAGAAATAGAGCGAGACTCAATAGACTTAGAAAGAGAAAGAAAAGAAAGCACATTTGTGTGAAACCTCAAATATTTAAGCAAGATAAATTAATATAAGTAAACACTTTACAATAAAGCTATTCCTAATTCAATAACTACAAATTGTCCAAACTTTCTAAGCTCAACAAGCAATTTCATAAAGAAAATCTTATTATACTACCAGAAATTGTTGCGTGAACTACAAATTATGAGTCTCTATTTTGGATAGTAAATAGTTGTCAAAGATTTCATTCAATAGAGCTTTTAAAAGTTTTGACAATTTCTTGATTGAAATACCAAGGCAATAAAATTTAAAAATAAGAAAGCTATTTCAATCCCATCAAAATACCAAAGAATTTTCTAGATCCTCTATGCTTAAAACATAGCAATTTCATTAAGATAATACTATTAAATTGCTCTTGAGGCTTTCAACAACATAAGCTCTTCTATGGATAATCTTAATAGAAGTCTAATATTGCACAAAAATAGAGCTATAAGAGCAACCTAGGACAAATCCCAAAATTAAATGCTAAGCATGATACTATCTAAACCATTAGCTAAGTAACTTAAAAAAATAAGAAGAAATGAACTCACAAGATTAAAACAAAGCAATTGAATCGATGTATTTAGTAAGCCATCTTACAAGAATTCTTCAAATGTCTTATCCCCAAATCTTCTCTCTTCCTTTTTTTCTTTTTTTAATTCTACCTCTTCAGGCCCTTTTATAGTGACCTTAGGGTAGTTACAATAATCATGAGAAGTTATGGGTCTTATAAATATCTTAGAATATAATCACCCTAGAAGTTATAACTTCCATAGGGAGTTATTAGAAATCTAAGCTATGGTTGCAAAGTGTTTTCTTGATAACAAATATCATGAAAATGAACCTAGGAAGTTATAAACAATTAGACAAATTTATGCCACAATTGGCAAGTGTCCTATTAAATAATTTTAATAAACTCCCCATTTCCTATTTAAAAAAAATCATACCTAGATTACCTTTTAAATTTAAATTATAGGTTTATGCCTATCTTAATTCATACATATATATTTTTATTTTAACTTTAGGCATAACATAAATTATTAAAACTGAGTTTTTGATCACTACAAGCCCTTTACATTGGAACATGGACAAGGGTTTGTGGGTGCCGCATGGTGAGAAAGAGGATTCATTTTGTTGCATTGCATTTCTCCTTCAGCAACTATCCCAAATTTCTGCCATGGCCGCCTACACCATCTATGCCTCCTACATCTCCTATGATTCAGTATCATCAATGATGCTTTTAATGTCTATTCTATGTTATCATGTCACACTATTGCCACTAAGTGCCACCATTTAATGTTGTGTCGCCATCATTGCCTTATTTTCGACTATCGTTGTTGAGATGATGTGCATCGATGTTGTCTTTGGCTCAACCCTGCCATGGGAAGATCATGCGTTTTGAAGGAATGTGCTTGAGCAGGGTTTAGATGGAACAACAAATGTCATAGTAGTTAGGTTTCGAAAGTTCCATTGCCACTAAGAATTCTAAATGTTGTTGATGTCATTTGCTCTTGTAGATACTGTTACTACTGTGTCATTTTGTTTTTGTTTTTTATTTTAGGAGTTTGAGAACGTTCTAGGGTTTGAAGAACCAAAAATTTCTATTAAAATTTATTTAGATTTGTTTTATGTTCCACGAATTTTATGTGTTTCTGCTTCTATCTTCCAAGTAAAATCCTTTGTTTGTTCCCTCTATTTCATGATGAAGCTTATTTTATATGTCAAATGTTTTTTTAAAGGTAATGTTTTTCCTTCTTTGTATACATCATTAGTCATTTCTCATGTAGAGATAATTTAACCTCCATGGACTTGTTTAAAATGATTGAAATTTCTTAGGTTATATCCTCATACTGGGACACTATCATATGATATTCTTGATTTAACAACACCTATCATTCCATACATTTCTATTCATTCTTTGCGATGCTCATGGTGTATGCTTGGATGTTTAATTCTCCTTTTTAAAAATCTATTTCAGAATGCTTTTGTGGATATATGTTTTTTCTTGAGAAAAAACAAAAACTTTGTATGCTACACTTTCCTTTCATAATCCATAATTGATACTTCAAATAATGATTCAAATTCCTTTAAAAATTTTCTACTTTCAACATATAAAACCTGGTTTAATGACTTCTTTGTAGCAAATTCTAAGAATTTTTGCAATTCTTCATGTAATCCATCATGCTCAATAGTACTTGTAATCATTGCTATCCAAAAGTACTTCTTATTTTATCTATTTCTTAAAACACCATTCCATTAATAGTAGCTAACCCTAGTTATTTTCTCGTTCAATTATTTATTCATCTTTCAAAGTAGTAATACAATAATTTATTATAGAGGGTTTTTATAGTATCTCTACAATACTTTTTTCAAGCTTTAGATTGTCAAGTCTCTCCATATTCTAGCCATGGATTACACATCTCTATTTAATTGTTCTCACCAGAACTTAAACATATTAGTCTTGTAACAGGCTTATAATGGATTTAATCTCAAGCAAAGAAAATGTTAATTGACTATGTATCCATTAGAATATGAAAGCTCAAGGATACTGAGAACGAAAAGGTAATCCATCATATGCTCCTAATTATGAATAAATAAAAATCATAACAACACTAAATAGATTATTTGCCCAAACTTAAATAGGCAACATTAATCATATTCCTCAAGTGCATAACCTATTATCCTTACATTTCAAAAGGAACTTTTCATAATTGATGATTTCATATTCCTGCTTCATATAATGGCATGAAATGTGTCAATAGTCATTAGCTAGTTGTTTACTTTCCTCTTGCAGGGTGATGAGTACTTTGGCATATGCATACATCTGAGCTTTTTCCACTAATGCATTTCATATCGCTTTCTTGTTACATCCCATCCTGAGACAATAGGTATGGTCATCCACTTATGATTTATACCTTACATGTGGAGTCTTGGTGGGTTGTTGAGGACAAGTTAATGTATTTTATACATTATGACGCTTCATCTTTATATTACAATTATGATGTCTTTACATGCTTAACTAATGTGATTATGTACACTAGCCCTGTGTGATGTGTTAGATAGGTGATGTTGCTCGCAGGGATGTTAGACTAGGGCACAAGAGCACCTATCTTATATGTTTTTATGCTTTATGTGTGATTTTGGTATGTAGGCATTTGTGCTATAGCACTATGTTGCATGATGTTTAGGTGTGGTTTTGACCTGTAAATGTGTGAAGTGTATGATAAGGATCTTGTAGGTTCAAACAGATTTTGATTTGGAGGCCCAGTGTGTCTATTACACATGAGCAGAGTCTATCGTATTAGTTGCAGAGGAGAAAAAGCTATTGGCTTATGAAAATGACAAAAAAATACAATAAAATAAACTTAAAAATCAAAAAGTCAAAGTAACATTGGTTTGCACGTGATGCGCATGCAAAGGAAGAAAAACAAAGGATGTATGTATATTGTTTTAAACATATGCTTAAAAGCATATTATTTTTTCTCCTTTATTTTTTTACTTCTTTTCAACACCACCCTTTGTCACCATGATGCTCAGGTTTTTCTTCTCTGTTTCTTTTGTATATAGAAATGAAAATGCATAGGAGTCTATTTTCTTCCATTTTTCTTTCTACTCTCTTCTTTTTCTAAATTCTGAGCCTTGTGGATGATTTTTACTTGTTCTAAATTTGGATTTGGGATTGTTGTAGTCACATCTACATGGGTGCAAAACTTGTTGGGAGCAAAACAGAGTTTTGCAAGATTTTTAAAGATTTCCTACTTGTTTCAGCCTTTCTTCCCCAAAAATTTTAATTGGTGGGTTGTCTTTACCTTTTCCTTGTATTTTTGTGTTGGACTAGTGTATATGATCATGTGATGGGGGCATGTGGGGCAGATGGCTCAAAGTCTGAGCTTAGGCATGTTATTTTGTATATTTCCTAAAAATGTACAATATTGGTTATGAATTGTTTATTAATATATATGGGATGTATGGTATGATGGGGGTTTGTGGAATATGATATGTGATGTTCATGAGCCTCATATGATTGAAATATGCTATTTGTGGGGCCTATTGGGGCGTGAGCATTTTTGGACATTCTAATTCTTTTTGGTGGTACTTAATATTATTTAAATATTATTTTATTAATCAAACTTTGAATGCACATAAATTTACTTCCAGGAGTTCAATTTAGGTAAAATTAGTATCATTGGGATCGTTTTGGGAAGTACTTTCTAATTGTGGGATTAGTTTTCTCTTTGGGCATATCTCATTTTGAAGGTTATTATAGTGGTCATTTGTATGGAAGTATGTGTCTTTTGAGAAATATGGTATTATTTTGTCATATTAAGGTCTTCATGTTGTTTTTTTGCATTGTAGTATTATTTTCATGAAATAACTATTGGGGGTGGACTTGTGTAGGTATGTTTGTTTAGGTGTGGTTCTTATGACTTGTGTTGGCTTAAGCTAGCCGAACTATATATATGTTTTCACAATAATGCTTCTGATGGTCATTGGCGAGTGGTGCTAGCATGAGGGTGTGGATTGGTTGGTGATGAGGCACCTTGGATGTAGTATGGATTGACCCCCACTATGATGCATCGGTGAGGCTCCTACCTTAGGCCTTATCCTAAGAGTAGGAGAGTGTAGGTGTGTTCATCCCTATCACTAGTCCTCTAGAAGGCTAGTGGTTACGAGTCACAAGTTGATGAATCCTAGCACCAGTTGGATAAATAAAAGACTAATAAAAGACCTATAGGTAATGGCTAGTATGAGTACTCATGGCAATTTTTTACATGCTACACTTAGAGTAAATATGCTAGCAACCATGTGGGCTATGTATGTGCTAGTATTGGTTTGTGAGTCATATCATTGAGAATAGGTGTTCTGTTTGGATTATGATTGTGTGGGTTATGGACTATTTATGGTATATCATGGATATGATGACATGGGCATGATAGATGATGTTGGATTGTGGCTTTGTCTATGCTTGTATGATAGTATGTTAGCTTTATGGGTGATATGGTGTGTGTTGTTTTGAGCATGCATGAGACTAACAATGTTGTAGGTTGCCTTGTACCCCACTACTCTCCTCTAGTGCAGCACTTGTCAACCATCTAGTAGGGGAAGTGTATAGCCTTTCCACTTAGTTGTGTATTGACTTTATTTAATTATAGGTGAAAGGCGCAAGAGCCTAGACTAGCATAAAGAGGAAGGATAGAAGAGAGAAAAATCTTCTATGCTTGATTGATGTACATTTTCATGTATAGTAGTGTAGACTAGATACCCTTGTATGAAACTATTTATACTTTTCTATATACGATGATGAGGCTAATGTGTTTTCTTTATATTTTCACAAAGCAATGTATAGTTTGTTGTATGTAGAAACATGCATTTTTGTAACGTGACATATATGTTTCTTTTTTGATATGGTAGGATGTTCTGTACCATTTGACCTTTCTTATTATCATGTATCCTGCACATTATTGGTTTTAGTTATCATGCATCCATTCTATGATCACTTGATCCTAGGCATCACCTTGCCTTAGCTAGGGTAGGGTGTTACATTGTGGTATCAAAGCTAGTTTACTTCAATGTTGTATGATGGTGGGGGTAATCACCCATTTTTGTAATTTCAAGTTACAAAGATGTATAGTAGACATGGTCATGATGCTAGTGGGACCCATAGACCAAAAGGGCCTAATGATGGATAGGAGTAGCCTCCTCAAACACCTAGCAATGGTCTTGCAAATAGGCAACTAGAGCTTGTACAACAATTATTACAAATCCTGCAACAACATATTGTAGCTAGTGATGCTCCTGTTCCCACGATGAGGGAAGTGGGAAGTGGTAGTGGTAGTGGAGGCTCAAGAGAATCAAACAGGTAGCCTATCAATAGGGAACTAGAGGAGCAGTTTAAAAAATTGGGACCTTCAAAATTTTATGGCACTGAGGATGCCATTATGGCTACAGAATGGTTGGAGGAATTGCAAAAGGCTTTTGATTTGATGGACTGTTCATTGATTCAATAGACTTGCTTGGTAGTTTATCAATTGGTTGGTACTGCCTAGCATTGGTGGACAACTAAAGAGTAGGCCAAGGGATGGACTCATCATGAAGTAACATGGGATGATTTTATAGCATCTTTTAGAGGTTTTTATTTGTCTACCTAATATGCATAGGCCAAGAAAACAAGTTCTATTGTTTGTATCAGGGTAGTTGGTTTATGGTGAAGTATGATGCTCATTTCTCTGAGATAAGTAGTTATGTACCCTAGATGCAAATAGATGCTTAGGCATGGACGAATAGGTTTGTTCAAGGCTTAAGACCATCTTTGAAGGATCACCTATTACCTCTCAAATTGACTTCCTATGATAAAGCTAGAGCAGTAGCCATGGATTTAGAGAGGAGTTAGCAGGAAGATACAACGTGTAGAGAGAAGCAACAGGGGCAGAGGAGAGGACCGACATCTAGAGAGAGGCTTGGCCCTTCTAACAAGCTTGTGGCCATGGAGGAGAGCATCCAACACTTGCTCATAGTCCTACTGTTGGAGCTAGTCATGGAGCTGTTATTTGTTATAGATGTGAGTAGCTTGGTCATCTGCAGAGGGATTGCCAAAATTGTTTTGCATGTGGGCAGTCAGGGCATTAGGCTCGAGAGTACCCAAAGTAGGCATGCAATAGTGGGAGAGGTAGAGGCCCAAGACAACAACCTCCAGTTCAAGGTGGATAGGGAGCACCAGTCACTCAGCCTGAAGGAGGGGACTAGAGGACTCAAGGACAAGTGTATGTCTTAACAAACTAGCCTTTGGATGTGCAATCAAACATAGTGATGGAGACATGAGGTATGATTTTGGGCTTTGTTATGTTAATTTTATTTGATCCTAGTGCTTACCATACTTTAATAGATCCTATGGTTGCACATCATGTAGATCTTATCTATCATTATCTTTCTCTTGGGTTCACAGTATCTTTTGCTAGGGGTCATGAAACTTGAGTTGATTAGGTATGTATAGGTGTGCCAATAGAATTGAAAGGTGTGCAGTGGGTTAGTGATTTACATGTTATGGATCTTGGGGTATATGATGTTATTTTAGGGATGGATTGGTTTTTGTAGTTTAATGCTAGTTTGGACTATTGGCAAAAGCTCCTATGATTACAAGCAGTTGATGGTGCTCCAATTGAGGTACAAAATTGTCCAAGGATTGTGGGCCTGGATTTAGTCTCCTCTCAGATGTATCGTAGGATGCTTCAAAAAGGGCATGCATGATTTGTGGCTACAATATATAAAATAAATATGGTGAAGATAGATCAAATTCTTGTGGTTCATGAATTCCCTGATGTTCAGTCTGAATTAGTGGGTTTGCCACCTAGGTGAGAGATTGAGTTCAAGATCAAACTTAAACTTGGTATAGAGCCTATTTCCAAGGCTTCACATAGGATGTCTCCTGTAGAGCTAGTAGGGCTAAAGATTTAGCTACAGGAATTGCTATATAAAGGCCTTATTTGCCCTAGTGTACTATTGTGGGGTGCACTTGTGCTATTTGTTAAAAAGAAGGATGGGGGTTTGTGGTTATGCATAGATTATAGGCAATTAAACCAAGTGACTATGAAAAATAGATATTCTCTACCATGCATTGATGACTTGTTGGATCAACTTCAAGGAGCTCATGTATTCTCAAAGATTGATCTCAAGTCTAGGTATCATCAAGTGTGGGTTTGTGAGCAGGATGTGGCAAAGATAGCATTCAGAACATAGTATGGCCACTATGAGTTTTTGGTGCTACACTTTCAGTTGACAAATGCACTAGCAGTTTTCATGCACCTCATGAATAGTGTGATGAATCCTTTCCTAGATTAGTTTGTGATTGTGTTTATCGATGATATCTTAGTATGTTCTCCTAATGAGCAATTGCATGTAGAGCACTTGTGAACAGTTTTACAGACTTTGAGGGAATACCAACTATATGCTCAGCCATCCAAGTGTTCATTTTGGTAATTAGAGACTCAGTTCTTAGGACATGTGGTGTCAAGAGCTAGTATCTCTGTGGATCCTACAAAGATTGCCTCCATTTGTGATTCGCCTAGGCCACAATCAATAGTGGAGGTACAAAGCTTCTTGGGGTTAGTAGGATATTACCAGAGGTTTGTGGAACATTTCTCTCACATGGCATCTTCTTTGACCCAATTGTTGAGAAAAGAGGCTAACTTTACTTGAGGCCTAGCTTGTTAGGCTGCATTTGAGGAGTTGAAGCATAGATTGGTGACTACTCTTATGCTAATATCTTTTACACTAGGACATCCATATGATGTTAGTACTAATTCTTCAGGGGATGGATTTGGTTGTGTGTTGATGCAAGATGGATAGGTTGTGGCTTATGCATCCCATCAATTGAGGCCACATGAAACTAGATATTCCATGCATGATCTAGAATTGGGTGTTGTAATCTTTGCATTGAAGATTTGAAAGCATTATCTATATGAGGAGAAATTTACTATTTGGACTGAGCATAAGAGCCTCCAATATCTTATGAGTTATCCATAGTTAAACCTACAACAATGTAGAATGGGTGAAGCTACTTGTTGATTTTGATTTATCTATTAGATACAAGCCTAGCAAGACAAAGAAAGTAGAAAATGCATTGAGTAGGGTGGCAAGTAAGCTTAATAACTTAACAATCCAATCAGATTTGCAAGAGTAGATACGAGAGCAACAACAACATGATCCTTGGTGTCAGACATTGAGGTAACAAATTACCTCTAATGAACTACTCTTTGTGGATAGTCATGGAGTCATATGGAGGGATGGTTGAGTATGTGTTCTAGAAGCTCTCTGAATTCATTTGATGGATGAGGCCCACATGAGCAAATACCAAATGCATCTAGGTAGTTAGAAAATGTACCAAAATTTACGATGGATGTATTGGTGGCCTAGTATTAGAGAGCGTAGGAGAGTATGTATCTTGTTGTTTAATTTGCAAACAAGTGAAGATATAGCATTAGAGACTTCGGGGATATTTGCATTCCCATGACATTCCTCAATGGAAATGAAATCGGATGCTACCATTAGTTATCAAGAGAGTGTACAAACAACACCATATGAGATTTTATATGGTAGGCCATGTAGAACACCTCTATGTTGGGATACCATAGAATATCATCAACAAGTGAGCACAGATTTGGTGAGGCACACTACAGAATAAATTCAGAAGATCCAAGATAGGTTGAGAGCTGCGCAAGATAGGCAGGTGGCATATGCTAATCAGTGTCAAAGGCCACTAGAGTTTGCAATCAGAGATCATGTATTTCTTTGTGTTTCTCCTTTGAAAGGCCTTACTTGATTTGGTCAAAAATGGAAATTGGCTCCTAGATACATTGGTCCACTTTAGGTGTTATAATGGATTGGGAAAGTGGCCTATCAGATAGCATTACCTCCTCATTTGGCACATTTCCATGATGTATTTTATGTATCTATGCTACATCATTATGTGCCTGATGAACATCATGTGATTAGCCATTCAAAAATACAACTACAGTCTGATGTTAGTTATGTTGAGTAACCAGTAAATATTTTTGATCATATGGTGCGATAACTACATAGTAAAGTTGTCCATATGGTCAAAATTTTATGGAGTAGACATGGAGCTTCGGAGGCTATTTGGGAGGTGAAGACTAAGATGTGTGTAGCTCATCCTAAGATCTTCTAGGAGGAAGATTCTCAAGGAGGAGAGAATGTTACATCCCATCCCGAGACAATAGGTATGGTCATCCACTTATGATTCATACCCTACATGTGGAGTCCTAGTTGGTTGTTGGGGACAAATTAAGGTATTTTATATGTTATGAGGCTTCATCTTTATGTTATTATTATGATGTATTTACATGCTTAACTAACATGATTATGTACACTAGCCCTATTTGATGTGTTACATAGGTGATGTTGCTAGTAAGGGTGTTAGATTAGGGTACAAGAGCACCTATCTGATATGTTTTTATGCTTTATGTGTGATTTTGGTATGTAGGCATTTGTAATATAGCACTATGTTAGATGATGTTTGGGTGTGGTTTTGGCCTATGAATGTGTAGAGCATATGATAAGGATCTCATAGGTTCAAACAGATTTTGATTTGGAGTCCTAGTGTGTTTGTTACGTATGAGTAAAGCCTATTGTATTAGTTGCAAAGGAGAAAAAGTTATTGGCTTATGAAAATGAAAAAATAAAATAAAATAAAATAAAGTTAAAAATCAAAAATTCAAAGTAACATCCTTTTGCGCGTGACATGTGCGCGAAGGAAGAAAAACAAAGGATGTATGTATATTGTTTTAAACATATGCTTAAAAGCATAGTGTTTTTTTTCTCCTTTATGTTTTTTACTTCTTTTCACCATCACCCTTTGTCACCACAATGCTTGGGTTTTTTTTTCTCTATTTATTTTGTATACATAAATAGAAACACATAGGAGTCTATTTTCTTTTATTTTTCTTTCTACTCTCTTCTTTTTCTGGATTTTGAGCCTTGTGGATGATTTTTGCTTATTCTAAACTTGGATTTGGCATTGTTGCAGTCATATCTACACGGGTGCAGAAATTTTTGGAAGAAAATGGAGTCTTGTCAAATATTTTAATATTTTCTACTTGTTTTAGCCTTTTTGCCCCAACAATTTTAATTGGTGGGTTGCCTTTACCTTTTCCTTGTATTTTTGAGCTGGATTAGTGTATATGATCATGCGATAGGGGGCATGTGGGGCAGATGGCTCGAAGTTTGAGCTTAGGCATGTTATTTTGTATATTTCCTAAAAATGTACGATATTGGTTACGAATTATTTATTAATATATATGGGATGTATGGTATGATGGGGACTTGTGAAATATGATATGTGATGTTAATGAGCCTCATATGATTGGAATATGCTATTTGTGGTGCCTATTGGGGCATGAGCATGTTTGGGCATTCCAATCCTTTTTGGTGGTACTTAATATTATTTAAATATTATTTTATTAATCAAACTTTGAACATACATAACTTTGCTTCCAAGAGTCTGATTTAGGTAAAATTAGTGTTGTTCGGATCATTTTGGAAAGTACTTTCTAATCGTGGGATTAGTTTTCTCTTTGGGCATATCTCATTTTGAAGGTAATTATAGTGGTCATTTGTATGGAAGTATGTGTCTTTTGAAAAATATTGCATTGTTTTGTCATATCAAGGTCTTCATGTTGTTTTTTTCCATTGTGGTATTATTTTCATGAAATGACTATTATGGATGGATATGTGGAGGTATGTTTGTTTGGGTGTGGTGCTTATGACATGTGTTGGCTTAAGTTAGCCAACCTGTATATATGTTTTCATGACAATGCTTGTGATGGTCATTGGTAGGTGGTGCTAGCATGAGGGTGTGGACTAGTTGGTGATGAGGCACCCTAGAGGTAGTATGGATTAACCCCCACTGTGACGCATCAGTGAGGCTTCTACCTCAAGCCTCATCCTGAGGGTGGGAAAGCATAAGTGTGTTTGTCCTTATTGTTGGTCTATGACATAGGTGTGTTTGTCCTTATTATTGGTCTATGACATAGGTGTGTTCATCCCTATCGCCAGTCCTCTAGAAGGCTAGTGGTTGCACATCATAGGTTGACAGACCCTAGCACTAGTTGGATAAATAAAAGACTAATAAAAGACTTGTAGGTAATGGTTGGTATGAGTACTCATGGCAATGTTTCACATGCTACACTAAGCACAAATATGCTAGCAATCACATGGACTATGTATGTGCTAGTATTGGTTTGTGAGTTATATCATTGAGAATAGGTATTCTGTTTGGATTATGATTGTGTGGATTATGGACTATTTATGGTATATCATGGGTATGATGACATGGGCATGATAGATGATGTCAAATCGTGGCTTTGTCTATGCTTGTATGATAGTATGTTAGCTTTATGGATGATATGATGTGTGTTGTTTTGAGCATGCATGAGACTAACAGTGTTGCAAGTTGCCTTGTACCCCACTCCTCTCCTATAGTGTAGCACTTGTCGACCATCTAGCAAGGGAAGTGTAAAGGCTTCTCACTCAGTTGTGTATTGACTTTATTTAATTACAAGTGAAAGGTGTAGGAGCCTAGACGAGCATGGAGAGGAAGGGTAGAGGAGGGGAAAAATCTTTTGTGCTTGATTGATGTATATTTTCATGTACAATAGTGTAGACTAGATTCCCTTGTATGAAACTCTCTATACTCTTTTATATCAATGATGAGACTTATGTGTTTTCTTTATATTTTCACAAAGCAATGTATAGTTTGTTGTATGTAGAAACATGCATTTTTATAACGTGACATATATGTTTCATTTTTGATATGGTAGGATGTTCTGTACCATTTGACCTTTCTTATTATCATGTATCCAACACATTATTGGTTTTAGTTATCATGCTTCCATTCTACGATTACTTGATCCTAGGCATCACCCTACCTTAACTAGGGTAGGGTGTTGCACTTCTCCTTCTCTTTCTCCATTGCCATATTATGATCAATGAGGTGTCTCACATGCTCTGTTTTGAATTGGTTGAGTTGGTCTGGTGCAACGAACTATGTTGGGTCTCTTCTTTCTACTCTCAGTGTGGCTAGCTCTTCTTGTAGTCTTTGAACTTCATTTTCTACATGCTCTACCCTGGTCTCAACCATGACCAACTTCTCCTTAGTGAAAATTAATTCAAAGTGAACTATAGTGATATCACTAGGAATATCAAAGAAATTCTGCATGACTTATCGTATCTAAAACACTCTGTCTAGTACATTCTCATGTTCAGCAGGAGTCATCGAGGTACCAATAAGCATGTGAGCATCTATCGCTCTAGAAATATCAACTGGTGGCATAATGGGAACATTGAAGAACTCTTTGATGTGATCTGTGATCACTTCAATGGCTCCTACTACATCTTGATGCTACATAACCATAATTGTGGCTCCTGCTACATATTGATGCTGCATAAACATACTTATGGTTCCTTCTCCTATTTCTAGCATTACTTGGAATGATGTAACATTCCTTGAAATCTACTATGACCAATCATTCCATTCTCCTAACGACAATGAAATTTACCCACTTGTAGGATTTGTTAAAATTGTGAGTCTAACTACATTTTTTCTAACTTTATAAAGATTAGCACCCTCCCTTGTTCTCTAGCTTATTGTGTCTATAATCTATTGCAAATGGCTCATTGAGAGTCTATAGTCCTGTGGCGATGGTGGTGGAAATTGTTGTTGTTGTTGTTGTTCTTGCTAGTTAGTTGGTGGCTGGCTATTAGGTCTTGGTTGCTTTTGTTGATTAGTAGCTTGGATGGTAGTAGCAAGAGTTAAGCTTGTAACTCCCTCAGTTGTTGGTTGTTTTTCCAATTGATCCTTCTTAGGAGGCATTGGTTTTGACATTTCTACATATGAAGCATTTTAGGCTTTTCTCAAAACATCATCATTGGTATAATCCAATAGGCCTACTTGCTTGCATAACTTCCTTATTTGGGAGGAGAATGATAGTGTTAGTTTCTCTGCCTGCTTTTCCTCAAATCGCCTTTGAATTTCTAGGAAGTAGAGATGCACAGTGTTAATGTTGAATTTCCCCATCACGATGACACTTCCTCTAGCTACATAGGTTGATATACTATTGATCCTTTTGGTTGGGAACAAGTGAGAGGTTCCAATTTTAAAATAAATCTTTTCTTTGATAGTCATCTCACTATATTCCTTGTCTTCCTTGCTATAGGCTCTGTATAGCCACAATCTTTTGGCATTTTTATTAGACCTTGTTGAGATTTTTGTTATATTAGTCCCTTCATTTGGCATATTAGGGCTTTAGTAATTACCTCGATAGACTATGACACTAAAACTCCTTCTATTTTAATGATGGCATCGACTTGCTTATTTTGCCAAAATTGAAGAGTTTCCCCTAAATACCATTCACCACTAGTTGACAATGTAGACCATAAGTGAGATGATTAAAGTTGTGTCTTCATGGCATTTGGAGAAAATTCCATAAATGGACCAAAATTCAGCCCCATGATAACTGTGAACATGATTGATTTCTCTTGGATAGCCTAGAGGAATTCTAGTGATAGTGTGAGGTATTATCCTTCATCAGGTTCCTATGGGGCTTCTACCTCTGCTTGTGTAGAGTGTTCAGTAGTATGTGTTTGTTGATGAATGTTGAATGATTGAACTTCTTGCTCTTCATGCTCTACTTGCGGAGTCTGTTCTCTAGTTTGGCCTCTTTCATGGTTCCTTGATCTTTTGCTTCCTAGTTGTGAGGGTCCTCCTTCTAGTATGTTCTTCAAGGCCATCTGTAATGAATAGGGATTTGAAATTATTAGATCGTTCATATCAATCCTTAATAGTTCTTTACCTTACATATACTCTTGGTTAGATCAATTTCTTTTCATATGATGATTGCGAAATTAGAAAAATGTTCAAAAAGAAACCCTGTATGTGAGAGATGTCCTAGGGTGGTGGTTTTCCTAGACTCTCCCCATGGTTTAGGGGCCATGGAACACTTTGAGGCACCCTTAGGTGACTCTCAAGTGTTAGAAAACCCATTCCGGCTTGGCAGTACCAAGTTAGCATCAAGATACACTCCTGATGCAACTCTCTCTATGTCCTCTTCATTCTACCCTCAAGTGGAGAATTACATGGCCCTGATTCTATGGTGGTCATAGATATGTAGGTAGCCAGGATTGGATGGTTTTGATGCGGTGCTAGGCCACACCTTTACCAGGTCATGAGTGATTTGTGGATGAGGCACCACCCCTTGTAGATGCCTCATTTCCTCTTCCACCAAGGTTGTTTATAGGGTTGCTTGTGTGCTTGTTTGCATGGTCCTCATTTTGCAGTTGGTTATCCTTCGTGAGTTGCATTTCCATACATACACATTAAGAAGCTATGTTGCTACTTGCACTCACTCTTGAGTGGCTTGCTTGCTTGAGGCGTATTTCCTAGGTCTTCCATCCTAGATCCATGGGATCTTATTGAATTCCTTGGGGTGCTGGACAACATCGGGGCAACGTTGTTATAGATGGTATTTGAGCCTTTTTGAGATTGTGTTGTGATATGCATGTGCTCTTTGGTTGTGTACTCCATTGAGGTTGTTCTATTAATGGTTCCTTTAGATTGATACCTAGGTGATCTAGGATCATATCCTTATGTATTCTTTGAAGAGTTACCTTACGGTAATATTTTTTACACTCATCATGAGGGGACTGATGTTACATTGTGAGTAACTTATGTATGTTGTTCTGCTTGAGGATGTATACGATTGTGTTGTGGTACTGTCCTCCACTTGTTTACTTGTGGTTGGACCAATTGTGATTGTATTTAATATTGGCAACTCAAGAATTTTGTTACTCAAGGAGCTCTCATCTCTAGTCTGCAATGATTCATCTGGGATGAATCGGACCTAGTCTCTACTTTGGTTTCCACCCAGATGACATGTATTGAGATGGCATTGATTGAATTGTGTAGGATAGGATATCCTTACACTCCCACTCACCCTAGATAAAATGAGTATGGGAAATACAAATTAGGACATGTTGGTTCCTAGGTACCTCAAGATTGAGGACCTCCAAACATGTGCTTTTGGTGAGCCTTGTTCTGGGTGGATTAAGATTGTTGCTAGTAGACTTTGTACATTCGTTTTTATGATTATATGTTTGTCTATTTGTGTATACATGTCTTCTTGGTTGTGCTTTCAAATTTTTCATGCGTGTTACCTTTTTCATGTTTATTATTCGTAATGTAAGGCTTTGTGTTCTACGTGGTATGATGACTTATTGTTGGGACTATTAAGGATGCATTTTGATGCCATTTGTGCCATCCCAAAGTCAAGTGTTTGTTATCTTATTTTGACAACCTCTTGTACATGAGGCATGATTGCCCTTGTTACTAATCTTTCGTGAGTTTTTCTCCCTTTTTTGAGTTGGTTGTGTTGCCCTTGGGTTTGTGGCATCACTCTTTTAACTGGTGACATTTCTTGGTCACTTTGATTCAAAGAATATTGGTGTGGGTCATCCTATTATTGGTTCTTGTTGAGACCACATCTCTTTTGATGAGAGTCTTCTTGTGAATGCATCCTCTATGATGTTGTTCGTCATTGTGAGAATTGATTTTATGGAGACCTATTGTTGGCTAGACCTTGGTCTTCCACCTTATTTTTGAGTTGACATGATGATTCTCTATTGCCCATGCCTCTTATGATTGTGTTAAGATTTTGACCTTGGTTGGAACTAGTGTCAGTGGCTAGGAATGTTTGTTGTACATGAATCTTGGAATTATGAGAGTGTCCTAGCTCTCTTTGGGTGTGCCTCATGATGAATTCGATTGTTCAAGTGTATCTAATTAACCCATCAATGTTTTACATGATTGATCTCTATGCATGTTGCTAAGGTCTTGATTTTTATGATGTTGCAAGAGTGATATTACTCTATTATATGATCAAGCTTAATGGTTGTGTATGAGGCTAATGTGTTGATCATGTTCCTACTAACTTCTATGTTTTTGAGCTTTTGTCTCAGTCTTTGCAGGCAGCATAGGTACAAAGATGCAACTAGTGGTGATCTCAGTTGATTTTGTGAGCACTATGTCTATGGGGAAGATATGTGCTCTTGAGACCTTCATGAACTAATTATTTGGTCTTAGAATCCCAACATTGGGTTGTGGATTTATTAGTACCTTAGTTGTGATGAATCAGTAGGTACATCATGATTTGTTTACCTCTCTATGCTAGGTGAGCACTAATAGAGGATGGTGATATGTCCTAGATCCTATAGATATTGGGCTAGTAAATGGCATGAAATGGTATCCTTGGCCATGCTGGATACTGATGGCCCAAGAGTGGCCAATGCCTTGAGGTCCCATTGTGGTAGGTGGTGGATACTCAGTTGGCATGTTTTGTTATTCAATTGTTGTGCTTGTGTCTCGAATCATTTTCGTTCGATGGTAGTCGTGCAGTGAGATCAGTGTGATGGTTAATCATGTACATTTTGAGATAGTGGTGTAGTGGATGCAGTGTGATAGATGATTGTGTATGTTCTATGATAGAGACAAGTTTTTCTCAAATAGCATGGTTCTTTCTTGGTATGCTCCTGATGGCCTAAACCTTTCAACTTAGGATGGGCTTGGGTAGTTCGTCCTATAGACTTCTAGGCCTAGGTAGCATTTCCAAATACCATGTATGTTCCCATTAAATGTATTCCTATGCTTAGGTGCTTGAAATATGTCCTTGTGGTATTCTTGGTTTGATAGTTTATGCACATGAAAGTGCTAGATGTATTGTCCTATGTGACTTAGTTGTCTCTTTGTTGTAGGCCTATGCCACACACTGTGACAAGGCCAAGGTTGATGTATGGTGTTTTTCTAGTGCTTGTTTTTTAAGTTCCTTATGTATATGTTGTAAATAACCTTTGTGCCTTGATGTATAATTCTATTGAAAACCTCATGGAAAATTCTTTGGTTGCAATATGGTGTTGTAATGAGTAAGCTAGGGCATGTCCTTGCCCAAGGTGCTCTTAAACTGGTGCCATGTGTTCTTGGTGATATTGGCATGCCTTGATGGTATGTCCTTTGGTGAATGCTTTTGAGATAGGAAAAGTCTTGGGAACACTTCCTCTTGGGTTCTTGGACTGGAAAAAATCTTACCCATGGTTGATCGATGATGGTTTGTAGCCTAAAATACAAACAAATTGGTTTGATGTGCTTGATCTTGATAGCTGGTGGTTCGTGGTGGGCATGTGAATTGCAATGGTAGATAAAAACTCAAATCAATGTGATGCTACACTGTCTAGCTATGGAGTAGAGTTGAGTTCTAGGTATTAGCATCTAGACTCCCTCTTCCATGCTAGATGTGATCATGGGGTAGTTTTGCAAATTTCGGGATGGTGGTCCATCCTTGAATAAATGATGTTATAGTTACAAAAATTGTGACTTCTCTTGGTGGCCATGCTTGGTGGGCTTGAATGTGCTCAAAACACTTGAGCCTATGCTCTCATGATTAGGGGCTTTTAATGATCTATGCATGTTGACGTGCTCTTGTGACTGGTTGCTTATGGTTTTTTTTAGTGCCATGATGCACTCTCATGGCTTGGGGCTTATTTGTGCTTTTGTGGACTATGTTGTAATTCCATGTCCTAGGACTCATTGTTCCTAATAGGTTATGGTGTCTTGTTGAATTTCCTTGTGTTCTTTGTTTCTTATGTACACTGATGTATCACACTGTATCTCCCTAATAATTTATTGTCCCATGTCCCTGGTGTAATGTTAATTCATGTTGGTGTTCTCACCTTCTTGGTGGGATAATAGAGTTGAGCACAATATTACTTGTTGATTCTCTAATCCTATGAGGGGTCATTCTCCATTCCAATGGATGTCCTCTTCAATTCCTGAAATAATAAGGCAAGTGGTATTGAGACAGTTGTTTCCTAGTTGGGACCTAGAAGCAATTGATGTTCAAGGCTTGTTCCTAGCAGTTGCCCCATGTTCGTGAACTCTTAGAGTTTGTTTTCAGAGGCAGAATGTTGTTACCTAGGTGAAATTCATGGAACCTCCTTTGTGAGGCCATGCTATTGATGTAGCCTAAATATATGTATATTCCTTCTTGTAAGCAAGGCATGATCTTATGTACTCTCTCTTAGCTTTGGGGGCTCTAGAGGGACTTCCTTGTTGGGGTTCTCTGGTAGACCATCCTTATTGTAAACCCTTCAGGGATGAATCGTGTGTTGTATTGAGTTGTAGTTGATGTTGGCAAAGCCCATTCTTTGTAAAATTATCTTGAGAACCTAGTCCTCCTATGGGAAAAATGTTCTTGTTGACTTGCACTTGTTGTTTGTGCTGAATGGTAATAGGTAGTGATGCGACCTTGTGCACAACAATTGTTGTAAATGGGCTTGACTAGGATGTATGAACCAAAAACCCATATCTCCATGGATGTAACAGAAATCCCTCATGATAAAATTTTTAAGGGATGAACTCTTTTGCTTCTCGAGTTGTTCTCAAGGTGGAATCGAATCTGGGTAAGACTTGTGAATCCATGTCTTCCCTCAGCTGGTGACAATTCGACAATATGGTCCTATTGGCTATGTGAACTACTTGGGCATGTATTATGGGTAAGGTATAGCTGGTCTGGTATACTTATGGAAGAAACCTCCCAAAGAGGATCCTTCGTTCAAGTTTGAAATCTTAATGAAAGGTGTTGATCGAGAGTTACAGTCGTGTTCTTGATATGGTGTGGAAATTCAAATTCTAGGAACCTTGATGTTCCTTGAAGAATTCATGATTGTGGTTGCCTTTGGAAGTGACTCTATATTCTTTCCTAGACCAAGTGTTCAGAAAATGGTGCTTGTTCCATCTCTCAGAGTGGGAAGAATAGCTTGTTAGTTGCAAGTATGGTTGATCCTTCCCCATGAATAGGATATCATGGTTGCAATCGATGATGTGCTTACAGTTGATAGGAGACTTGTCTACAAAGGATTGTCATGGGGTTGGCTACCCAACAAATCCTCCACTTGTTCTAACATTTGAGCAGGCATTCTTGATGTTGGACAATCACAAGAGTTGTTGATGACAGTTTGGGCTTGTTGTATGATAGCCTCTTGGAGAAGTTTTCCAAACAAAATTTGGATCTTCTCTCCTTTTGTGGTAATGGAATATTGTTGGATGGTAAATTGAGGAATGCAATACTGGTGTGTCTGTGGATGGCAAGGTCAGGCTTAAAAGATCTACCCTTGTACCTTGTTCGGAAGGGAGGGTACACTTGACTCCCTTCATACCAGCTTGAACAGACATGATGGAAAAAAATGTGCATGATACAAGTGCACGTGGATCCTATGCTTAGATGATTACACTGGTGAGACCCCATGGGTCTGGATGCGAGTAGTAGAACATGGAGTTCTGGCAAGCATGAGTTGCTTGTGGGGACATGGCTCTTTTGGAGCATGCTCTCCCTCTTGGTTTGATGTTCCCAAGTCCATCACCATGGGTAGTGGCCCTAGTGAGCCCTCAAAATTGATGATTAAAAAACAAATTGATGGGTGTTGAGATGCCATTCACAAAGGAACTCGGCTGGACTTGTGGAAGAGGAGTTGTCTTCTTGCATAGGTATGGGTCTATATAAGAAGATAAGTCTCCAGACCTAAAAAGGGACGAATCTAGGGGATGCCTTAGAGACATTGGGCATTTGGGTTGGACTTCTTCCACTTGTTACAAAGTTGGAACGTCTTTGGGATTCCTTCAAGTGCCCTTTGCGTTTCATGCAAGGCATTGTATGGAAGGAGGTATCAAGTGTTGGGGTTTATACCTTCCTTCAAGCCTGGTGTTAGATGAGTTGACGAATCCTCAGAGTCAACGAAGTTCCAATCCCATACTTAAAGTGTACTGTCAAAGCTATCCTAGGCTCCACTCCAAGGACATTGCTTCTTTGTGCAGGGGAGGATTATGAGAGATGTTCTAGGGTGGTGGTTCTCCTAGGCTCTCCCCATGGTTCAGGGGCCATGAAACACTTTGAGGCACCCTCGAATGACTCTCAAGTGTTAGAAAACCCATCTCGACTTGGCGGTATCAAGTCAGCATCAGGATACACTCCTGATGTAACTCTTTCTATGTCCTCTTCATTCTACCCTCAAGTGGAGAACTACATGACCCTGATTCCAAAATGGTCATAGATATGTAGGAAGCCAGGATTGGATGGTTCTAGTGTTGTGCTAGGCCACACCTTGTACTAGATCATGAGTGATCTGGGGGTGAGGCACCACCCCTTGTGGATGCCTCATTTCCTCTTCCACCGAGGTTGTCTACAAGGTTGCTTGTGTGCTTGTTTGCATGGTCCTCATTTTGGAGTTGGTTATCCTCTGTGAGGTGCGTTTCCATACATACATATTAAGAAGCTATGTTGTTGCTTGCACTCACTCTTGAGTGGCTTGCTTGCTTGAGCTGTATTCCCAAGGTCTTCTACCCCAGATCTGTCGGATCTTAGTGAATTCCTTGGGGTGCCAAACAATTTCGGGGCAATGTTGTTATGCTGTAGGTGTTTCACCTTTAGTTACCATGGCCTCCCATACTTAGAATAGGTAGAATGACTTATTATGAAAATTTGTTGAATTATTCGACTTAAACATAATCAGTTCATGATAATATCTTTAGTATTTCAATTTACTTACTATCTTTTGGTGTTATAACATATTTTCAAAAATTTGGCTTAAATTTCCTTGATGTCACCCCCCATCCCAACCCCACCNCCATGACTAAGTTAAGCACTCCAAGATCAACAAGGTTCAAAAATTTCAACAATTAGAGCTGTGGGGACAAAGTTATGGGCTTTGAAAGTTAGCTTATCAAAGCTCAAAAAGAAAATGGCAAAAACTTCTCTTGGTGCAAATGAGAAAGATGAAAAATTCACTATCTCCCCATGGATATATGTACTATTGTTATTAGAGCGACATCATTGATACAACATCATATTAATGATGTATGAGGAGCTCATACATTGCATCAATGATGTCACTTTAGAAAAATTTAAATTTCTGATATATTTTTCTTGAAAAAATTGAGTCAAATGGAATGTTTGGAAGATAGTAAATATTTTTAAAGGATCTTGGAGTAGCCATGATGCTTAGATTTCAAAAATTAGATGTTTAAAGTTCATAAAGAAGAAATTTCAGGGTATGAAAGTTTATTTAGTGTATAGAAGATGAAGGAAGGGTTATAGATCTATGGATAGGTTTTTGAAATCAAAGGAAGTATTTATTAGATTGTGGATGATTTTGGAAGGCACAAGATGATGTGGAATTGCTTGTGAAGTATGAAACACAAGAGTTATACAAGTGGGTCCTCTCCAAAGTAAGCTCCAACCCTTAGTGCCCTTGTATAACCATGTCTAAAAACTATCCTTAGGCACTTAAGGAGTTGAATGTAAGACATACCTATGTAGCAAAACACACATGTTAGTATCACCAAGTTTAGAAAATAATGCTATATTATAGAAAACCACAAGTTATGATAAAATATATAGTGAGGTGAGATGGACTGTAGAAAGGATTGTTGAACTTGGGACATGAGTTGTCTTACCATAGGCATAATGAATCCTTGTGTGTAATTAGTGGTTAAAGTAATCATTAGCCCTTCTTTTCAAGACTCAAACCAAGTCCAAACCACTTTTTAATGATATCGCATTATTTCATCTTAGAGAATTACTACCATAAGACTATCACTATTGCAAGGAACATTACCACTTGTTGTATTATCCAAGGGAGGATTTTATTCATTTCACTTTTTATTCTTTAGATTCCTGAGAAGTTGCCTACCTTCAAGCATGGGTAACATGTCTTTCCAATGGGATCCCTAGAAATTTATTCTTGTGCATGGATTTTATTTTTGACTATATTAACCTTGCCAGAGGACTACCTTCAAGCATGGGTAACATGTCTTTCTAGTGACATGGTAAGGGAACACTCATTGTACTCTTACTCCAATTTTTTGTTAGATCTACAAGGATATAATACATCCTTAGCAACAAGATAGAACTTACAATAGTAATCAGAGAAAATCCACAAATCCCATTGATGTCACACCCTTTGCATTCCTACTTGGTTCTTCACTCTTCGATCTAAGCATAATGACCACAATAAGTTTATTCATAGTTTTATTATGAGAAGAATATCATTATGACCATGGTAAGAACCTCTTATTGTTGAAATGGATCGATGGATGTTGTGCTCTCACTGTATAGATAATCAATCCCTTACAATCAATAATATAGAGAAATTTTCACCTTATTGGAACTACATTTTGCCTTATTTGGTATGTTTTATTAAAAATTAACAAAAATATGCACAAGTAAAATGAAGAAAAAGTATCAAAAATGAGAAAATTAGAAAATACATCAAGAATTAAAAATATAAAAAGAAGGAAAAATTATTGAGAAATCATTAAGAAATTGAAAAATATAAAAGAAAAGGAAAATATATCAAGAAAGTAGAAAAAGTAATAAGAAAGTGAAAAATCATAAGGTACCTACGTGTCCCAATGAACATCCCCACAACTCTAGTTAAGATTGGTCAATCGGAAAAGTGAACAAGTAGAGGATATGTGGATAGATTGGGTGGAATCTTCAATGGAGTTGGGATATTGATGATAAGGTTTAACTTTGATGAGTAGTGAGTAGATCCTATGTCCAACCATAAAAATCAAAAGCATTTACTCATGATTTAGTTGAATTCTAAGGACTTCTAGGTTCCTACCTACACTAGTCTAGGAGGTGAATCAACTGTTGCAATCATTGTCTTCCTAGTTACACTTGTGAGTATAATGGTATGGTTAAGTATAACGGAGGAATATGATTTTTATCATTTTTATCTTTTTATGCTCTAAGTTGCCTAAGAATAAAGATATTTAATTACTATAACACCCCATCCTAGCTAGGGCAGGGTGATGCCTAGGATCAAGTAATTGTAGAATGGAAGCATGATAACTAAAACCAATAGTGTGTAGAATACATGATAATAAGAAAATTCAAATGGTACAAAACTTTCCTACCATACCAAAAACTACACATACATATCATGTTATAAAAATGCATGTCTCTACATAAAGCAAACTATACATTGCTATGCTAAAATACAAAAACACATAAACCTCATCATCGTATATAGAAGAGTACAATATAGAGAGTTTCATACAAGGATATCTAGTCCACACTACTGCACATGAAAATATACAATAACCAAGAATTGAAGGATTTCCCCTCCTCTACTCTCTCTCTTCATGCTTGTCTAGGCTCCTGATGAGTGGCGAGGTACCCCTACACTCCACCATACAAATACGAGCGTGCACACGCGATCCGGTCGAACTCCGCAGACTAAATGCCTTAACGCCACAAGAAACACTTGGGGTTAATCGTTCGTTGTCTTCCCAGGCTTGCTTGTATGTGTCACGGTGTATGGTTAAGCAAGTCTGAGGTATGTGATTTTTTTGGTATTTT
>MNCI01015802.1:199807-242175 GCA_015680685.1 Gnetum montanum | reverse complement strand
TTGGAACAAGAGTTAAAGTCTTAACCGTAAGAATTTACCAAAAAGAAAACAAAGCATCAACCAAAGTATATACAATTATACAACTGGCAATGAGGTGAACAATGGAGGGAAGGATGGGAAGAAAGAGGAATGGAATGGAATCCCAAGAACAAGGTGGTGTACAGCCCCTTATGTGTTGTATGATTAATGTGACTTGGCGAATCTCATTCCAACTCAGGCCTCAAACCAACCACTTCCAGTGACTTCGCATCAATGCATTTGGTCAAACCATCCACTTGGATAACAAGGATGCAACTTCGAGAAGCCACCACCATTCCGATGAAACAACAGAGAGAATGGGAAGCGAGAAGGGCCTTAGTTAGAGGGAACACTTTGGTTCCGTAACCAGTGCTTGTAGCCCAAATTTATTCCGTCTAAGGGGTGTGCTTTGAATCCTCACTTTGAGCTTTTTAGCTTCTCTCTTCTTCTTCTTTTTCATTTTTCCATTTTATTTTATTTTTTTTGTTTTGTGTTTTTATGCGTGGGGACCACACCATGCAAAGACTTCTTTATTTTTATTGTCTCAGCTTCCGATTATTGGGTTACATCGGAACGGTAAGAAAACCCAAGAAGAAAACATCCAAGCACCCAAGTGAATGACCAACACAAGAGCACCAAGTTCCCTTGAAGTCACACCCGTTTCAAATCCTTGAGTCCTTCCTTAGTTTGAGAAATGCCCAGTCACTGGTTCGTTAAAGTTCTTATTGGAAGGGAACTGTACATTTCCAAGCCAAGGGAAACCATAGACTTGATGGATGGATGGATGAAGTGATCTCATTGCCTGCCATATCAAAAGAACATACCTTAGTATCAACAATGTAACTTAAAGGTAAAAACCAAACATTAGCAATTAATGAAAAACAGTTCATCCCATCGGCCCGAACACTTATTGGGTGACGAATTTACATGATGGATGACACACACACACACACACACAAAAAGATAGAAAAATATAACGATGTTGTAAAACAAAAACAAGAAAAGTTAAAGAAATTTGTAAAACAAAAATTAGAAAAGTTAAAGAAATTGTAAAACAAAAATGTGAAAAACAAAAACGTTGTAAAACAAAAATGTGTAAAACAAAAACTGAAAAAGAACTGAGGGCCCCATATGATTAGCATAGGTGGCCATCTCCCCCATGACTGAGTTGTGAGGGAGAGATCCGAAGTAGTGAGCGCCTATTTGAATTTCTAAGCAGTGCCCAACTTCTCCCAATTGATGATCTTAAATTCAGGGTTGGAAGTTGGCGACGCTCACGTTCCAATGTGTCTATGCCACGGTTGTTGGCATGAGTTGCCTCAGTTCGTTCCATGCATATTTGTTTGCTCTTATGAGAAGCTGTCAACCACGGGGTGTCTACTACTTCTTGTGTGGTTGCTACATACAGGCATCTTTGTTGCAGAGTTTCCTGGGCACACCTGTGACATGGAGACATTTCCTCCGTGTCATCACCCGATGAATCACTGTATGTGATGCATGGAACTATCCTCTTCTCGATCTTTCCACATATGTTTATCTTGGAGATTTCCAAGGAAAGATCACGGATCCTAAGGCATGCATCTACTGTGCTTAGCCATGCCCTTCCCATTATAATTGGGAAGTCCCCTTCGTTGTTGTTAACATCGATCACTAGGAAATCCGCTGGGTAGGACCAACCACACACAGTGGTGATAACGTCCTCCACCAAACCCAAGGGAATAGTGATGGACTGGTCTGCCAGCTCTAGTTGGATGTTGCTCTTCTTAAGTTGGGGCAGGTTCCAGGCGTGATACATCTTTCGCGAAATTAAGTTGACTCCGGAACCTGAGTCAAGAAGAGCTCGATGTGGTGCATTCCCAGCGATCTGCAAATGAATAAAGGGACTCCCAGGATCAGTTAGTTTCCTGGGAAGGTGGCCTACCTTGATCCAGTCAGTTACGGTATGTGTTAGCATAACCGTATGCGTTACATTCCCTTGGACTGAAGGGTGCTCCGAAGTGTTAGTAGTTAGAGGCCTATACATATACCCGTCCGCTTGTTGTTGCGAGAGCCTATCCGGGCTCCTAGTTCTGAAAAAGGGTCTCTTTTTTGTACAGTTATCGCCAGAACTAGTGTCCGGTTGGATATTTACACTCTGAATATTTACAGATCTCGCGGCGTGACGTTGCTGCGGTTGGGTAGGTAATTCCCCTTGCATTGTTGGAGCAGGAGGTGTTATGGGAACTACTTGAGGAAAAGGTGCGGGTGGAGTTAGAGGATGGACAGAATGTGGAATGTCTCCCGGAGGAGAAGGAGTCCTTCTGAAGTACTCCCGAGCGTAGTAGTGACGGCGTGGAGTGTGACTCATAGCGTCACCTGGAGAAACTGGCTGCTGCACATAATAACCATAAGGATCAGGCTGCCGGTAAGGGTATCGATGTGTTGGCTGTGGCATCCCCCATGACTGTGGGTATTGCCACTGCTGATGTTGCTCGATGGGCTGCGGAGGTGTTCCACTTGGATAATACGTCAAGGGTTGGTGGAACTGCCTCGGGTTACCTTGTGGATAAGGTAACCTTCTGGGTGTTTGCCGTTGATTAAGTCTTGGATTTAATGCATACACCCCAGACTCCTGCAGATGTGAGATAATTGGACAACATCCCTTAGGATGGTCATAATAGCAGACCTCACATCCACCGTCATTGTCTGAATCAGAATTTTCAGCCTCATCGGAGTTAGAGATTTTTCCCTTACCCTTGTTATGTGCAGGGTTAAAGTTTCTCCGCATGTTTTTGCTTTTATCACTACTTTGCTCATCCTTAGACTCTTCTACGATTTTCAAAACTGTTTCTATTCGTGAGTCTAAGGAATCCCACATTTGGTCTACCTTAGCCGATACCTCCGTTGTTAACTTTTGGATCGGCACGGTTTTCCTGTTCACCAACTCTTCGAGTGGTGACTCATCCTCCTCATCACAGAATTTCACTCCCTTCTTGCGAAGGGAGGGATCGCGGTTGTATTCCTCCGCACTTTCTCTTTTACGTAGCTCACCCTCTTCTTGCGCTACTTGTTCCAACAAAACTTCAACTTCATGGGCTCTTAATTGGGAGAGTCTCCCTTGGGCGTAAGTCCCAAGAGTTCTTCTCGTTTCATTTCGTAGCCCATCCACGAGGTGGCGAAGTTGATCCCGTTTAGCGTACCCATGGCCCGGGCAACGATGTAGCAATGTGTAGTAACGGGCCATGGCAGCATCCAAGGATTCATAAGCTCCTTGTTTCCAGCCTTGGATCTGCTTACGCAAGTTAGACACTCTGGAGTACGTTTGATATTTGTTGTTGAACAATTCAAGCATCGTACTCCACCTCCTGATGGTTTCCGGTTCTAAGGACCGGTACCAGCTTTCTGCTTCTTTAGTGAGTGTCCTTGGGAACAACTTGAGTTTCTGCCACTCATTGTCTATGTTCTGCAAGGCACAGGCATCGTGGAATGCCTGTAAATGATGTTGAGGATCAGCGTTGTATCCCCCTTCAAAACGTGGGATATTATTTATATCCAAACGCTTGATCCTACTGTCTTTCAAATGCCTTGTGGGAATCCTAACTGCCTCTCTAATGTCAAGCATACTTCGGGTTGCGAATAGGGGTTCGTCATGATCATCTCTTTCATGACGTCTGTGATGTCTACGTTGTGGTTCCCTATTCTCCCTACGTCCTTGCCCTTGTCCTAACTCCTCTCGACCTTCTTGTCGAGGCATTTCATCTCTTCTACCTTTACTTTCCGCGTTATGCTCATGGTGGCTGCGCCCAGATGTGGAAGGAGAGGGTGAATGATGTGATGAAGGGGAAGAAGAAGGGGATCCATCACCATGGTGATGTTTCTTGCCTTCTCTTCGGCTGCTTCGGCCCCGATCGTTGTGACGATCTGCATGTCTGTCATTAGTGTGAGTGATTGTTCCTGCCGTGAACAGCTTGTGCTCACGGGGATCAGAGCCTGGAATGTGTATCGTTGATCTAAGGCCCTGATGCCTAACCTCTTCACCAGAGTGAGGAGGAGGAACATCATTTTCTAAGAAACCCGTTGTGAGGGGTTCCTCGTCTCCTATTTCACTAATGACGTGGGAAACCTTGCCCTTCAGTAGTGAATGTTGGCTCTCCTGCCTTGCATCCCGAATACGTTGGGCTTTTGTGGGACGATAATCCCTCAGAGTGTAATCATCCGCAACGTATTCAGTAATCAGCTCTTGCATGCCATACCGTACCAAGGCACGGAAAAGCATGTTGGAAGCAGAGCGATCTGGGGGTAACACAATGTTACCTTGCATGTCTCTCCACCGCAGTTGCTCATCTTGATGGAAAACAAAGGTAAAATCTGGCACATACTCATCGGGATGAGTATATGTGACCTTAGCCTGTTGAGGACATGGTTGATTGCGGTTATGTGTATGATGCTGACTTTCTCCTGTATTGTCCTTAGGTGAGTTGATTTCGTGAGAAGAAGCCATTTTTATTGGTGTGCAACTTCACCGTTATTTATTGTTCTTTATTAACTGATTAACCCTAAGGTTCGTTTTAAGCTCACAACGATGTGAGTGATATCCCTTATGTTAAATTGGCGAAAAAACACTTAGTCCCCGGCAACGGCGCCAATGATGAGTGGCGAGGTACCCCTACACTCCACCATACGAAACGAGCGTACACGCGCGATCCGGTCGAACTCCGCAGACTAAATGCCTTAACGCCACAAGAAACACTTGGGGTTAATCGTTCGTTGTCTTCCCAGGCTTGCTTGTATGTGTCACGGTGTATGGTTAAGCAAGTCTGAGGTATGTGATTTTTTTGGTATTTTCGGCTTATCTTCTATGCTACCAGGAGAAAGGGTTGAGAAACTAAGCTAACTCTAACTAAGATCTAAGTCTAAATTAACTAGCGTCAGCATCCGTTCCCACTTACCGGACACACCCTGAACTATGCAACTGCAGCTTACCAAACGCTAATCGTTACTGGGATCGCCACACGTAACGCAAGTGCTCGAAGTGGTCGTACTGAGGCACCTATTTAGCCTACGTGTGATAAGCAGCCGATTCCTTAGCCAGCCGTACACACCCGTGGGTGCTCGTAACTAAGTCGTACTTATCACACGATCTAGCCTAGCAATGAGCAGCCGATTCCTCAACTAGCCGTACACATTAGACCCGGGAGTTACCAAGCGCAGAATCCTGGAATACGCTACTGGGTTACCAAGCATCCAATGCTCGTAATTGAGTCGTACTCATGCATTGCGTCAAGCAGCCGATTCCTTGACTAGCCGTACACGTCCGTAGACGCTCGTAATCAAGTCGTACTTGAACGCACTAGGAAAGCAGGAAATAAAGCAATAAATGAAACCACGTGCTGCAAGGTTTATCCAAACAAGTTCGTCTTTATTGCCGTACACAACTTGGGTTCAGGTTACAAGCTGCTCGAATAAAGAGCCGTTCACTCTAGGACTCCTACTGCGGGCACATGGGGAAAAATTCTAACTCTGGAGTGATCAATCTGCCAGAGCTTCGCTACACTAGCCAGGATTGGGAAATGAAGGGAGTGCCGCCTCTTATTTATAGATATGGCGGCGGGACGCAATATCGCATACGCGATATCACGGCCCAGTGCATGTCGCGTCTCATCAGCTCCTATGCCTTTCACCTGTAATTAAATAAAGTTAGTACACAACTAAGTGGGAAGCCTTTACACTTCCCTTGCTAGATGATCGACAAGTGCTACAATAGAGGAGAGGAGTGAGGTACAAGATATCCTGCAACCATAATCAGTCTTATGCATGCTCAAAAAAACACACACCATATCATGCATAAAGCTAACATACTATCATACAATCGCAGACAAAGCCATGGTCCAACATCATCTATCCTGCCCATGTCATCATACCCATGATATACCATAAATAGTCCATGATTCACACAATCATTATCCAAATAGAACACCTATTCTCAACAATATGACTCACAAACCAATACTATTACATACATAGCCCATGTGGTTGCTAGCATATCCACACTCAGTGTAGCATGTGAAACATTGCCATGAGTACTCATACTAGCCATTGCTTGTAAGTCTTTTATTTATCCAACAGGTACTAGGGTCTATCAACTTGTGATCCACAACCACTAGCCTTCTAGAGGATTAGCGATAGGGATGAACACACATATGCCACGGACCAATCGTATGGATGAACACACCTACGCTCTCCCACTCTCATGATGAGGCATGAGATAGGAGCCTCATTGATGCATCACAGTGGGGGTCAATCCATACTACCTCTGGGGTGCCTCATCACCAACCGATCCACAACCTCATGCTAGCACCACCCGCTAACGACCATCACAAGCATCATCCAACATAGTTCGGCTAACTTAAGCCAACATAGGTCATAATCACAACACACCCAAACAAACATAACCACACATATCCATCCATAATAGTTACAGTCATTCCATAAAAACAATAGCACGATGTAAGAGAACAACCTGAAGATCTTGATCTAACAAAAAAATATCATATTCCTCAAAAGACATGTACTTCCATACAAATGACTGCTAGAATAACTTTCAAAATGAGATATTCCCACAGAGAAAACTAATTCCATGATTATAAGGTACTTCCCAAAACAATTCCAACGACACTAATTTTACCTAAATCGAACTCCTAGAAGCAAAGTTATGCATGTTCAAAGTTTGATTAATAAAATAATATTTGGAACACCCAAAAAAATGCTCACACCCCAATAGGCCCCAAAAATATCATATCATATGAGGCTCATCAACACTACATATCATAGTCCACAAGTCCACATCATCCCATACATTGCATATATATTCATCCACAATCTGTAACTAAAATTAGAAAATTTTTGGAAAACATATAAAATAACAAGTCCAAGCTCAATCCTTGAGAAATCTATTCCACATGCCTACATCACATAATCATATACACTAATCCAACACAAAAATATAAGGAAAAGGTAAAGATAGCCCAACAATTAAAATTGTCGGGGTAGAAAGTTCAAAATAAGGAGAAAATTCTCAAAAATTAGGCAAGACTCTATTTCACTCCCAAAAAATTTTACACCCATGTAGATATAACCACAGAAATTCCAAATCCAAGTTTAGAATAAGCAAAAAGCATCCACAAGGCTTAGAATCTAGAAAAAGAAGAGAGCAAAAAGAAAAGCAATAGAAAACAGACTCCTATGTATTTCTATTCCTATATACAAAGAAATAAAGAAAAAAAAACAAAAACCCAAGCATGGCAGTGCAAAAGGGCAGTGGCCTCTTATATTAAAGTATGAAAAGAAAACAAGGCTTAGGCCACGTTACTTTATGCTTCTGGGTCATGACAGCAAAAGAAAAAAAATGGTGGTTAACATTACAAACTATAATTTTTTTTCCATCATATGTTTTTCACATATATGCTTGTTTTTATTAAGAAAAAAACAAAATATGTACAAGCTGCTTCCTTTTTGCACGTCACGTGCAACATCTGATTTTGACTTTTACTTTTGTTTACTTTTATTTTTCATGTGAATTATTTTTTATTTATTTAGAAATGATTTTCATAGGTTATTTTTATTTTTCATCTCTACACTAATATCGTAAACTTTAATCATGTGTAACAGACAGATAGGGACTCCAAATCAAAATCTATTTGAACCTACGAGATCCTTAGCCTACACTCTACACATTCATATGTCAAAACTACACCCAAATATCATGCAGCATAGTGCTATAATGCAAATGCCTACATACCAAAATCACACATAGAGCATAAAACATACTAGATAGGTGCTCCTATACCCCAATCTAACATCCTTGCGAGCAACATCACCTATCTAACATATCACATAGGGCTAGTGTACATAATCACATTAGTTAGGCATGTAAATATAGCATAAGCATAACATAAAAATGAAGCCTCATAACATATAAAATACATTAACTCGTCCCCAAAAACCCACCGGGACTCCACATGTAATCTCTAAATCATAAGCATATGACCATACCTACTAGCTCTAGGTGGGGTGTAACAATTACTAAATTAATCTAACAACTAGCTGACACTTAACTAATCCTAACATAAGCATCCGTTCTCACTTGCCATAAACATCCTGAAAATATATAATGCTACTGGGTTACCAAACATTAAGCATTACTGGGATTACAAAGCATTACATGTATGCTCGAAGCAGTTGTACTTATCTATTTTAATTAACTGCTATTTAATTTAGCTTAAATAATTACTTGATTACTTAAAACATGAAAAAAATTGCTTAAAATATTAAATGCTTAAAGAAATAGTTAAACTAGTCTAAGTGATGCAAGATTTGAGCAGAAAGCTTGTCTTTATTGTTGCACACACTGAAGTGCTCAAGCAAAACAACGCTCGAATAAAGTTTCATATACTCTTTGACTCCTACTGCATTCACTTAGAAAATATTCTAACTTTCAAGTGGAAAAACTGCTAGAGCCTTACTACAACTTATGAAAAGAATGTCATAAATGCAATGGGAGATGTACATTTATAGGAGAAATAGGATGCCCTGTTAATGGGTACATGTTAACAGGTCAAACCCTACATCAACGAGATCATGTCGACAAGATCCCATCAATGGGGTTGCGTCAATGAGATCTCGTCGATGGGATGACACTTCATCATACCCCCATGACTAAATGAAAACTCATCCTTGAGTTCTTTACAAAATTTGGGAAGGTATGGAATTATTAACACACAAACAACACAACAAAAACTAGGTGCACTATGTATATGATTTTACAATGATTATAGAATTTTGGTATTTAGGACAACAAAATTAAACACCATGACAAAATTGATAAGCACAATTCCTTAGATGGTGTGAAGACATTGGAGAAGATCAAATAGTCCCAGGTGATGGAGGCTCCTAAGGCTCTAAAGGACCTTCTCTTGCTTCAGGTGCATGCGGTGGTTGAGGCAGTTGTGGTTGTCCTACGACAACTGCAACTTCTGGTGGAAGACAAAAGGCATCCAGAAGTGTCTTAATCTTCTCCTCCTTACTCTAGGGGTCATTGATAATTCATGTGGCTTCACCAATGTGGGCTAGAATGGGAATATCCCATGGACAAGGCATTTTAGGGAACAACTCCTTATGATTCATGAACCATGTAGCAAACTATTTACATTCAATATCGAATGCTCTAAATGTATTAAATAGCTCCTGGTAATCATTCATCTACTTGGCCAAGTTCTTAGTAGTTAATCATTGATCATTGAACTTCGCCTTCAGAACCTCAAGTTCAACATTGGCAATCTCAAGCTTTTTCTTGGCGTCTTTATGATGTTTGAACTCTGCCTCATACAACATGTACAAGCTAGCCACTTGTTTCTTCAATTCTGTCCATAACCTTATAATAATAAGCATCACTAGATTTGCATAACAAATATTGGAAAGCTCCATGTACTCTGTCATTTTCTCAATCTGCATCTCTTTCTTGTAGATCTCTGCATTTTTGTAGTCATTTAGCCCATCAAAGATAGGCTACCAAACATCACCTTCTTCCTTAAGCTACTAGAGAGCCTCATTGAATTTTTCCTTCGTTATCTGGATATGCTTTTCATTGATTTCTTTCTGTAGACTGACCTAATCTCTCTAATGGTTTTTGACTCTCTCAAATTTGAGAGCCTCATTATTCCAAGAAACTATCTCTATCATAGATTTTTGGTGAAGGGCTCAAACTTCCTTCATGGAGAGATTTCTATTTTCTATTGCCAATCTCCTCAATTTATTATTTATTGTGGCTAGCTTCTCCTACTTTTTATGGATAAAATCTTACAACAACCTTAATTCAACAACCTTCATAGTCAAGTGTTGGTTTTTAGCTCGGGCTATTTAAGTTGTCCCTCCAATATGATGCATTTGCCCCTCACTTCTAACAGCTTCAACTAGGTTTTAGTGATTGTATCCAGAAGGTTAAAGACATTCAAAATTGATTGCCTAGTTCCCATAAGTTAGTCCAACAACTCCTCGTGTTGGCTTGCACTCAATCTGCTACTAAGGGTTCCTATGGATGTTTGCACATCTCTGAGTGTAGAAATGTTTGGTATAGATACTACAAGTGCATTCAATGCTTCAACAATTCTATTAACAATTACCTATGCCATTGTCTCTTGCCCATGGTTTTGCATCACCAAGATAGTTACCACCTCACTCTCCTCCAGATGCACTAAAAAGTAGCAACATTTCTAGAAAATTCTCAGAATTTGTGCTATTGTGAGAGAGATACCATTAGCACTGAGGCATCTAGATTTCATCTTGCAAGCAGCTATGTTGTTTGGGCTAAGAAAATTGATCCATTTCATTCCATCTTGCTTATGGTTCAAGCAACTCCATTGAGGTGGCTTATCACTAGGTGATACACAAAAGCATCATTAAAACCTCATGGTTTAGCTGCATCAACAAGATGCCATCGACACGACCTTGTTGACAGGATCTCAACTACATGATCTCATCAATGCAAGGTTTGACCCATTGACATGTACCCATTGATGGGGCACCCTATTAGGGTCAAACCCTGCATCGATGGGATCACGTCGACGAGATCCTATTGATGAGACCTTGTCAACGGGATCTCATCAACGCAACCAAACCATGACACTTCATAATACCCCCTTGACTAAATGAAAAATCATCCTCAAATTCTTTACAAAATCTAGGAAGGTATGAAATTATTGACATAGAAACAAACACATAACAACATGACAAAAACTAAGTGCCTAAGTTTATAGTTTTACAATAATTACAAAATTGTGATGTTTAGGATAACAAAATTAAGCACCAAGATAAAATTGACAAATATAATTCCTTTGATAGTGTAAAGACGATGAAAAAGATCAAACGGTCCCAGGTGGTGAAGGCTCCTAATATTTCAAAGGCTCTTTTCCTACTTTAGGTGCACATGGTGGTTGACATGATTATGGTTGTCCTACGGAAGCCACAACCTCCAATGGAAGATGAAAGGTGCTCAACAGTGCCTTCATCTTCTCCTCCTTACTTCAAGAATCATTCATAGTCCACGTTGCATCATTAATGTGGATTGAAATAAGAATATCCCATGGATAGGGCATTGTAGAAAATAGCTACATAACATTCATGAACTAGGTAGCAAATTGTTTATGTTCGATATCGAATGCTTTTAGTGCATTGCATAGTTCCTAGTAATCATTTAATATTGAGAAAAAATAGAGCTATAAAAGAAAACTAGGACAAATCCCAAAATTAAATGCCAATCATGATACTATCTAAACCATTAGCTAAGTAACTTAAACAAAATAGGAAGAAATGAACTCACAGGATGAAAATAAAATAATCAAATTGATGTCTTTAGTGAGCCATCTTACAAGAATTCTTCAAATGTCTTTTCCCCAAATCTTCTCTCTTTATTTTTTTTAATACTACCTCTTAAGGCCCTTTTATAATGACCTTAGGGTAGTTATAATAATCATGAGAAGTTATGGGTTTTACAAATATCTTAGAATATAATCAGAAGTTATAAATTCCATAGGAAGTTATTAGAAATCTAAGCTATGGTTGCAAAGTGTTTTCTTGATAACAAATATCATGAAGATGAACCTAGGGAGTTATAAACAATTAGAGAAATTTATGCCACAATTGGCAAGTTTTCCATTGAATAATTTTAATAAACTTCCCCTTTCCTATTTTAAAAAAATCATACTTGGATTACCTTTTAAATTTAAAGTATAGGTGTATGCTTATCTTAATTTGTACATATGTATTTTTATTTTAACTTTAGGCATAGCATAGATTATTAAAATAGAGTATCTAATCATGTCAAGCCCTTTACAGTGGAATAGGGATGTGGGCTTATGGGTGCCACATGCTGAGAAAGAGGATTCATTCTACCACATTGCATTTCTTCTTTAGCAACCACCTCAAATTTTTGTCATGGTCACCTACATCCTCTATGCCTCCTACATTGCCTACAATTCAATACCATCATTGATGCTTTCCATGCCTATTCTGTGTTTTTGTGCCACACTGCTACCCACTAAGCATCACCATTTAAGGTCGTGTCATCATCACTGCCTTATTCGCCATTGTCATTGTTGAGATGGTGTACTTTGATGTTGGCTCTAGCTCAACCCAACCATGGAAAGATCACGCATTTTGAAGGAACACACTCCAGTGCGGTTCAAATGGAACCCCAAATGTCATAGTACATAGGGTTTGAAAGTGTCACTATTGCCAAGAATTTTGAATGTTGTCAATGTCGTTTACTCTTGTTGATACCATTACTATTGTCATTTTATTTATGTTTTTTTATTTAAGGAGTTTGAGAACATTTTTGGATTTGAAGAACCTAACATTTCTATTAAAATTTATTTAGATTTCTTTTATGTTCCACCAATTTTCAATGTTTCTGCTTCTATCTTCATAGTAAAATCCTTTGTTTGTTTTCTCTATTTCATCATGAAGCTTATTTTATATATTGAATAGTTTTTTAAAGGTAAATTTTTTCCTTCTTTGCATGCATCATCAATCATTTCTCATGTAGAGATAATTTAACCTCCATGGACTTGTTTAAAATGATTAAAAGTTCTCAGGTTATATCCTCATATTGGGATGCTATCATTTGATATTCTTGATATAACAACACCTATCATTCCATACATTTTCGTTCATTCTTTGTTATGCTCATGGTGTATGCTTGGGTGTTTATTCTCCTTTTCAAAATTTTCTTTCACAATGCCTTTGTGGATATATGTTTTTTCTTAAGAAAAAACACAAAATATGTATACTGCACTTTCCTCTCAAAATCTACAATTGTTACTTCAAACAATTATTCAACTTCCTTCAAAAAATTTCTACTTTTAGCATATAAAACCTGGTTTAATGGTAGCAACTCCTAAGAATTTTTTCAATTCTTCATGTAATCCATCACACTCAATAATACTTGTAATTGATGCTATCCAAAAGTACTTTCAATTTTTTCTACTGCTTAAAACACTATTTCATTAACAATAGCTAACCCTGGTTATTTCCTTGTTCAATTACTTATTCATCTTCAAGGTCAGCAATACAATAATTCATTATAGAGGATTCTTTATAGTATCTCTACAATACTTTCCTCAAACTTTAGACTATTAAGTCTTTTGATATTCTAGTCATGGATTACACATCTCTATTTAATTGTTCTTACCAAAACTTAAACATATTAGCCTTGTAACAAGCTCATAATGGATTTAATCTCAAGCAAAGAAAATGTTAATTTCCAATGTATCCATTAGAACCTAAAAACTCAAAGATGTTAAGAACTGAAAGTTAATCCATCAACAACACTAAATAAATTATTTGCCTAAAACTTAAATATGCAACATTAATCATATTCCTCAAGTGCATAACCTTTTATCCTTATATTTCAAAAGGAACTTATCATAACTGATGATTTCATATTCCTACTTCATATAATGTTATGAAATATGTTAACATTCCATTCCCTCTCCTTAAACATATTAGCTACGAAAATACTTTTATTGGGAATATCCTTTACATAGAAACATGGAAATCTTTTTTGAGAAAAAATTTCATCAAACTAACCTTATTCCTAATGGAACTTAAGAAACTATACAAATAAAGCTTTATGCAAACTAATTTTTAAGTGGGAAGAGAATAGTTAAAGTAACCCTCTTAGGGATTCTCATATTAAGAGTCCTTTCATACATAATTTCAGTTGTGATGAATGCCTTTCTTTCTTCCTCTTGCATAGTGGTAGTCTCATTTTGGTCTTCACTTTTTCTTTCCACAACTATTTTTGTCTTCTTTGCATCCATCTCTTCAACTGCTGATTTTTTAGGCTCTCCCTAATTATATGCTTATGTATCTTCAGATATAAAAGCCTCTCCCTAGGAATTGTCTCTATTAGACTCTCTTTGATCTTGAGTGTTACATTTATGGAAGCTACCCCAAACATTTGAATGTATGGAAAGTCCACCAACGATAAATCTAAACTCATTTGAAACCCAAAGTAGGAAAGGGCTTTCACTTGATGCTCCATGAGTGGTTGCCTTACAATAGGTTCTTAATACATGCTCTGGACAACATCCCATGACATATGGGATAAATGGCCTTCTCATTGCTCTTTCTCCAAGAACCATTTTTCTATTTCACATTCAAATACCTCACTTGTTTTCTCAACTTAAACCTTGAATTGAGAAATGATGCAATTTAAACAATCCACCTCTCTTTTTATAGTGTAAAGAAAGTTTGAAATTCCCACCAATTTCACTAACCAATTTTACCACTTTGCTAAAATTAATTATCTTTCCATCATTACACCTAAGGCCAATTTAAATTCCACTATTTGGTTGTTGAAATTAATTCATCACTAAGTAGTTATTTAACCATCACTTCCACTTACACACATGACAAGTAATGATTACTTAAGATAATATAAATTAAATAATTTAATTAACACTTTAAACTAAATATTATTAAACTATTACTCTAACATATACATGTTTAATAATACCATATAGGCTCATCTAAACATACGTATGGGATATATATGTTATGGTTAAATAGGAGATAGGTCCATACCATTTGTTAAATATGTTACTACTATATATATATAAATTCCATATATATTATTTACTACTATATATACTAAATATTATTATAGTTACCTACACATGTATATATATATTACTATACTATGTACATATATTAATTTATACATATAAACTCAAGTTGTGAGGAATTGTCCAAAATAATGTTTTATATAAAAAACATTATATGGTAATTGCAATTCTATCCCATCTAGCATCGATAACTTATATGTATCTCTAGATAATTATTCCTTAATCTAAAATGGACCAGTCCATATTGCTTAAAACTTATTTAGCTTTTTAATATTCTATAATAATACAATATCTCCAATCTTTAAAGTCCTTTTTAGAGCCTTTATATCAAACCACCTTTTAACTTGAGAAGCATTCTTTGATAAATTATCTTTAGCTTTATCCATTTTAGCTTCTTTTTTGATGAGTGAGGTCATGAAACTTCTATCCTTATCAGTTTTCTTATTATATGTTTGCACAAAATCTGATGTTGAACTTATAATCTTGTTCATAATTTTAGTGGGCACCCCATAGATTAAGTTATAAGTTGATGTTCCAATAGCCTTCTTAAATCTAATATGGTTAGTCCATACTGTAGATTGCAAATTTTCAATCCAATTTCCTAAATTCCCATCTATTAACTTCTTAATATAGGAAATAAGCTTTTTATTTGTAGATTCAATTAAGCCATTTCTTTGAGGATAATAATTTGAAGAAGAAAATAGGAAGATGGATTTTTTTGATGCCAATGTTATAAATTCTTCTAATTGAAAAGTAGGTCCATTATTGAAGACCAACACTTCAGGTAGACCAAAACGACATAAAATTTAATCTTCTAAGAATTTAGTCACATCTAATGGTGAACGTTTTCTTAGAGCCTTTGCTTCAGACCATTTGGTGAAGTAATTGGTAGCTATGAGAATAAATTTATGTCCTACTCTTGATGGAGTAATTGTACCAATAAAATATAACTCATTATTGAAATGGTCTATTTGAAATTACTGATTTTAAAGGATCTCTAGCCTTTTTTGATTTTTGCCCCATGAATATGACATTTGTAACATCTTTGAATTTTTGAACTAATATCTTAGTACACAGTAGCCAAACAAAAACTATAATGAAGTATATGTTGCATAGTAGGTTTAGGAGATTCATAGAACCAATTTGAATGATCATGGAATTATTCTAAGATAGGATCAATTTGATCATTATGAACACATTCCAATAAAACCCCTCTAAAATCATTTATATATAAAACCCCATCTTTAACCAAAAAATTATTTACTCTTTTGAAGAAAGCTTTCTTTTAGCTTATAGTTAAATTATTTAGAAGTTTTTGCGTATTGAGAAATTCTAGAATCTCAGCATACCAATTCCCTTCATGAGTCTAAGTGCACATACTTCATTTTCTCTAGCCATTAACTTGGCTAATCCCATTCCTTTAATAGTTTTGCATATTTCTAATGAGAATCTGAAACCTTGAAGCTTTATGAGCCACTTCCCTCTTTTTAATTCAATTTCATTTTGGGTTAAGAATTGTTTGACTGCAGGCTCTACTAGCATAATATGAACTAATAATCTTTTCAAATAATACTTGAAATGCTGAAGTGCCTTAACAACTACAAATGCTTATTTCTCTAAGTCTAAATAATTAAGCTTTGAACATTTTAATTGATATCCAAAAAATCCAATCGGTTCATATTGACTTTCATCTTTTTGAGTTAAAACAATAACAATTAAACTATTTGAAGCAAAAGCATGTAGCCAAAAGTCTTCTTTCAATTTTGGTTTTACCAAGTATGGAGCTTCTTAGTGTTTTCTCTACTAGGACATCTTTCTTTAGCATATGCATCAAAGGTTTAGTTATTTCAGTGAATCCAGGGGAAAATTTCTTAACAAAATTTATCCTTCCAAAGAAAGATCTAAGACACTTTTTACTTGTAGGATGTTCAATGTTTTTTACTTCTTGAATTTAGGAGTTATCTATAGCAATTCCTTCTTTATAGATCACATGGCCTAATAAACTTCCAAACTTAACCCCAAAGATACTATTTTTTGGACTTAATGAAATACCATACTCATGACATCTATCAAAAACTTGTTAAAAATGACCAATATGTTCTTCCTTATTTTTTTGAAAAGATAGCGATATCATCCAAATAAACCATAATGAACTTACCTATTAAACCTTTAAAGGCTAAATCCATTGCTCTTTGAAAAGTAGCTCCAGCATTTGACAATCTAAATGGCATTCTTTGGTAAGCAAAAGTTCCCACTTGGTGATAAATGTTGTTTTATATCTATCACTCTTATCTACCATAATTTGATTATAGCCCAAAAAACCATCTAAGAAAGAATACACTTGAAAACCTAATACTTTGATCAACATCTCATCAATTCTAGGAAGTGGGTATTTATCTTTTTTTGATGCTTCATTCAAATTTCTGAAATACACACAAAGCCTAATATCACCATTCTTATTTCTTACCAGTACAAGGTTAGCAAGCCATGTCGAATATCGAACCAGATATATAATTCGAGCTTGCATTAACTTTTTGATCTCAACTTCCATAGCTAGTTCAAATGATGGATTAAATTTCCTTTGTTTTTATTTAGATGTCTTACGACCATCTATCAAAGAAATTTTATCTATCATCATATTTGGTCAAAAAATTTTAAGATCATCATAAGACCAAGCAAAATTTTTCCAAATTATTTTTCAGGAGTAATAGTAAATTTTACCTAAAAATAAAATCTTTTTCCTTTGTGACATTTAACATCTTTGGCATCTCATTAGATCTAAAATTCATTGCTTCATAAGCTTGATCATCTAGATTCTGTACATCTTTTTCGATGAGCAAATTTTTGCCAAACTCATGTTCACAATCAATCACTTTTTTAAGAATGGAATTTCTCTTAAACCTTGACGTTGTTTCTAGTGTGATTTGACCTTTGAATTCTTGCTTATTTTTCATAAAGTTGATCATCATCTTTGAATACTTGTAAATGCTTTATGTTATTTGGTATTGATGGCTAATTTTCATTCTCAATCATGACCACTTCATAACTTTCTATTCTTTTCACATCTAATGATAAAGCTACTTTTGCTAAATTATCTACTATATAATTATCTTCTCTACCTATATGTTCTATGTGGTAGTGATGAAATTGATCCAGCATTTTGTAGAAAAACTCTTTATAAGGTAGCAAGAATGAACTCTTTACTACACAATTACCTTTAATCAGTTCACAAACTAATCTTGAGTCTCCCTTTATGGTGATTACCTTGATTTCTTTTTCCAATGTTGTTTTAATTCCAATACACAAAGCTTCATATTCAGCCTTGTTATTAGTACAAGGAAAAGATAGATGAATTCCTTTGAATATTTTTTGGAAATCCTCTTCTACTAAAACTACTCTAGCTCTTGCACTTTTGGAGCTACATGAACCATCAAAGTACAATTCCCACTCACTCACATCTTGAGATTCTTATTTCTCCAAGTTATAAATTTTTTGGAGTGTGTAAATTTTGGTTTCAAAAGCTCTTGTTTTGATGACCTTATTCTTTCCATTTGAAGTAATGATTTCAACCATTAATGATTCGCAATATATGTAAATTTGATTTGGTTCCCCTTTCCAAGGTAGCCACATATGTGAATAATTCATTGATATATAACCTGAGAAATTATTACTCCAACTTCTACTCAACAAAAGACTATGTGAATCTTTTATATTTTCCATTTGAATCATTACTCTACTCTTGACATGGGGTTCAAAAGCGATTTCTAATAGAACATTGGGTAGTTGATCCACAATCTTTACTCTACTCTTATCTACTTGAACGATCTTCTTATTGAACTTTTCAAGAGTCAAACCAAGTTTCCTACATATAGGTAATGATGTAATAGTAGCGGTAGCTCCAGAATTAACCAAATAGTTGTGAAGATATTTGTCCTTTAACTTCATCATCAAAAGAAAAGGAGGAGCTTTCTTATCAAGGATACAATTATAGCTAGTTTTGGTTTTCTTGTCCTTTTTGGACACATAGCTTAACTCTGACTCTCTAACTTTCCATTTACCTTTAATAAACTTTAAAACTTTTCTCTGTTGATCTCCTATTTATAATAATTAATATATGCTAATATTTTCTCTAACATGTTTAAGATCTTCAATCAAATCATATTCTCCATCTTCATAAAAGCCTGGCTTCTTGATCCATTTATTTAAAGATTGATTTTGAGTACTGATGAGTCACAGGTGACCACATCAACTAGGGCCCATTGACTAGGCCTCGTCAATGCATTGTTTCATGCATCGACTAGGCCCTATCAACATAGGGTTTATTCTTGCCTATAAATATGTGCTCACCAGCTGCATTTATGGCATTAGTTAGTCATAGTATAGTGAAGCTCTTGTAGTTTTTCCATTTGAAAGTTAGAATATTTTCCTGAGTGCTCATAGTAGGAGTCATTGAGTGTACAAATCTTTATTCAAGAATTGTTGTACTTGAGCACGATAATGTGCACAACAATAAAGACGAGCTCCTTGATAAACCTTGTAGCATTCTGGATAGTTTAGATATTTATTCATGCATTCAATACTTTGAGTTGTTTATTTAATGTTTTCTAGTAATTGAGCTAATTAAGTAAGATAAGCTAGATATATTAAATACATAAGTATGATTACTTCAAGTGTAACACATATTCACTTGGTAATCCCAGTAGCATTATTTCTAGGTGCACCCAGTAGCATAAAGTTTGATAACCCAATAGTGGATACGTGGGTTCAAGACATGTACAAAAAGTGAGACTAGATGCTTATGTTAGGACTAGCTAGATACTAGTTAGTTAGTTAATTTAGATTAGTCATTAAATTAGTTTATCTCTCTCTCTCTCTCTCTCTCTCTCTCTCTCTCTCTCTCTCTTCAAGAATCAAAGAACATAAGACATAAAATGATAAAAATCATATGCATTGATTACACTTAACCATATCTTTGTACATCACAAGTGTAACTAGGAAGACAATGAATGATCTTAGGGAAGGATTCACTTCCTAGAAGACTAGTGCACTAGAAACTATAAAGTCCACAGAATTTGACTAGATCATTCGTTAACACTTTGTAATTCATATGGTTAGGCATAGGGGTACCTTTCCGCTCATCATTAGCATTGTTGCTAGGGACTTTGTTTGTTGAGATACTATCTAGTATTAGTGAGCATTATTAATATTGCTAGACAAACCCAAGGTTAACATCAATCCCACATGACCTATAATTACAAAATCATACTGATTATTTTATTTTTTGTAGAATGTCTTCTTCCCATAAGCATGAAGATGTCAAACTACCAATCCCATAAGAGTGCAAAGTGGTATATACTCATCCAGATGAGTATGTACTAGACTTCACCTTCATCCTACATAAGGATGAATAGCTGTAATGGCATGATATGGAGGGCAACATCGCAATGCCCCCTGATCAATCTATGCTAGGGATGTTCTTTCAAACTCTTAAGAATTTGCACATCCTAGATCTTCATGAGGAGTACGTTATAAATGGTTATGATACTTAAGACTACTATCCTACTGAAATACAACACAGGAGAGATCGATACCAAGAGAAGCACCATGAGTTTATGAAGGGGAAACACTTCACTAACCCCTTATTCCTACTAAACTAAGATGACAATGTGGATCCTCTCCCTATGGGTTTCCAACATGAATATTCTTCACCCTCCATTATTGGTGATGAGGGTGGCTCAAAACCTATGATCCATTATTCATAAACTAGGTTCAGGAAAAAGTGACAATCAAGGTAGGGACTAAGGTAAACCTCGTGATGGTAAGGAATCTAAGGATGGTGGTCATAATGAACAAAGAGGTGGTGGAGGACACTATGATAGTGATGGTAGTCCACATTCCTCTTCATCCTCTTCATCCGATTCCAAACATTCTTCTTCATCTTCTAGTTCTAATAGAAGCCACTAGAGAAATAATCATGATGAAGGTGATCAGTGGACCAACAACGATCATAGAGCCTGCCAAGAATGAAGGGGTGATAGAAATCATCATCGGCATCATTGACACAATCATGATGATGAACCTCTGTTAGCAACTTGACGCATGCTTAACATTGCAAAGGTAATTAAGATTCCAACTAGACATGTGAAAGACAGTTGGATCAAGCACTTAGACATGAACAATGTCCCAAGATCTAAGGGGGATATAACTCTGATCTGCAAAACCATCTACAAGCTTTCCATGATGCCTATGCCTTACAAAACATTCAAAACGATTGGCAGAAACTCAAGATATTCCCTAGGACACTCATTAAAGAAGCTAAAAGTTGGTACCAATCCTTGGAGCCAAAATCCATTTGCAGATGAATTATCATGTTGGACTATTTAATGACAAATACCAGATGTACTCCATGGTGTCTAATCTAAGAAGGCACATCCAAGGTTGGAAACAAGGAACACATGAACCCTTGGATGCCACCATGGGTAAATATTATTCACTCTTACACCAATGCCCTAGTCATGATTATTCTTAGAGGGAACAACTCCGCCACATCATAGATGGGCTCAGAGCAAAAACTAGAAGAACTCTTGGTGTGTATGCCCAAAGGAGATTGTCTGAATTGAGAGCTCATCAAATTCAAAGACTAATAGACCATGTAGAAAAAGAATAAGGTGAGTTGCAAAAAAGAGAAAGTTTAGAAGAGTATAATAGGGATCCTTCCATAAGAAAAAAGAGGTCCAATTTTGTGATGAGAAGAAGTCACCACTCGATGAAGTGATGAATAGGAAAAGCTTCCCTATCCAAAAATCTGTCTCTAATATTTCGACAAAGGTTGATAAATTATGGGACATTTTAGATGAAAAGTTCCAAACTACTATGAAGATTACTAAAGAATACAAAGAGCAAAATAGTGATCATAACCACAGGAGATGGAAAGAAGCTAAACATGTCTACTAGAGAGGTAACAACAAAGCTACTATAGATTACTAAAGAATACAAAGAGTAAAATAGTGATCATAACCACAGGAGATGGAAAGAAGCTGAACGTGCCTACCAAAGAGGTAACAACAAAGCTACTGTAGTAGAAGAAGTTGTGGAGATAGACTTTAAAGATGATATTGGTTGTGACATTTGTCAATATGAACATCCAAAGGGATGTTCATATTGATACTAGCAAGAGTCTGGGGTGTATACAATAAATCCACAACTAGCAAGGAGGCAAGCACCCATACGATTATCCTATCCTTAAGGTAATACAAGGTAGTTCCACTAGCACCAACAAGCTTATTATCCAAGTGAAGCTCCACCACAATCCTATGAGCAATATCAACAATGGCACCAACCACAATCATGAGGAATGCCATCACCAAGACAACAATACCCTTATAAGCAACCAGATCCATATGGGTTCCATGTTTAGCAACCTATCTCTCTAAGAAGTTCTGCAAGCCATGCCTTATTTTAGCATCACTATTACCCTTCAAAGTACCACCAAATACATTCACCATCTACTCAAGGAGAGAACCCATATCCATACCACCCTCTGCATCTACTAACACATATCGCTTTATCCTTGAGATAGTTATCTCCTGCTCCATCCATGTAGGGTGAAATTCTACCATAGCTATAGTAACAAAATGCTATGAGGGTTGTACATTCACAATCGGCCTTCCAACTGGGTGATTTGGATAATTGTTCTAGAAAATGACCTTTTTTTTTACCTAACAGTCCTCCCAAACCCTCATAACCTAATACAACTAGTCACCTTGTATCTCCAACACCCTCATCCTTTGCATCAAATACATTCAAGTACCCTTCAAACCAAGTGCTACCTCAAATCTACACTATGATGTTAACTCATTTTTTCTATGATTGGATCAAGGTTGGCAATCTTCCCATGAAAAGATCTAACCCAGGAAGTCCTCTCATTTACTTACATATTGCTAGACATGAGCCATGTAAGGCTCTTCATGATTTTGATTCTGATGTCAATCTCATCTCCCATGACATGTATAAAGCCTAAAACCTACCACCTCTTAAGAAGAGAAACATCTATTTAGAATTGGAAAACTAATCAATCATTATTACTTTGAGACTAGTGGAGGACATTGTGACCATAGTTTGTGGGTGGTCCTACCCTGTTGATTTTCTAGTAATCAAGGTTGAAAACTTTAAAGGTGACTTCCCCATCATTATGGGTAGGGCTTGGTTAAGCATAGTAGATTCATGTATGGGTATAAGTGATCTCTCCTTGGAAATTGGAAATCTCCAAGGAAAATGAATTTGGACATTTAGAGAAGAAGCATGTTCCATGCATTACATACAGTAATAACAGGTGCTATTGCATGCAAAAGATCTAGTCCATAAAAAGTACATTCATTAAAGCATGCAATCAGTATGCACATGAACAATATATTTAAAGGTGCTTATATGTAGTAGCCATAAAACAAGAGGCCACCCAATGGTTGATAGCTAACTCAGACAATAGCACACTATGCCTAGAACCTACTAAGAGCCTGACATGTGCTTATGTCGAAGGCATGGATAAACTTGAGCAAGTTGATCACCAACTCTTCAATGATGAAGATTATGATACCTATTGGGAAGAGTTGGAAATCCTTGAAAATTTCAAACAGGAGCCCCTAGAGTTAAAAACTTTGCTAGGTAACATGGAATATGCATTTTTGAACAATAGTAAGCTAGTCATAATCAATGCAAATCTTGCTCTTGAACAATAAGATAAGCTATTACAAGTCGTCAACAAGTGGCCAACAACCTTTGCTTAGTCATATTTCAAACTTACAAGAATTGAGTCACGAATATGCTAGTATTTCATTTACACCGACCTAGCCATGAAGCCAAGAAGATAGCCTTAGAAGTGGTTGAACCCCAAATTGAAATAAATCATCAAGGAGAAAATAGAACAACTCCTCAAGGTGGGGTTCATCTATCCCATTGTAGATAGTGAGTGGATTAGCCCACTCATAATTGTGCCAAAGAAAGATGGCAAGTGGTGGGTTTGCATCAACTTTAGGTTGTTGAATATGACAACATTTAAAGATCATTTCCCATTGTCATTTGTGGATCAAGTGTTGGACACAATCTTTGGGAATTCCTATTATAGCTTCTTGGATGGTTATAGTGGCTATAACCAAATCCAAATTGCACCAAAAGATTAGGCCAAGACAACATTCATAGGTCCTTAGGGGACTTTTGCATATTGTAAGATGCCATTTGATCTGTGCAATGCCCCTACAACATACCTAGACCTTAGTATTTTTCAGCAGCAGATTGGTAGCAGGGTAGAAGTCTTTATGGATAATTTTTCCACCTATGAGACTACATTTGAGCAAGTCCTAGATCACCTTAAAAAGGTATTAAAAAGATGTGTTAAAACAAACCTCAAGCTCAATTGGTAGAAAAGCCATCTAATGGTTCAAGAAGGCATTATGTTGGGGCACTGGATTTCACAAAAAGGGATTGAGGTAGACCTAGAGAAGATAAGGGTCATCCAAGGAATAACATGCCAACTAGAGATAGTTAAAGATGTTCGATCATTCCTTGGACACACTAGCTACTATCGGCAATTCATAGAGAATTTCTCTAAGATTGTAAAGCCATTGGTTGAGCTTATAGAGAAAGATGTACCATTTGTTTAGACCAAGGAGTATGAACATGCATTCCAACAGTTGAAGGATAAATTTGTAGAAACTCTAATTCTATGGTCTCCAAACTGGTCCAAACCATTCCACATAATGATAGATGCATCTGATTATGCCTTGGGAGTTATGCTTATGTAGTTGGATGATAAGAAACATCCATATTACATCCATTGTGTAAGTTGAAGCATTGTGGATGCAAAATTGAATTACACCACAACTGAGAAAGAACTGATGGTAGTGGTGTATGCTCACAACAAGTTTAGGCACTATGTGCTTGATTATAAAGTATTTGTGCACACATATCATAGTGCCATCTACTTCCTAATGAATAAGCCAATGGTGAGTCCCCATATCATATGGTGTCTCGTGATCTTATAGGAATTCGATCTTACAATGGTAGATCAAAAAGGGATTGAGAATGTGGTTGCTAACCATCTCTCTCAATTAAGATGGAATAACAAAGAGGAGGAGAGTCTACTCTTTAATCAATTTCCAGATAAACTCCTCTTTACAAGAGCAATAAACGATCAAGTGTCCACAGAAATAAAATAATATGATGGCATCCTCACGTACCTTCTCACACAAGAGATGTCACAAGGTCTGGACTTTAGGAAGAAACAATAGTCTCTTCATCAAGAAAAATACTTCATTGATATCAACAGAAACCTTTAAAAGGTGTGCGTCGATGGCCTGGTTCATTGGTGTGTCCCTGATGTGGATCAACTACGTGTTCTTTAGGATGCTCATGAAGGCCCTTGCAGAGGCCACTATACAGAGAGGTGCATAACCATAAAAATCCTAATGGTAAGATACTATTGGCCTACAATCTTTAGGGATGCCAACTGGTTTGTTCTATCTTGTGAGCATTATTAAAGAGATGGTGGGATGATTGTGCATATGGAGGATCCTCAACAATGGATTCAACCACTGGAACTCTTTGACATATGGGGCATAGATTTCATGGGTCCCATCACATCCATGTCTAATGGAAAGGCATATATCATTGTAGCAATCAACTATTGCATCAAATGGGAAAACGCAATAGTCGTTACTAACTGTACATCATCTACTACTGCTAGATTTGTACAACAACATGTTGTAAATAGGTTTAGGATGCCACTTGACAATGGAACTCACTTTATAGATGCCACTTTTGGAAAGTTAATGCAATGCCTAGGGGTTGAACATAAATTAACAACACCCTATCACCCCCAAGCCAATGGTCATGCAAAGGTAACTAACCAGGAGATTACAATTATCCTAATAAGGACCATAAGCAAATATAGCAGAGATTGGAGAAAAAAATCCAATGATGTCCTTTGGGCGTACCACTCAACATGAAAACTCCTTATTGGATACTCTCCCTGTGAGCTAGTGTACAAAAAACTTCCAACGCTTCTAATTCAATCCAAGGTCCATACACTCTCAATAGCCTACGATCTAAATCTTGACCTAAGTCTAGCACAAAGAGAAAGGTTGATCAACTAAAATGTACTAGATGAGAACCAATTAGTGGGCCTATCTTTGAATGAGGTACATAAGGCATTCAACAAGAAACATCATGACCTAAGAATACATAAAGTAAAAATTCAACTAAAAGATAAGGTTTTCTATTGGAATCTCACACATGTACCCTAGAAAATGAAGTTTCAAATGTTGTGGAGGGACCTTATATAATTGATTAAACCTTTCCATCTAGGGCCGTGTTAATCTACAAACCTAAGAGCCCAAATCAAAAGCAAATGGACAGCATTCAACAAGTGAAACCTTTCCTAGAACCAAGATAAGCTAGTGCAACTACCACCTCAACGGATGGACAACCGTGTTCAATTTTTTAGATCTCCTCCTTCCAACTCAGTCATGGGAAGATAGTCATTCATGCTAACCATCCATATGACATCTTATTTTTTCTACTTTTTGTTTTCTATATTTTTGATTTTACAAGTTATTTATTTTACAAATTTTTTATTTTCAAATTTGTTTTTTCCATTTTACACCATTTTTTTTGCACCATCGTTAGTACATTTGAACCTTTCTTGAATATTTTACACTTTCTTATATATTTTACCTTGTTTGGCTTTAGTGTGATTTTCAAATTCATGCTAATAAAAGTGCTTTATTACCATATGACACAGTGCCACTATTGTTGTGTACTCATGATGGTTTATGCTTAATGTTCTGCTTGTCAATGTCTGATGACTATGACATGGTTTATTTTTCATGGAATAGGCAATGAGTCCACGTCATCCACCCATCCAACAAACTATATGGTTTTTCTCATTCCAGGAGTTTGAGGTCCCTTTCATTGAAGAAATTTTTAATCAACTGATGACCTTGGTCATTTCTAGAATTAGGAAGTATTCAAAGGTTTGTACAAGGTGTGACTTTAAGAGGACTCAATACTCTTTGTACTCTTCTACTTACTTGAGTGATGGAGTGTTTTTTCAACCACTAATAGAAATTCTTTCATGGTGTGGTTTCCATCCAAAAGAAAGAAAAAAAATAAAGACACATCAAAAAACATTATGGAAATTCAAAGCACATCCCTTAGACAAATAAATAGGCTACAAGTACTGGTTATGGGACTAGAAAGACATGTTACCCATGTCTGAAGCTCCCCTCTAACTAAGGCCCTCTCTCACTTCTTACTTCTTTTTTCTTCTCTTTATGGAATGATGGTTGTTTTGTGGGAGCACTCTTGTGTCTCAAGGGGATGGATCAGTCTTGGAATGGTGATGCAAGGTCACTGAGAGAAGCTAGTTTTGGTTTGGACTAAAGATGGATCTTCTTAGGTCATTTTAAACACAAACTCCATAAGGGACTTTTGATGATGTTGATTTTGGATTCCATTTCACCCTCTCTATCATCCATCTATGTTGCCACAACTCACCTCACTTTCAATTTTTATGTTATGCTCGATATCATAGTTTGATGTGTTGGAATTCTTAGATAGATTCTTTCAAGTTTGTCCTTAACTTTTTATGATCATTAAATCAAATGTGGGGCCCAAAAACTTGTTGTTTAAGGTTATGCAAGGGCAAAAAGGGCATGTGCCTGCTATGGGAAGGACCCACTTGCATATCTCTTAGTTTGAATAGTTAAGCCCCTTACATTAGACATTGCTATGATCCTATGTTTCACATATTCCATATGCATTTCGCTCTGTGCTCCTTCACACTTTCATTAAATTCATTCTCCAAAACATTTTCTAAATTTTCTAAGCTTCAAAACCCTCTTCTACTATTCTCATTATGTTCATGGCTTTTTGGGCTTCCATTGGACCCCAATTTCACTCAAAAATTCCTTGTATTTTAGAAGTTTGACCAAGTCAATGATGGTCAACAACCATGTCGACTAAACCTAGTCAACACAGTCAAGGCAACCCAAAAATTCTATAAATACCATCAGGACTTTGTAATTTTTTAACATTGGCTTCATAACACAATGGGAGTTTTAGCCATTTTTCAAAGCTTGAAACCTTCCAAAACCCATAACTTGCCAATTGTTTGTTCAAATCATTTCGTTCTTTGATCCTACAGCTACCAAAGGTAAGCTTTTGATCATGGGAGCCACAAACCCTAAGGTTTCCAATGAAAGTTTTTCTAACTTCTTCAAAGGGGATAATGAATACAACAATATGAAACCATTAATTCTTGAGAGTTAACCCTTCCAACACCTTTCAGAATGACTTATTAACATTAAAATACAAATAAAATAATGATTAAAATTAATTAAATTAGCCATAATCACAACTTAGCTAAGTGTAATTATCCTAAGGAGAGAAGGAATTCCAGTTGTTTTATGTTACACAACAATTGCTAACCTGTGATCATGTTGTGATTATAGATGGCACCAAGATCAAAATGACTATAGGAGGGAGAACCATTACAACCAAGGGAGAAATGACCTAAGGTTGGAAGGGTCTAACAAGAATAGTCCTAAGAACAACCAGAAGCAACCCATGCAATAGGACCTCTTCCAGAGGAGCCCAAAGTGGAATCTATTCAATAGATTCCCAAAGAAGAAGTTGAAATAGAACAATCACAGCATGGGGAAGCACTAGGACCCATACCAGGGCTAGAAGTTACACTAACACAAGCCTGCATCAACACCATCAAGCCCCATGAAATCCAATGCTCAGTTCTCCAAGAATTGAACTTTAGGCCATTTCTAGAACATGCTCCAGCAAAAGTGAGAGCACAATTACATACCTCTCCCATGTGGCCAATCATCACTTACAATGGAAAGTGGTACATGGAAGAGACGTACGTCTTCTAGAACAACAGAAAGGTAGACTACACCATAAATATCAAGGACATTCAGGTGTCCTACTTAGCCAATGTTATTGCACAAGTTCTTGGGTTGCCTAACATAAGGACACAATTAACAAAGTTGTCAACACAAGCTAATCCTAGCACCAAAAAAGAGTGGACCCAGCAATGTTATAGGGTCAACTGTAAGGAATTCAGTGTGCTCACATTGGTGGAACATGTATACTTTAAGATAGTAGCCTATCACCTCAATCTGACAGTGAGGCCCTACAAGGTGACTGCCTTTTCTGCCAAGCATGCACCACTCTAAGTGGGAGATTTCTAGTGAACCTTCCATAAGTAATCTATTTAGAGATCAAGAAGCACTTCAAGGAAAACAAACATGGAATACCTTTTCTATACCTCATCCAAAAAATTTGCAACAAGATACAGATCATTTGCTATGCAAATGACATGATTAGGCATACTCTCATTACCTCGTGGTTTGAAATGAGGAAGGATGAAATACCTGTTATGTCTAGAGAAGGGGAGCAGCAGCCACTGCCTTCACCACCTACTCAAGAAACAACACTAGAGGCCCGCATAGCCATTGAACACTTGCACAAAATCTAAGAGTAGCTCTTGCATGAGCAGGAGTAGCATGCAGGGTGTAGACCCATTTGTATATCGACCCATGATGAGTCACCTTAATGAGGTGGCTTGAACAATTAGCTAGATAGAAAGAGATCGATCAATATTCCTTTTCCAATGAACGTAGTTTCCTGCGAGATCAAATCCCAATGCTTGATAGGTGATGGTATCTCTATCTCAAAACCATTTATTCCTAGAAATCTTTGGGAATGTTGCCTCCTTTTCAATGCCCTTGAAGCAGGGTGAGGGGGCAACTATACTAGTGATGCAGCACTAAGGGCAAGAGACCATTGCTGAAGTTGTTGCTAACCAAATCACATAAGTGCTAAATGCACCTACAGCATATGTACCAAATGTATCTACACTTCAAGATCTACAAACATCTACGAGCATGGTCAACGGAAGATTAAGTGTAGCCTAGCATGAAGAGTTGCTAGACCAATTGGTTGGGATCAAGCAACCGATTCTAAATATCTTTGATTTTTCAGACAACATTACAGTGACCTAGTCAAAGCTATTAGAAGAAAAGAGCAAATGCATCATCTTGTAAAGGCAAGCAGAAATAGCTCAAGCACAAAACCAATGCTTGAACGTAGAAGTTGCTCAATTGTGTGCCTATTTTATTGACCCTATGCTCCTCAGCCCCATAGTAACCAGAGATGAAGCTTTCTAGCAACTTCAAGAATGATTAAAATAGGCTGAGGAAGAAATAGTAATGGCCATCTTCAACAAGTCCATAGCAAAACCAAAAACCTACTTGGTTTAGAAGGACTTGGTCCAAATGCACCAAGAAAATGAATCATTGACCATCAAAAACCATTACCTGCACAATGTTGATGCAAAAAAACAACAAATGCAAGAATTCATTCATCAACAGTAGGAGTAGCTTGCTAGGGTAAACACAAAGTTAAGCAAATTAACTATGGAGAATCAAAATCTATCTATGGAAGAAGTCCAAGCCTTACACCAAAACTTTGCCATTGAGATTGCCATCTAGAAAAATGAGGCTCTTAAATTTGAAAGAGTCAACAATCACTATAGAATGTAGGTTGGCTTGCACATTCAAATGGCTAAGGCAAAAGTAAATGAGGCCCTCCAGCAACTTCAATAAGGAAGAGAGGTGTGGCAGCCCATCATCAATGGAATAGATGCCTATAACAAAGCAGAGATGTACCTCAAGGAGTTGCAGATTGAAGAAATGATAGAGTACATGGAATTGGCCAATCTTTGCTATGCAAACCTAGCAATAATAATTGCCAGACGGCTATAATCAGAACTTGAGAAGTAAGTGGCCAACTCATACTTACTGTACAAGGTCAAATTCAAGCACCATAAGGACACCAAGCAAAAGCTTGAAACAACAAACGTTGAACTTAAGGTTCTCAAGGCATAATTCATTGATCAATGATCTACTACCAAGAAACTAGCTAAGAGAATGAATGATTACCAATAGCTATAGAACATAGTTAGGGCATTCAATATTGAACATGAGGAATTCGCTACCTAGTACATCAATGCCAAGGAGTTACTTTCAATAATTCCCTATCCTTAGAATGTGCCTATTTCTGCCCACATTAGTGAAGCTGTGTAGATGGTGCAAAATCCCATGAGTAAGGAGGAAAAAATGAAGGCATTGCTGAATGCCTTTCACCTCCCGCCAATGGTCATAGCAATAGTAGGACAACCACAACCACCTTAGTCGCTGCATGTGTCTAAAGCTGATGAAAGTCCCTTGGAACCTCAAGAGCCATCGCCACTTGGGACTATTTGACCTTCACCACCAACTTCATGCCATCAAAGGAAGTGCCATCCAATTTTGAAGAGTCGTATCATGGTTTTCAATTTTGTATCATGAACACCACAATTTTTGTAATGTGTTGGTCTATACACTCGAGTACTCAATTTTGTCAAGTTAGTTTGTTAAGTCTAGTGTCAATCAATAATCCCATAACTTTTGTAAGCACTCAAGGATGAGTTTTCATTCAGTCGTGGGGATATGATGAGTTATGGGTGGCCGCGTTGACTAGGCCATATTGACTAGGCCCCATTGATGCATCACCAGCCACATTTATGGCATCAGTCAGTCATAGTAGTGTAGTGAAGCTCTTATAGTTTTTCCATTTGAAAGTTAGAATATTTTCCCAGGTGCCCGCAGCAGGGATCATTAAGTATACAGATCTCTATTTGAGCATTATTGTACTTGAGCATGACAGTGTGTACAACAATAAAGATGAGCTTCTTGATCAGCCTTGTAGCATTCTAGATAGTTTAGATATTTATTCATGCATTTAATGCTTTTAGTTTCTTATTTAATGTTTTCTACTAATTAAGCTAATTAAGCAAGATAAGCTAGATAAATTAAATACATAAGTATGACCACTTCAAGCATAACACGTATTCACTTAGTAATCCCAATAGCATTATTACTTGGTGCACCCAGTAGCATAGCACTTGGTGACCTAGCCATGAATACATAGATTTAGGACATGTACTGAAAGTGGGACTGGATGCTTATGTTAGGACCAGTTAAAGAGCAGTTAATTAGCTAATTTAGATTAGTCATTAAATTACTTTATCTTTTCTCTCTCTCCAAGCATCAAAGAACATAAGACATAAAATGATAAAAATCATATGCCTCGATTACACTTAACCATATCTTTGTACGTCACAAGTGTAATTGGGAAGACAATGAATGAACGTAGGGCAAAATTCACTTCCTAGAAGACTAGTGCACTAGAAACTATAAAGTCCATGAAATTTGACCAGATTGTGCATGAACACTTTGTGATTCGTATGGTTGGGCATAGGGGTACCTCGCTATTCATCAAGTACCTTGCTCTACTTGATCTTCTTTATTTTCATTTTTCTCTCTGCTACTTGACTCAAAAGCCTTTCTCTTAGTAAATGGATCAGAAATGACATTTGGAGGCCTAGAAGTAGTTAATCCTTATTTTGATCTCAGATTATACCCATTTTCCTCATTGTTATTACAATCTTCATCTAATGATATATCCTCTTCAGAACTTGATAGAGAAGAAGTGTCACTAGATCCATTGTTAGAAGATTTGTTTGCATAATAGACACTAGATAACTCATTATCTAATTCGATATCAAGAAAGTTGGATATAACAACATCACTTTCATCCTTTGCCAGGTACCCCTCCCACCTCCATTCGGCCTGTACGAATGGGGCTTTCCTATTTTTTGGTCTTATCCCCTATCTTTCAAAGTTGGGAGAGTTTAAGATTATAAATTGTAAGGGACTGGCATCCTCATCCTTTACCACTACAGCTTCGGCTGCTTTGCTCCATTACTAATCCACACTGATGAGGGGTGAAACTCCCCGAAAACGTTTTGTGGGATTGTAATGTTTGATGAGTTTTTTCAGTTTTTAAGGTTCAAATTTTAATCTTTTTATAGATTTTAATCTTTTTGCTGCTTTCCATTCCTTCCTAGCCGCACGAGATCTCCATAAAATTTTTAACTCTAAAATTTTTAACTCAAAATTTTTAACTTGATAGAGAAGAAGTGTCACTAGATCCATTGTTAGAAGATTTGTTTGCATAATAGACACTAGATAACTCATTATCTGATTCGATATCAAGAAAGTTGGATATAACAACAGCACTTTCATCCTCATCTTATACTTATTATCTTGATGCTTATGTTTTCTATTCATCTTTTCCTCCTTGATTTTAACTTTTGCCAAAGTTTTTTCTAGTTTTACTACTTTTTTGGACAAGTATCTCATAAGCTATCCATTTTCAAATTCTTTGTTTTCATATTCTTGCTTTGTCTTAACATGAGATGGACCTAGTAATGCTTTAAGTGGACCAAAATCTTCCATAGGAATGATCATTTTCTCTTCTCTCTTTTGAGTTGTGAGAATCTCTTCATGATTCAAGTTCAAATATTTTGCTAACTATATAGCCTCACTAAAGTAGTCATTTATTGTTAACAAGTTCAAAGTTCTTCTCAACCAGATTGAAATATTGGGATTCATAGCCTTAAGATAAGTATCTCTAAGAATTTCATATGATGGTCTATATTGCCTTTGAAAAAGCCCATAAATTCTTTGAAAGTTAATGTTAAAATCTCTAATTAACTCTTTAACTCCTTACTTAGCTTGTACTAGCCCATAGTACAGTTGTTGTTAATCTAATTGACTACCAAACTAGGCTAAGAAAAGACTTTTCATGTCATCCCAAATTTTGACACTATTTCTTTGTAAGCTTGAATACCAAATTTGAGCCATATCCTTTAGATTTGCTATAAACAACCTATAAGCTAGATCTTGATGTTGAACATTTGCATGAGCCAAAGCTAACTCAAACATGTGAATGTATCCTTTAGCTAAGTAAGTTTTCTCAGGAATAAAAGGTAGGAAAATATTTGTAAACTACCTTAGGAATGTCATTGTAATTTTGGAGAAGAGGACTAAGAAGTTCACAAAATTGGAGAAGTTAACCTGGAGAGTGAAATTTTGGAGAAAAATGCCTTAAAGAGTGCACAATTGGATGCATGATGGGGTGCACAAGCATTTTGATTATGAAAATTCCTAAGGATAAGAAACTTAACTAACTTAACCAAGGACATACAAGTGGGTCTTCCCCATAGTAGGCTCATGCCTTTTTTGCCCTTGCATATCTTCAAACCAAGGAGTCCATGGACCCCATAGTTGATTAATGGTTATGAAATGTTAAGGACCAAATTCCAAAGAATCTACCTAAGAACTTTAACATGTCAAACTAAGACATTGAAGAAAACATGGAAATTGGTAGTGAGGTGAATTATGGAAAGCATCATGGATGAGAGAGAAGATGGAATGAAGTTCCTAATCATGGTCACATAAATTCCCTTATGGATTTTATTCTTAAATGACCTAATAAAGTTCATCCTTAGTCCAAATCACAACCAACCACTTTCAATGACTTCGCATCACCACTCTAAGACCAAACCATCCCCTCGAGACACAAGAATGTGACCGCAGATCAATTATCATTCCCTATTAGAGAAGAAAAAAGAAGCAAGAAGTGAGAAAGGGCCTTGGTCAGAGGAAACCTTCAGGCATGGGTAACATGTCTTTCTAGTCCCAACTAGTGCTTCTAGCCCATTATTTTGTCTAAGGGGTGTGCTTTGAATTTCCATAAATTTTTTTGAATTTTATGTATTTATGGATTTTTGGATGGGAACCACACCATGCAAAGACTTATTAACTTCCTATTATTGGTTGACACGAAATAGTAAAAAATCCATGAAAACATAATTATACTCAACTAAGTAGAAAGGCACAAAGAACATTGAATCCCCTTAAAGTTATACCTTTTGCAAACCTTTGAATCTTTCCCAAGTTTGGAAACTACTGAGGTTATAGGTTCGTTAAAGTTTCATTAATTAAAAAAGGGACCTCATACTTCCAAAACCGATAAGACCATAAAGTTTGCGGATGGGTCAATGACATTGTCTCACTACCTGTTTCATGAAAAGAAACCATGTCTTAGTCATCAGTCATCAAAATTTAAAAATAGAAACTAGACATTAGTAATCAAAAACATTAAGTAAAAATCATCATTAGCAAACAACTACAACATCACTGTGTCCTATTGTCAACAAAACACTTTATTAGAAAACAAGAAGAAAAATTCACACCAAAATAAAGTAAAATATAAAAGAAATTAAAAAATGTTCAAGAAAGATAAAGTACACTAATGATGTTGTAAAACAAAAATTGGTAAAACAACAAAGTTTAAAACAAAAAAGGTACAAAAAAAAAGAAGGTGTAAAACAAAAAGTGTAAAAAATAGAGAGTCGGTTAAGAGATTAGCATGGATGGCCATCTCCCCCATGACTGTGTTGAAAAGAGAAGATCCAAATGATTGAGCAAGGTTGTCCATCTGAGGAGTCATTGCTTTCAGTAGTTTACTTTGACTCATGGAAAGGTTTTACTTGTTGCATGTTGACCAATTGCTTTTTTTATGGGCTCTCAGGTTTGTAGATCAACATGGCCTTATAAGAAAAGGTTTCATAAATGATATAAGGGCCTTCCCACAATATTTGGAACTTTGTTCATTGTGGCATGTGTGTGGGGTTCTAGTAGAGGATATTATCTCTAGGTTGAAATTTTACCTTCTATATTTTAAGGTCATGGAATTTTTTATTGAATGCCTTGTGCACTTCATTCAATGATAGGACCACCAATCGATTCACATCTAGCATATTAAGGTTGATCAATCTTTCTTTTAGTGCTAGGCTAAGATCAAGGTCAATGTCACAAGTTATTGAAAGTGTATGGAGCTCGGATTGGATTGGAAGAGTTGGTAATTTTCCATACACCAACTCATAGGGAGAATAGACTATAGGGAGTTTCCATGTTGAGCCATATGCCCAAAGGGCATCGTTAAGTTTTATGCTATAGTCTTTCTTAATGAGCGACGAATACCCCTATGCTCAACCATATAAATCACAAGCATTCACATGTGATCTGGTCGAATTCCATAGACCTTAAGTCTTCAAGTACACCAATTCTAAGAAGTGAAATCTAATCATTACAATCGTTGTCTTCCTAGTTACACTTGAGAAATGCAAAGGTATGGTTAAGTGCAAATAAGGCATTTGATTTTTATCATTTTTTTATGTTTTATGTTCTAGGTGCTTAAAATAAATAAATGAAGTAATTTAATGGCTAATTTAATCTAACAAACTCATTAATCTCTAACTAATCCTAACATAAGTATTTGATCCCACTTTTTGTACATATCTTGAACATGTATAACACTACTAGGTTACCAAACATTAAGCGTTGTTGGGACTACCAAGCATCATGTGGATGCTTGAAGTGATCATACTTATGTGCTTAATTAATTGCTATTTAACTTAGCTAACTTAACTTAGCTTTATTTAGCTTAATTACTTAAAAACATTAAATAAAATTGCATAAAACATTAAATTCATAAATAAAATATTTAATTTAGCCAAGGTGCCACAAGGTTTATCAGAAAGCTTGCATTTATTGCTACACACACTGCCATGCTCAGGTACAACACTACTCGAATAAAGATTCATACACTCAATGACTCCTTTTGCAGACACTTTGGAAAATATTCTAACACTAAAGAAAAGAAATTGCAAGAGCTCAACTATGCTATAATGAAAAACTTATGTTCAAACTATGCAACCAAGTGCTATATTTATAGGCTAGCACATATCCTGTGATATCAAATATCTAACATCACATCTTGGCCCTCAATATCAGGTATCCAATATTAAAGCCAGTTAAAATACACCCCATCATACCTCCACAACTAAATGAAAACGTGTCCTTGAGTGAACAAAAGGAAGAACAAGTTCCTTACAACATATTGGGAACGTATGGGATTATTAGCTAATATGCAAACTAACTCAAATGAAACAAATAGACTCTAAGTACCCCAAGAGTACGAATTTACAATTGCTTACAAATTTGGGTGTTCATTATAATAGAATTGAACACCCTGGCCAAAACTAACATCCAACTCCTCTTACAGCCAAAGAGCAATGGAGAAGATTCAATGATCATGAAGGATCCTCGTAGAATGGTGCTGTGACTTATTATTTGGTGAAGATAATTCCACTTCCAGTCCATACCACCCACTACAATCACAACAAAATTGCATATTAGTGTGTAATGTGTAATGTATAGCTTTTAGGTACCTTGTCTCATCAATAGTTACACTTGGCTAGGTTGTGATTATGGTGGATTAATTCCTTTAATAGTATTAGTGGGAAGACCAAAAATGGGGTGAAATGGAAAAGTAGTCCATTACTAAATTTTGAAAAGCTTAATAATGTGATGAAATAATTGAAGAGGGTTAAAGAATTCACAATAACGAAAAAGAGGATTTCACTTAAAAAACATTCTAAAGATACACATAATTAGATGTCATCAATGGGGCACACAAAAGGATTTGATTGTGAAAATGTCTAAGGATAAAGAACTTAACTAACCCAACCAAAAGGTATGGAAGTGGATCCTCCCCAAAGCAAGTACATGCCCTTTGTTGCCCTTGCATAACCTTAAACCAAGAAGTCCATGGGCCCCATGGGTGATTAATGGTTACAGAAAGTTAAGTATGAAAACCCAGAAAAAACTACCTAAGAATTTCAACACATCAAATGAAGACATTGAATCAAGGACATGAACACCAATAGTAAGGTGAGACATGGAAAGCATAGATGGATGAGAGAGAAAGTGAAATGGAGTACCTGATTAAGGTCACATGAAGTCCCTTGTGAATTTTGTGGTTAAATGAAATAATAAAATCCATCCTTAGTCTAGACCTAAACCAACCACATTCAATGACTTCACATCACCACTCTAAGACTAGTCCACCTCCTTGAGACACAAGAATGCTCCCATGGAATGACCACCATTCCTTATTTAAGAAAAAAAGAGAAATAGGAAGTGAGAAAGGACCTTAGTTAGAGGGGACCTTTAGGCGTTGGTAACATGTCTCTCTAGTTCCATAACCAGTGCTTGTAGCCCATTTATTTTGTCTAAAGGGTGTGCTTTGAATTTTCATTATGTTATTATTATTATTATTGAAATGGGAACCACACCATGTAAAGATATTCAACTTCCTACTATTGGTCAACACGGAATGGTAAGAAATCCATGAAAACACCCATGCATCCAAGTAAGTAGAAAAGTACAAAGAGTATTGAGTCCCCTTAAAGTCACACCTTGTTCAAACCTTTGAATCCTTTCCAAGTTTGGAAACTACCAAAGGTCACAAGTTTCTTAAAGTTTTATTAATGAAAAAGGACCTCATACTTCTAGAACAAAGAAAACCATAGAGTTTGTGGATGAATGGATGTCGTGGACTCACTCCCTGCTTCATGAAAAAAAAAACCATATCTTAGTTATCAGTAACAAAATTCAAAGCTAGAATCTAGACACCAACAATCAAATAACCAAATAGCACATGCCCACATTAAGCAAACTACACTGTACCTAGTTGGAAATAAGGCATGTTATTATTAGAAAAAAAAATAAGAAAATCACACTAAAATAAAGAAAAATATACAAGAAATTGTAAAATATTCAAGAAAAATAAAACGTACTAATGATGTTATAAAAGAAAAATTAATAAAGTAAAAAAAAACATGAAAGTTGTAAAAATAACAAGGTGTTAAACAAATGGATGAAAAACTAAAGAGCCACATATATGCTTAACATGGATGGCCATCTCCTCCATGACTAAGTTTAAAGAAGGAGATCTAAAAGATTGAGTGTGGTTGTCCATCTGATGAGGCATTTGTTACACTAACTTGCTTAGGCTCGTGGAAAGGTTTGATTTGTTGCATGTTGATCAATTGTTTCTTATCTAAGCTTTCAACTTTGCAAATCATCATGGCCCCAAAAGGAAAAATTTCATAAATGATGTAAGGGCCTTCCCACAATGTTTGGAACTTAGTTCATTGAGGTACATGTGTGGGGCTCTAGTTGAGGACCTTATCTCCCAATTAAAATTTGAATTTCCTAATTCTAAGGTCATAGAATTTTTTGTTAAATGCCTTGCGCAACTCATTAGATAATAGGACCACCAATCAGTTTTCGTCTAGCAAGTTGAGATTCATTAATTTTTGTTTTTGTGCTAGACTTAAGTCAAGGTTAAGGTCACATGTTGTTGAAAGTGTACAAAGCTCATTGAATAGGAAGAGTTGGCAATTTTTTGTACATCAACTCATAGGGAGAGTAGCCTATAGGGAGCTTCTAAGTGGAGTTGTAGGCCTAGAGGGCATCATTGAGTTTCATGCCCCAATCCCTCCTATATCTGTTAACTGTTCTCATTAAGATCTTAATAATTACCCTATTTGTAAACTTAGCTTGATCATTGGCTTAGGGATGATAAGGTATTTATAATTTATGCTTAACCTCAAAGCATTGCATGAGCTTCCAAAAGGTAGTACTTGTAAAGTGGGTTCTATTATCAAAAATTAATGCATGTGGCAGACCAAACCTGTTTACAACATTCTATTGTAAAAATCGAGTAGCAGTAGAAGATGTAGAGTTGACGACGACTGCTGCTTTTACCCATTTTGTACAATAGTCAACAACGACTATGATGTACACCTTTCCATTTGACATGGGTCTGATGGAACCCATGAAGTAAATGTCCCAGATGTTAAAGTGTTCTAGTGGTTGGATCCACTATTGAGGTCCCTCCATGCGAGTGGTCATTCCACCACCATGTTGGCAACATTCACAAGAACAAAAAAATTGGTGAACATCCCTAAAAAATGCTGGCTAATAATACCCTACCATCAGGATTTTAATGGCCATGCGTCTCTTGGCATAGTGGCCTCCACAAGGATCCTCATGAGCATCCTATAGAATGCACAATTGATCAACAACAAGGATACACCATCAAACTAGGCCATCAACACACCTTGTAGATGTGCCTATTGATCTCCATGTAGTGTTTCATCTAGTGAAGAAACTATTGTTTCTTCCTATGGTCCAGCTCTTGTGGCATCTCTTGAGTGAAAAGATAGGTGAGAATGCCATTGTACCATTTAGGCTTAGTGAGGAATTGTTCAATTATAGCCCCAACAAAGAGAAGTTCATCAAGAAATTAATCAAATAGTGGGCTTTCCTCCTCCTTGCTATCCCATCGTAACCAAGACAAGTGGTCAACGACCACATTCTCAGTTTCCTTACAATCTATCATCATAAGAGCAAACTCCTACAAGATCACTAGCCATCGTATGACACGAGGGCTTACCATTGGCTTGTTCATCAAGAAGCAAATTACACTATAATCTATATGCACAAACACTTTGTATCCAAGCACAATGTCTAAATTTCTCTAAGGAAAACACCACTGCCATCAATTTGTTTTCTATGATGGTGTAGTTCATCTAGGCACTCACAATGCTTCAACTTGTGTAATGGATGTCATATGGACATGCTTTGCCATCCAACTATGTAAGCATAGCCCCCAAGGCATAATTTTATACATCCGTCATGATGTGAAATGGTCTAGACTAATTGGGTGCCTATAGAATTGGAGTTTCTACAAGTTTCTCCTTTAGTTGTTGAAATGCATTTTCACATTTCTTGGTCCAAAAAATGGAGCATCTTTTTTTGTTAGCTCAACTAATGGTTGTGCAATCTTAGAGCAATTCTTTATGAATCACCAGTAGTAGCCAGTGTGTCCAAGGAATGACCAAACATCTTTTATAGTTTCTAGTTAATGGGTAATTCCTTGGATGATCCTAATCTTTTCAAGGTCGACCTCAATCCCTACTTGTGAGTTTCTATGTCCCAATACAATACCTTCCTAGACCTTCAGATGACTCTTCCACCAATTGATCCAAAGATTGATCTCAACACATCTTTTGAGCACTTGCTCAAGATGGTCTAAGACTTACTAAAATGTAGCCCCATAGGTGGAGAAGTCATCCATGAAAACTTCCACCTGCTACTGATCTTCTGCTAAAAATACTCAAGACTAGGTGTTGGAATGTGGGAGGGGCATTACACAAACCAAATGACATCCTTTGATATGCAAAAGTTTCCCAATGACTCATAAATTTTGTTTGGCCTAATCCTCTGACACAATCTAGATTTGGTTATAGCCACTATAACCATCCAAAAAACTACAATAGTAATGCCTAGATATTGTGTCCAATACCTAATCCATAAATGGAATGGCAAGTGATCTTTGAATGTTGCCATATTTAACAGCCAAAAGTTGATGTAAACCTACCACTTACCACGTTTCTTTGACACAATCATGAGTGGACTAACCCACTCACTATCCACAATGGGATAGATAAACCCTACCTCGAGGAGTTGTTCAATTTCCTCTTTGATGATCTACTTCAATTTGCAGTTCAATCACTATTGTGACTACCTTTTTAGCTTCATGACAAGGTCAGTGTAGATATGATGTTGGCATATCCTAGGATCAATCCCTGTGAGTTTAGGATATGACCAAGCAAAGGCTATTGGCCATTTTTTGATCACATTTAGCAACATTTATTTTTTTTTAGGAACAAGATTTGCATTGATTATCACCAACTTCTCATTTTTCAAAAATGCATATTCCACATCGACAAGTAGAGTTTTCAACTCAAGGGGATCTTGTTTAAAATTTTTAGAAATTTTCAACTCTAACCAATAGGTATCATCATTTGCATCATCAGAGAGTTGGTAAGGAACTTGCCTCAATTCATCCATGCCTTCTACGTAGGCACATGTTAGGCTCTCAGCAAGTTCCATGCAAAGTGTGCTACTTCCAAGATCGGCTGTCAGCAATTGGGTACCCTCCTTCTTTGTGGTTGCTACATATAATCTCTTTTGAATATCAACACACTGTTGGCGACTGTTTGGAACGCGACCGCCAATGAGTGTCCTCGAACAGGATTTAGGTGCTTGCTGGTCTCTGGCAACACCAAGCCCCAGATACCTCCAAATAGACTCAGTAGTTAATGTGAGTATGTGTGTGTGCTGTTGCGACATGCGGTTGTGTGAAATGAAACGATTGCGTTGTGTGTAAACTACAAATGACTTATCTTAAAGAGATTCAGCCAACTTTGCCAAGTACTATGAGTTATTGACAGTTCCTATTTTGTTCAATTGCCTAGTCTATGCGGTTCTTATAATACCTACTTGTAACAAATAAAATTTTGCAAAAACATTTGAGCACAACTCTACGAATCTACTTCTAATTTTCCCTAGAGAAAGAGAAAGTTCCACAAGAAAACTAGAAATAGAGCAAGATTCAATGGAAATAGACAGAAAAGAAAGCAGATTTGTGTAGACCTCAAATATTTGAACAAGGTAAAATGACACGAGTAAACACTTCACAATAAAGCTATCCCAAATTCAATAACTATGAATTGTTCAAACTTCCAAGGCTTAAATAAGCAATTTCTTCAAGACAATCCTACTATGCTACCAAAAATTGCTGCGTAAACTATCACGTACGAGACTCCATTTTGGCTAGATAATAGACGTCAACAATTGCATTCAATAGAACCTGCAAAAGACTTCACAATTTCTGATTTAAATACCACGGAGATTCACTTTAAAGATAAAAAGAAGCTATTCTAGTCCCATCAAAATACCAAAGATTTTCTGAACC
>MNCI01015802.1:166295-189675 GCA_015680685.1 Gnetum montanum | reverse complement strand
TTAGGAAGTTAGGAAGTTAGGAAGTTAGGAGAAATATTGCCTTTGCGAAAAATAACTCCAATAGCTCCATATAATTATTATTTTCATTTTAATTTATTTAGAATTTTTAAGTTTTGAATACTATTGAAGCCCTAGTAATTTTATGAACAAGGTAATGGTAAAAAGATAATATAATATCCACCTTGGTGTAGACGTTGGTGGTAGCGGTAGCTAATCTGTATAAATTTATATAAATAATTTATCTGCACTTGCACCCGTGTAAAATTTTTTGCCGAATGTGAAGGCACCAGGCCTGGAACTGCCAACAAATAATTCCAAATTATCCCGCCTTGCCAAAATCGTTACCAACTGCCACCATAGGAGAAGGCACTGTCGTTGCATCCAGCATCGTTGTGGTGTTCAGTTGCTGAAGAGTGAGGGAGAAGGATTTTCTTGGAAGAAAGAAAATGATGTGCTGAACATATGGTCCTAAACATAGGGTTTCAGTTGCCTGGAATTTGTTTTGTTTTGCCCCAAATTCGCTTAGGGCTTCCTACGTTTTTTTGTTTTTGTGAATCGTCTTCCAAATCACTACCGTTGATTGCAGAGCTAGGGGCGAACGTGCCATGGATCAAAGTATCAGCGAATGACGGTGTCAAGTATGGTAAGTTGAGAACAGCCCTGTAATGGCCAGAAAATTCTCTGCGCAGTGCGTGCATTACAGGATGCAGAGAACGTCCGGGAAGGCGTCGAAGGTGGGCAGATTCAACTGCATATCGGTGGAAAGAAAGAAAAAAAATTGAAACTGAAGATGTTGCTGCTCAAATTCATCGCAAAATAGTGAGGGTTGAAATGTTGAAGCGCAAGTTCGAATACGAGGGTTTCGACATCAATAGGCCGGGTCCCCTGGGCGATTCTACCATTCCAGGGTTTGAATCCGCGAAATCGCAGTGGCGTCTGTACATGCCGTCGCCGACCAGAGCCCCCAACGACCAATTCGAAGATCACGACCTGGACGACATCGAGTATGCAGAGGGTTTCAGCAACATCAATAATTAGATTAACGACAATGGCGACGACGGAGAAGTGGATCCGTTGGATACGTTCATGGCGGGAATCCAGGAAGAAATGAAGAATTCCAAGAAGAAGAAATTGATGGTGGAGAAGTACAAGAATGATGATGATGAGGATGATCCCATGGATTTTTATTTGAAGGCCCGCAAGGATCCTCGGATCGCGCTCACTGCCGATGCCTTGAATGCTGGATATGATTCTGACCAGGAGGTTTATGCTGCCGCCAAGGCCATCGACACTGCCCAGGGCCATCTTGAGTACGATTCCGATGATAATTTGGTTGTGCCCGATGATAAGAAGAAGATTGAGCCTATTCCTACTCTGGATCATTCGCAGATTGAGTATGATCCCTTCAACAAGGATTTCTACGAGGAGAGCACTTCTATTACCGCCATGACTGTTTTGAAAACTGAAGCTTTCCGGCAGAGTCTGGGAATCAAGCTTTCTAGATTTTTGCAAGGCAAGGCCAAATATAAAACTAAGCTTAACAATGGTTAACAGGGATTTTTAATTTGAGACCTTTCCAGTGATTTTTTTTTTTTGCATTACTCATAATTTTAAGCATGTTCTTCACCAAAGCTTTTCAAGTAAATAATATAATTCCTTACTGTTCCATAAAATGGCCCAATGTGCCAACACACACTAACTACATGCTTTGATAGATATACTATTAACAACCCATAGTTTCTACACATAGTTGCACCCTGTATCACTATACGCGATCCATGGAACTTTTTTTTGCTTAACCTTTTTTAATGCATTTTCTTCAGAGATTTTGAGGGAAAGATCTTGGATCCCTAATCGTGCATCAACAATGCTTAGCCAAGCCCTTCTCATGATGATTGGGATGTTCCACTTGTAATTGTCAACTCGGATCACTAAGAAATTAACAAGGTAGGACCATCCACAAATAGTGATCATAATGTCTTCCACTAGTCCCAAGGAAACATTGATGGACTGATCAGCCAACTCAAGATGAATGTTTCTCTTTGTGAGTGGAGGTAAGTTCTAAGCTTTATACATCTCATGGAAAATCATATTAACACTAGAACCTAAATCTAGAAGAGCCTTACAAGGGTCATTCCCAATGATTTGAAGGTAAATAAGGGGACTTCTAAGATCAAATAGTTTCCTGGGAAGCTGACCAGCCTTTATCAAATCATTAACCATATGAGTTAACATGACAATATGCACTTTGGGAGGTGTTTGATTTGAAGAGGACTCAAATGCATTAGATGCAAAGCGAGATGGAGAAGCTAAGTTGCCAACCGTAGGTGTATGTGAGGGTTTATTTGGGCTATTGGATCAGAAGAAAGGTCCTTTTCATGATAAAGTTTCTGAATTTCTTGGCTAAGGAGCTGGCTATAAGTTAACAACCCTCATTGCATTGCATTGTTGTGCTTGAGGTGGAATTTCTCCCTACATTGACAAAGCAAGTAGTAATTGGGTTGAGGGTGGAGGCACATATACAGAAGAATGAGAAGGGTAATATGGATGTGGGTTTTTACTTCTAGCAGATGGAGAATGAGTTCTATAATACATTGAAGGGTAGTAGTGATGTTGGAAGGTGGCATGACTAGAAGAGTCATGTAAAGAGACAAGCTATTGAACATAGTACCCATATGGATCTAGTTGCATGTAAGGGTACTGCTGCCTTGGTGGTGGCATCCCCCACAACTGTGGATGCTTCCACTACTAGTACTACTCATACGATTATGGTGGATCTTCACTTGGATAATAGGCTTGTTGTTTTTGGTCAAACTGCCTTGAATTACCTTGAGGATAAGGTAATATTTTGGGTGCTTGCCTTCTTACAATCTAGAATTCAAAGTATACACCCCAGACTCCAACAAGTATGACATGATAGGGCAACATCATTTAGGATCTTCATATTGGCAAATTTCACATCCACAATCATCATCTGATCTTGTCTCCACAACTTATTTTACTACAGTAGCTTTGCTCTTTCCCTTTAGTAGGTACATTCAACTTCTTTCCACCTCTTTCAATCATGATCACTACTCTGCTCTCTTGATGCTTCTGTGATTTTTAGAGTAGTCTGGAATTTTTCATTCAATTAATTTCACATTTTATCTACCTTGGCAAAAATTTTAGACATAGATTTTTAGATTGACAAGGTCTTTTTATTCATCATCTCATCAAGTGGTAACTCCTCCTCACTATCATAAAAGCAAACCTCCCTCTTTCTAATGGAAGGATCCCTATTATATTCTTCTACACTTTCTTGTTTCCTTAGCTCATCTTCTTCCTTTGCTACTTACTCCATTAGCCTTTTAATTTGATGGACTCTTAGTTCTAACAATCACCCTTGGACATAGACTTCAAGAGTTCTTCTTAATTGTGATTAGAGCTCATCTATGATATGGTGAAGTTATTCCTGTTGAGAATAACCATGGCTAGCACATCTATGCAATAAAGAATAGTATCAGCCCATGGCTATGTCCAAGGATTCATGCATTCCTTGTTTCCATCCATGGATCTAATTCCTTAAGTTAAACACTTGGGAGTACATCTAATATTTGTCATTAAATAGTTCGAGCATTATACTCCATCGTCTGATGGATTCTGGTTTTAGGGACTGATACAAACTCTTTGTTTCCTTAATGAGTATCCTTGGGAACAACTTAAGCCTTTACTAATTTTCTCCACATTTTGTAAGGCACATGCATCATGAAAGGCCTAAATATGATTCTACCAATCTAATATATATCCCTCTTCAAACTTGGGAATATTGTTCATGTCTAGCCTCTTGATTCGGCTATCCTTTACATGCCTTGTAGGAATTCTCACCACCTCTACTATGCTCAACATGCTTCGAGTGACAAATAAAATCTCATCATAATGATGCCCTCTACTACCCCTTCTTTCATGATGATAGGCCTCCCTTAAATGCCTGTGCCCTTAATCTTGACTTGCCCAATGGGCCTTATAAGCATTTCAATCTCATCAGTCACCTCCATCATGATCATGCCCTTTATGATCACATTTAGAGCTAGAAGAAGAAAAAGGTGATGCCAAAGGTGAGGAGGAAGGATAACTAGCATAACCAAAATGCCTACTATTCTCTCTTTGGTGGTCATGACCATAATCACGATCATGATGCTTATCCTCACCCCTACCATGACCCTCCAATCTAGATTCCTTTTGATCATGGGATCCATTTTTGCCAGAGCTAGGATTGTGAATAATAGATTGCAAGCTCTAGTTTTGGCCTTCTTAGCCAAAGTCAAAGAGAGGAGCATCATTGAATGGAGAGTCCTTAGAGTAGAAGCCCTCACAATTTCTTTTGTACAGTAGGAATGGAAGGCCATTGAACCATTTTCCCTTCACACTTTCATAACACTTCTCTTGTTGATGATCCCTTTTATGTTGTGCATCTATGGGATGGTACTTCTTGAAGTCCCTATCCTACACAACATATTTAGAATGAAGTCCCTATAGTCCCAACCTCATAAGAGTGCATTGAAGCATCATAGGAATGGATTGATCAGGCATTAACACAATGTTACCCTCCAGGTCTCGCCATTACATCTGTTCATCCTGGTGTAGGATGAAGGTGAAATTAGACACATACCCATCAAGATGAGCATATTCCACCCTATATTGGTGAGGCACTTGCTAATCTGTCTGTTCAATTCTTTGTCAATTGGATGTTCACTCAAGCTTAGATGGAGAATCACTTCTATGAGAAGAAGAAGACATTTTGAGATTTGAAAAAATAAAACTCAATATGCTTTGTTATAATTGTTTTTGTTATTTTGGCATATGATGTGAATTTAGGGTTCATTCCAATGATGTTAAATTGTTTTCACTAAGTTCCTACATAGTGTATGTATCACATAAAAGGTCCCCAGCAACAGCACCAATGATGAACAGCAAATACCCCTACGCTCAACCATATGAATCACAAATGTTCACATGTGATCTAGTCAAATTCCGTAGACCTTAAGTCTTCAAGTGCACTAGTTCTAAGAAGTGAAATCTAATTGTTATAATTGTTGTCTCCCAATTACACTTTTGAAATGCAAAGGTATGGTTAAGTGTAACTGAGGCATCTTATTTTTATCATTATTTTATGTTTTATGTTCTGGGTACTTGAAATAAAGGAATGAAGTAATTTAATGGCTAATTTAATCTAACTAACTCATTAATCTCTAACTAATCCTACCATAAGGTATCTGGTCCCACTTTCTGACACATCTTTAACACATATAATGCTGCTAGATTACCAAACGTTAAGCATTGTTGAGCATTGTTGGGATTATTATGTGCATGCTCGAAGTAGCTGTACTTATGTGCTTAATTAATTGCTATTTAACTTAGCTAACTTAACTTAGCTTAACTTAGCTTAATTATTTGGAAGCATTAAATAAAATTGCATAAAACATTAAATGCATAAATAAAATATTTAATCTAGCCAAGGTATTGTAAGGTTTATCAAAAAACTTATCTTTATTACCGCACATATTGTCGTGCTTAGGTACAACAATGCTCAAATAAAGATCCGTACACTCAATGACTCTTGGTGCAACCACTTTGGAAAATATTCTAACTTTGGAAAAAAGAAATTGCAAGAGCTCTACTATGCTATGACAAAAACTTTATGCCCAAACCATGCACCCAAGCACTATATTTATAGGCTTGCACATATCCCACAATATTGAATATCTGACATTACATCTTGGCCTCTGATATCAGGTATCCAATATCAAAGCTAGACAAAATACACTTCATCATCTTCTATATTTGCTTATTTTTCTTGTTAAGATCTTAGTGATCTCCCTATTGGTAACCTCTACTTGATCATTAGCTTGGGGGTCGTAAGGTATTTTTAATTTATGTTCAACCCTTAGCGTTGCATGAGCTTGCAAAAAGTAGCACCTGTAAAATGAATGACATAGTCAGAAATCAGTGCATGTGGCATCCCAAACATGTTTACAACATTTTTTTGTACAAACTGAGTAGCAATGAAAGTTGCATAGTCAATCATAGCTACTGCTTCTACCCATTTTATATAATAGTCAACGGTGACTATTATGTACGGTTTTCAATTTGACATGGGTGTGATGGGGCCCATGAAGTTAATGCCTCAAATATCAAAGGGTTCCAGTGGTTGGATCCACTGCTAAGGCCCCTTCATTTAAATGGTCATCCCACCATCTTGTTAATAGTGTTTACAAGAGTAGATGAATTGTTGGACATCCCTAAAGTTTGTTCTCCAATAATACCCTACCATCAAGATCTTAATGGTCATGCATCTCCTTGCATAGTAACCCCCACAAGGATCGTCATGAGCATCTTAGAGAACTTGTAGCTAATTAGCATCAAGAACACACCAACAAACCAAGTCAGCAAAGCACATTAAAGATTTCTATTAATCTCCATGAAGCATTTGACTTGATGAAGAAACTATTATTTCTTCCAGTGGTCTAACTCTTGTCGCATCTCCTGAGTGAGAAGATAAGTGAGGATGTCATCATACCATGTAGGTTCATTAGGCACTTATTCCTTTATTGCACTGGCAAAGAGGAGTTCATTAGGAAATTGATCAGAAAGTGGGCTCTCCTCCTCTTTGTTGTTGCATCATAACCAAGACAAGTGATCAACATCCACATTCTTAGTTCCCTTCCAATTTATCATTGTAAGATCGAATTCCTACAAGATCACAAGCCACCATATAACACAGGGGCTCATCATCGACTTCTTCATGAAGAAGTAAATGGCACTATGGTTAGTGTGCATGAAGACCTTGTATCCAAGCACATAATGCTTAAACTTCTCTAAAGCATACACCACCGCCATTAGCTCCTTCTCTTTTGTGATGTAGTTGAACTATGCACCCACAATGCTTTAGCTTACATAGTGGATGTAATAAGGACATTTCTAATCACCCAACAACATAAGCATTACTCCCAAGGCATAGTTTGATGCATTAGTCATGATATAAAATGGACAGGTCCAATCAGGTGCTTCTAAAATTGGAGTTTCTACAAGCTTCTTTTTGAGTTGCTAGAATGCCTTTTCCCACTCCTTAGTCCATACGAATGGATCATCTTTCTTTGTAAGCTCGATCAATAGTTTAACAATTTTAGAGAAATCCTCCATGAATCACCAATAATAGTCAATGTATCCAAGGAATGATCAGACATCTTTAACGATTTCTGGTTGGCGAGTTATTCCTTGGATGATCCTAATCTTTTCAGGGTCCACCTCAATCTTGCTTAACAAATTCTGTGTCCAAGCACAATACCCTCCTGGACCATGAGATGGCTCTTTAGCCAATTGAGTCGAAGCTTGATTTCCATGCATCTTTTAAGCACTTTCTCAAAGTGGTCCAAGGCTTGCTCAAATGTAGCACCATAGGTGGAGATGCCATCCATGAAGACTTCCACCTTGCTACCAATCTACTACTAAAAAATGCTAAGGACAAGGCATTGAAATGTTGCAGGGGAATTGCATAGACCAAATGGCATCTTTCAATATGCAAAAGTTCCCTACAGAGTTGTGAATGTAGTTTTGACCTCATCCTCCAATGCAATTTCAATTTGGTTATAGCCACTATAACCATCCAGAAAGCTATAAAAACAATGCCTAGAAATAGTATCCAACACCTAGTCCACAAATGGTAATGGAAAATGATCTTTGTATGTCGCCATTTTCAACAACCTGAAATCAATACACACCCTCACTTTCCATCTTTCTTTGACACAATTATAAGTGGGCTAACCTAATCACTATCCGCAATTCAATAGATGAACCCTGCCTTGAGAGTTATTCAATTTCTTCTTTGACTATCTACATCAATTTGGGGTTCAGCTGCCATTGTGGCCATCTCTTTGGCTTGATGAAAAGATCAATATAGATGCAGTGCTCACATATCCTAGTATCAATCTTAGTAAGCTCAAGATATGACTAGGGAACTATTGTTCACCATTTATTAACCACATTCGATGATGTCTTTTTTTGCTTAGGGTCAAAGTTAAAATTGATTATTATTAACTTGCCATTTTTCAAAAATGCATAATCCATGCTAGCAAGTAGAAGTTTCAACTCTAAGAGCTCTTGTTTAAACTTTTCAAGGATTTTCAACTCTCCTCAATAAGTGTCATCAGGTTCATCATCAAAGAGTTGGTGATGAACTTGCTCCAGTTCATACATGCCTACAACATAGGCATATGTTAAGCTCTCAATTGATTCCATGCAAAGTGTGATGCTTTCAAGATTAGCTATTAGCCACTGGGTATCCTCCTGCTTTGTGGATGGTGCATATAGGCACCTTTGAATTTTAGACTCATTTTCACATTGTCTACATGCTTTGATTGATGTGCTTTTGATAAACCATAATTTCTGCACATAATTGCATCTTGTATCACTATAAGCAAAACATGGAACTCTCTTCTTCTCAACTTTTCCAAATTCATTCTCCTTGAAAATCTCTAAGAGGTATTTGATGCCCATTCGTGCATCAACAATGCTCAACCAAGCCTTCCCATAATAATTGGGAAGTCCTCCTTACAATTGTTAACCTTGATCACTAGAAAATCGATAGGATATGACCACCCACAGATAGTGGTCACAATATCCTCCACTAGTTNAGGTTGTGAAAATTCCAACTAGGCATATGAAAAATGGTAGAATCAAGAGATTGGATATCGATAATATCCCCAAATTTGAGAAGGATATAACTCAGATCCACAGACACATCTTCAAGCCTTTCATAATGCCTGTGCCTTATAAAGTATCAAAAATGATTAGCAAAATCTTAAGTTGTTTCCCAGGACACTCATAAAATAAGCTAAAAGTTGGTACCAGTCCTTGGAGCCAGAATCAATTTGAAGATGGAGTATGATGCTTAAGCTATTCAATGACAAATATTAGATGTACTCTTGAGTATTCAACCTACGAAAGTAGATCTAAGGTTGGCAACAAGGAACACATGAACCCTTGGATGCAACCATGGGTAGGTACTATTCTCTTTTGCACTAATTCCCTAGCCATGATTATTCTCAATGGGAGTAGCTTCACCATATCATAGATGGGCTCTGATTAGAAACATGAAGAACTCTTGTGGTCTATGCGAAAAAGAGATTGTCAAAACTTAGAGTCGATCAAATCCAAAGGCTGATTGAGTAGGTTGCAAAAGAAGAAGGAAAATTAAGGAAATGAGAAAGTGGTGAGGAATATAATGAAGATCCTTGCATAAAAAAAGGAAGGTANTTCTAATCAGAGCCCATCTATGATATGGTGAAGCTACTCCCATTGAGAATAATCATGGCTAGGGAATTAGTGCAAAAGAGAATAGTACCTACCCATGGTTGCATCCAAGGGTTCATGTGTTCCTTGTTGCCAACCTTAGATCTACTTTCGTAGGTTGAATACTCAAGAGTACATCTAATATTTGTCATTGAATAGCTTAAGCATCATACTCCATCTTCAAATTGATTCTGGCTCCAAGGACTGGTACCAACTTTTAGCTTATTTTATGAGTGTCCTGGGAAACAACTTAAGATTTTGCTAATCATTTTTGATACTTTATAAGGCACAGGCATTATGAAAGGCTTGAAGATGTGTCTGTGGATCTGAGTTATATCCTTCTCAAATTTGGGGATATTATCGATATCCAATCTCTTGATTCTACCATTTTTCATATGCCTAGTTGGAATTTTCACAACCTCTACGATGTTCAACATACTTTGAGTTGTAAGCAAAGGCTCATCATCATCATAATTTTGATTATTCCTATGATGTCCTCTACTACCCCTTCATTCATGGCAATGCCTACGATCGTTGTTGTCCCATCGCTCACCTCCATCATGGTTTCATCCTCTATGATTTTGGTCAAATTTAGAGTAGGAAGAAGAAGATGCAAATGAAGAGGATGAAGAGGAAGGAGCACTACCACCACCATAGTGTCTACCACCTCCTCTCCTCTTGTCATGACCACAATCATCAGATTTATCATCATCATGATGCTTGCACAAGCCCTTGCCTTGACTTGCACTTTTGCCTAAACCAAAATTTTTGATAGTGAATTGCAAGTTCAAGTTCAAGCTCCCTTCACCATAGTCAAGGGATGGAAAATCTTCATGTTAAGAACCCCCTGAGGGAGGATCCTCATTTTCTTTTTGGTTTAGTAGAAACAAGGGGTTAGTGAACCATTTCCCCTTCATAGCTTCATGGCGCTTCTCCTAGTGTTGATCTCTTTTGCATTGTCTTTCAGTGGGACGGTAGTCCCTATAGTCATGGTCCTGCACAATGTTTTCTTCATGAAAATCCTGGATGCCCAAACTCTTAAGAGTTTGGAGTAGCATCCCAAGAATAGATCAATTGTGCAACAACATAACGTTACCCTCCATGTCTCTCCACTGCAACTATTCATCCTAGTGTAGCATGAAGGTGAAATCATGCACAAACTCATCTATATGAGTATTCACCACTTAGAATTCTTGGGGCACTGGCATTTTCAATTCATCATGCCTATGAGAAGAAGACATTTTCACTTAGAAGAAAAATAATAGTGTGCTTTAATTATAATTATTATATATTCAAATGATTGTGACTTTAGGGTTCATTTTAATGATCTTAAATAATGTTCACTAAGTCCTAGATAGCACACATCACTAACTAAAAGTCCCTGACAATGACACCAATGATGAACGACAAGTATACCCTACACCCAACCATACAAATCACAAGTGTTTACACACAATCCAGTTCAATTCCAAGAACTTCTACATTTCTATGTACTCTAGTCTAGGAGGTGAATCAACTGTTGTAATCATTGTCTTCCCAATTACACTTATGAGTACAAATCTGTGGTTAAGTATAACTAAGACATGATATTTATCATTTTTATCTTTTTATGTTCTAAGTTGCCTAAGAATAAAGAATAATTAATAAAGGTATTTAATTACTAAATTAATCTAACAACTAGCTAACACTTAACTAATCCTAACATAAGCATCCATTCCTACTTGCCGTACACATCTTAAACACGTATAATGCTACCAGGTTAGCACACGCTAAGCGTTACTAGGATTACCAAGAATTACACATATGCTCGAAGTGGTTGTACTTCTGTATTTTAATTAATCTTTATTTAATATAGCTTAATTAATTAATTGATTACTTAAAACATTAAAGGAAATTGCTTAAAATATTAAATTATTAAAGAAATAATTTGACTAGTTCAAGTGTTGCAACGTTTGATCAAAAAGCTCATCTTTATTACCACACACATTGAAGTGCCCAAGTACACTCTTTGACTCCTACTATGAGCACTTAGAAAATATTCTAACTTTCAAGTGGAAAAACTATTAGAGACTCACTACAACTTATGAAAAGAATGTCATAAATGTGGTAGGAGATGCACATTTATAGATGAAACAAGGGGCCCCATCGATGGGTATACATCAATGGATCAAACCCTACATTGATGAGATCTTGTCGATAGGGTCACATCAATGGCATCTGGTTAACGCGGCCAAACCATGACACTTCACTAGACTTGCTAGATGTTTACTAGGATAAGCTTGTGTGGGCTATATGGATGGTGATCATGCATGGCACTAGAAGGGTAAGTTCCTTGAACAATGTATGGTCCCTTCCAAAGCATTTGAAACTTAGCCTTTTATTGGACATAATTGGGATTATAATAGAGGACCTTGTCACCTAACTGTATCAATACTTGCCTTATACTAGCATCATTCCTATGCTTGGAGTAGTTCTTGTGGATCTCATTGCTCATAAGTGCTACTAGCCTATTCTCTTTTATCAAATTAAGATTCATTAGGTACTCTATTTGGGCTAAGCTTAAATTCAGGTCAAGTTGGGTGGTAGTAGCTAGACTTTAAAGCTCTACTTGGATTGGTAGCATGGGTAACTTACTATAAACTAGCTCATAGGATGAATGACCAATGGGTAATTTCCACATTGTTCTATAGGCCCATAAAGCATCATTTAGCTTGGTGCTCCAATCCTTTCTAAATCTACTAACCATCCTAGTTAGTATTCTAGTGATCTCATAGTTAGTTAATTTTTCTAGACCACTGGCTTGAGGATGGTATGGTGTGGTCAACTTATGGTTTACCCCAAGTTGTTGCATGAGCTTTTTAAAAGTAGCATTGGTAAATTGAGTCTCATTATCTAAAATAAGCATTCTTGGTACTCTAAATCAATTTACCACATGTTGTTGAAAAACCTTGGTAGTTATTTTGGCTATACAATCTTTGACTGTTGTTGCTTCTGCCCACTTGGTGCAATAATCCATAGTCACAATTATATGGGCATTTCCATTCTACATTGGTGTAATGGACCCCATAAAGTCAATTTCCCATATATCAAATGGTTCTAGTGGTTGTATCCATTGTTGTGACCCTTCATTTATGGCCATTATTCCTCCATCTTTTTGGCATCTTTCACAAGATTGTGTAAAGATATGAACATCCTAAAACAAGGTAGGCCAAAAGTAGCCTACCATCATCAGTTTTAATGTTGTCCTACATCCTACATAATGGCCACCACATGGGCCTTCATGCGCATCCTATTGGATCCATTGTTGATCACATTCTAGTATGCACCACCAGACTAATCCATTTGCACAAATCTTGTAAAGGTTTCCATCTATTTCCATGTATCTATTAACCTTGTAAGGAATTGATCTTTCTATTTCTTGCTCCACTTAATAGGAAGCTCTTGTGTTGTTAGATAAGTTGAATAATTAGTTGTCCATGACATTTCTATTGAGTCTACAACCATGACTATCTTAGTAAATAAATTTTCATCAGGGAATTCATCTGATAATGGTTCTACATGGTCCTATGAGTCCCATCTGAGTCTTGACAAGTGATCAACTACAACATTCTCCATGCCCTTCTTATTGATCATCATTATGTTGAACTCTTGTAAGATAACAAGTCATCTAATAACCCAAGGATTGACCACTAGTTTGATGTATATCTGATGTTGACAAATTCTAAGATCAATGCCTATGATCTTATTATAGGACCACACAAATTTTATTGGCCATTTGTTGATTACTTCCAACAACTTCTTCTTTTTATCCTTATCCAAGTTGGCATTGATTATAATTGACTTCTGATTATTCAAGAAAGCATATTCAAGCATTGTCGTTAGGGTCTTTAATTCTAGCATTTTTGGCTCAACTTTATTTGGGATCTCTAATTCTCTTCATTCTATTTCTTCTTCTTGACCTACATGTGGATAGGGATTTCTTCTTCTCAGTTATTCTAACTTTTTAGCTTCCTCTATGTAGGCACTTATTATCTAATTCATTGATTCCATGTATATCTTTGATCCAATTTCACTATCTATAATCAGCCACTAGGTGTTGCATACAAACATTTTTGCATGCATATTTCTTCAACACATTTGTTGCATGCTATATTATCTTCTTATTTGATTTCCCATATTTTTTGCACATAACTGCATCCATTATCATTGTATGTGATACATGGAACTCTACGTCGCTAAATAATCCTTGCTTCATCTTCCTTAGAAATATCCAAGGACAAATTCCTAATACTAAATTTAGCATTTATAGTGCTAAGCCAAGTCCTTCCCATTATGATTAGGAACTCCCCCTTATTTTTGCCTACATGAATGACTAGAAAATAAGCAAGGTAGGACTAGCCACTGATGGTAGTGATCACATCATCCACTTGTTCTAGTGGAACTATGATCAACTGGTCCACAAGCTTTACCCAAATGTTTCTTTTCTTTAATGGTGGTAGATTCCAAGATTGATAGATATCTTGTCATATCAAATTCACCCTTGACCCAAAATTGAGTACAGGCTTGCATGGTTTTTGACCTGCTACTTGAAGGTATACCAAGATAATAGTTTGTGTTAGCATGAAAGTTATTACATTTGCATTAGATGATGCTAGAATCTTGTTGTTTCTCAGAGAAATAACTATGGATGGAGTAGAAGTAGATGTGTTTCCCATCCTTTGAACCTTCTCAAGACTCATTCAAAAGAACGATTGTTTCCTAGATTATGGTTCTTGCATCTTTACTGCCCTAGTTTCATTTTTTTGTTGAGGCTATGACAATAGTTCTCCCTGCATTACAAGTGGTAGTACAGGTGGTAAAGGGTTAGGAGCTCTATTTAACAAACTAGCTACTTGTGGATGCACATATGAATTAGAGTCCATCCTAGGAGGTGTTGGCCTATGGTATTCTAGTGGGTAATATTGAGGAGTTTCAATCACTATGTTTCCTAGAGAAATCAAATGTTGGACATCGTATCCATAAGGGTATGGTTGTCGATATGGTACTACTATCATGGTGGTCACATTGCCCATGATTGTGGTTGATGCCACTACTGATGATATTGCTCCTATGGCCATGAATAGGCTCCACTGGGGTAGTAGGCTAGCTAGAAGATCTACTAGTAGATACCTTGAGGATAAGGTAACCATTTTGGCATTTTCTTCTTGATAAATATTAGGTTCAATGCATATGATTTTTTTTCTTGTAAGTGTGCCATGATAGGGCAGCATCCCTTAGGATGGTCATATTGGCACACAAAACATCATTCCTCCTCATTTAAGCTTGTACCAAAATATTCTACTACTGAAGAAACATTTACTTTTTATCTAAAATCTCTTTTCTTCTTTTTCTCCTTACCTTTGTTGAAGGCCTGCTCAGTTCTTTCCTCCATGATTTTCAAGGCTGTTGTCAACTTTTCATCTACCAAATCCCACATCTTTTCTACCTTGGCAGCAATATTAGCAATAGATTTCTGAATAGGTAGTATCTTTTTCTATATTACCACATCCAAGGTTTCCTCCTCTTGTTGATAACATACTTTTGAATCTCTCTTTCTAATTGATGGATCTCTATTCTACTCCTTAGCTAATTCTCTCTTCTTTAGTTCATCCTCTTCCTTTTCCACTTGATCAATGAGTCTTTGGATATGATGGACGATCATTTAAGATAATCTTCTTTGGACATAAACCCCTAGAGTTTCCTTGGTTTTGTTTCATAACCCATCAACAATGTGCCTAAGTTGCTCCCTTTGGGAAAATCTGTGGCCTGGGCACCTATACAAAAGTAAATAGTATTTACCCATTACCACATCAAGGGATTCATGGTTCACTTTCTTCCAACCCTAGTTTTGTTTTCTAAGATTGAACACCTAGGAGTAGGTTTAATATTTGTCATTAAAAAGTTTGAGCATAGTACTCCATCTTCTGATTGATTCTGATTCCAATGATTTATACTAGCTTTCTACCTTTTTGATGAGTGTCCAATGGAACAACTTAAGTTTCTGTCAGTCACTCTCTATGTTCTATAGGACATAGGCATCATGGAATGCTTGAAGGTAGTGTTATGGATTTGCATTATATCCACCCTCAAATCTAAGCATGTTGTTCATGTCTAGCCACTTAATACGACTATCCCTTACATGCCTAGTTGGGATGTTAATATCTTCCCTTATATTTATCATGCTATGATTTGTCACCAAGGGTTCTTCATGCTCACATGGTTTGTATGCTCTATTGTAGTGGTGCCCCCTTTGATGCTCATACCTCTCTCTCTCTTCATGCCTATCTCTGTTTCTTCATGGCTCATGCTCTTTATCTTCTTCGTCAAAGTGTCTGAAGTGATAGTCATGTTGATTATGAGTCTAACATCTTTCCTTGTCATGATCTCTATACTTGTGTTCCGTTACATCAGAGTCCACTGATGATCATGAGAATGAAGATGAAGCAATAGGAGAATGATGTCAACTAGTCCTCCTCCTATGACTTTAGTATTCTTCCCTTTGTGTTCTAGCAGAAGCTCCTGGCCTTGAGTCCTTCTTGTACTTAGAGTTTGTTGCTTCTCTTCTGGGTGTCTCTACTAAGGCAAAATGTAGTTGCATCTTGATAGGTTCGTCTAAATGGATGACGTTTGAGAATGGACTTCATGCTCCTAGTGGAGTTTCTTTGTTATAAATGCATTGCCATTAAGTTCTTCAGGGACAACAAGAGAGGTAATCTACTTTCCTTTATTCTACACATGTTTGGTCTCCATAGCAACATCTCTCTACACTTATGCCTATGTGGGTTGGTAAGATCTTGTCATGTGTTTGGTCACATGGTACCCTTCTTGCACATGGCTCAGATTCATTCCCCTTAAAGCTATTTGAAGCATTGTGGATGAAAAACTCTATGGAGGTAGAATGATGTTGCCTTATAGGTCTCTCCACCTTAACTATCCATCTTGGTAAAAGATGAAGGTGAAATTAAGATAGTAGGGATCATTATGAGCATATGAGATTCTTATTTGCATCAGTATGTTCTGGTCTTCATCATCATTTACTCTGTCATTGCCCCTTTTCATCTCTTTGGTAGGTGATAGTTTATCTTTAGTTGAAGACATGTTATGAGTGTGAAGCTTACTTAAGTATGTGCCATTAAAATTGTTTTAATGATATGAAAGTTGACGTTAGAGTTCTTGATATAATGAACTTTTTAAAATCAATTACTCAGCACACATTGACACATCCCTAGCAACAGTGCCAATGATGAGTAGTGGAGTATCCCAACACTCTACCATACAAGTCACGAGTGCTAGTGCATGACCAGATCATAATATGTGGATGGACAATGTTATTATGCTAGTAATTGATGTTAAGTTTGTGATTGTTGTCTTCCCACTTTGAGCTACTGAAGTGCAAGTGTATGGTTTAGCTCTTAGTGAGACATATGATTAATTGATGTTGTTAGGCTTTGATTACTTTTAGTTAAGAACATAATGAAAGTTGAGAAAAATAATCTAAATCTAAGTAATAATAGTAATGTAAATCTACTCTAGCCTATAGCGATGAGCATCTGGTCCTGGCTTACCATACATGTCTTAGGCTCATGTAACCATTATTGGGTGAACCAAGCAATAACATGACTAGGATTACCAAATGAGTACACTTAAATGCTCAAAACCAGTTGTACTCATTCTACCTTACTAATAAACAAGTAAAATAAAGTACTTGGAAACATAAATGATTAAACTAAGAAAATATTAAAAACTATGCTAAGTAAAATAGTAAAACTAAGTGGATCCTACAATGATGAAAAGAAATCTCGATCTTTATTTCTATACATGAACTATGCCCAAGTATATTTCACTTGAATAAATATTCCACACAACTACTAAACATCACACTGTGAGCATTCACTCTATCACTAGCTACGAAAACAAACTACAAGAGTCTACCTAAGGGTGTAATTGGAAAGTTGTTGGATTGAGCATCCAAGTATCATATTATAAGGGTGCACACATTCCAAGACATTGTATCAATGATAAAGTAGCATGAGTGATGACATTATTGATATGACATCATTACTACAATGTCACATTATGACAAATTCAACTTTATCGATCAAGGAGAATCAAATTAGGTATTTTAGTTGCATCAACATTAGTAGAAAATACCATCTCAAATTTTTGCATACTAGCTTGTAAAATTGCATTCTTTATATTTCCAAAAATTTCTACATGAATAGAAGAAGCAGAAATTTCAACATTGGTTGAAGAGATTAAGAGAAATTTGGAAATTCTAGGAAAATTATAGAGAGATCAAATCTTCTAGAGAAAAATCAAAAAGAGAAAATTTAAACCATTGCAAAAAATCAAATTTGCTAAAGAAACATTAATCTTCTAGAGAAAAATTAGATTTTCAACCTACAAGTTTCTAATTAATCAATGAGTACCTCATTTTAAAAATCAATTAAAAAGAGTATAGATCTATTTATTTTAATTTTAGGTGGTATGTTGGAACCCGAAACATTTTTAAAAACAATATTTACCCTGAAGACATATAGTTAAATTAGAACTTTATAACTTAGTATTACTTACCAAAATTAAAATATAATTATATAAAATCCTAGTCTTTCTTCTAATTATCGATCCATTGTTAAGCTAACATTTGGAAGAAATAACTAGAGAGGAAGATTCTATAGAATATAAAAGAGGAGTCTTACCCAATCTTATTTGGAACTTTGACTAGATATTTTCTCAACCTTCTATTTATTCTTTTACATCAAGCCTACATCATTATTATTATTCAAAAGATGATAGTTCTACTTTTTTATGATAAAATGTCCCAAAAAGAGAAGAGATAATCCAAACAAATGGGAAAATTTCCAAAATTGTTATTCCAAGTTTGGAAACAATGGAAACTAGGGAGAAAAAGATGAAAATCATAAATGATCATCAAGTTGTACTTGATGAAGGTTTCCTTAGGTTTTTTTCATACTTGGCTAATAAATATAGATTGTGTTCATGCTTGTACCACCATGAGAGATCATGAGATGTCATAGAAAGATGTAAGTGAGATGTCAAGAGAGCACATGTGAAGAATGCATGAGTGTGTTGTAGCTCTTGGTCAATTAAGTGAGTATTAGCTTGGTGTTTCTTATGTCTTGTAAGTTGAGATCTCAGTCCGAAGTTATGGGAAGAACTCTCTATTAGTTGTTTCTTGCATTGAGGACAACCATTATGTGGTTATAGAGCATTATGCTCTCCAGCATTATTTGAGTATGTGAGATTATTTTGATGTTTTGTGGATTGTGGTATCCTATTATAATACTCTCTTCCAAATATTTGAAGATAAATAGTTTTCTTTTTTTTTAGCATATTATTTGTCTTTTCATAATATCTGCATTTAGTGTTTGGAAGGTGAATTAATTTGGAGTAAACCTACTCTAGCTAATTGTTGGTATCAAGGATTGGTATTAATTATTTCTTGGAATTATTTTGAGGATTTTTTCAAATTCATATGGTTCCTAAGAAGAAATAAGTGCAAGCCTTAAACAAAGACATGGAGAGCATGAAGTCGGTCTTCCAACTGATGGTTGCTCGGTTGGATGAAATCAAGATAGAGGTGGATAGAAATGTCAATCCTAGCCATATCTAGATATGTAGAGATGATCAACAATCATGTTTAGATGGAGAAGTTTTAAAACCTATTGGAGACAAAGTGGATGATGAGGAAGGACAATCTAGTTATGGAAGTGTAGGAATCCATCAGCTAAGGATTCCAATGGGAGGAAATCCATTAGCTAAGAATTTCTAAGGCTTCAATAGTGGTAAATACTTCTTCTTCAGGCAAGCTAGATGAGAAAGATGAGACAAGGCTTGGTAGAGCATTGAAAAATGTTGCAAGACTTCTATACATTGAGTTAATGACTTCTAATGATGTAGATGATACCAATGCTTTTTTAAGTTAGCTGAAGAAACTTGACAAGCACTTTGAGTTAGAAGAGGTACCAAATAACTTGAGGGTACTTATTGTTGAATATAGATTAGAAGGTATGACTTCTACTTAGTCAAAAAAGAAGTCCCAAGGTTATGAAATACAAATGGTCAACCCATCAAAGATTGAAATCTGATTAAATACAAGTTGAGAAGAAAATTTGAATAGTCTCATCAGAGATAAGAGACCATTATGAAGTTAAAATTCCTAAGGAAAGATAACATGGATGTCAAAGAATTTTACCTTAAACTTTCTGGTCTATTCCATCAAGCTAAAGTGAACTAGGAGGAGTATGAACATGCTTCAATCATTTTAGGAGGTTTAAAAATGGTGTATCAGCAAGAGTTATCTTTTTATGAGCCACAAACACTTGATGAGGCTTATGATTTGGCACTCAAGGATAGAAAGAAACTAAGTAAATTTGAAAGTAAGAGAAAATAAACTTCCAAGGGGAAGGACAAGGGATCCAAACCTAAGAAGGGATACAAGTCAAAATCTGAAGACAAAGATGGTAGTCATGATAAGAAGATAGAGAAAAGAGATGAAAAGGGCAAAGCCAAGAAGAACCAATCTAAAAGGGACAAGGATCAAGGCAAAAGCCCATCCAAGATTCAATGCTTCAAGTGAGGATAATTGGAACAAAAGTAATGAGAATGTCCACTTTACAAGGTAGTTAAGGGTAAAGATGTACAAACCATGGACATGGAGGAGACATCAAGTTAAGATCTTTAGAGAGGTAATCCTAATGCTCCAAAGATTGAAAAATTTTCTAAATTAAATTCTTATGCATTAGTGGATAATGTGAATAAAGGAGACCATCCTGCTTGAAATTTGTTATTTCAAACTAAGGTTGAATGTTTGCTTAGTGGGGAATGAATTCATGTTTTGATTAATAAGGAAGCCCAAGAAAATGTTATTTCTTTAGGGCTATTACTAGATTGGGTTTGACAACTAATCTTCATCCTAGACTCTATAAGGTGCATTGGTTGTCTAGCGATTTCTCTTAAGAGGTAAGGGAATACTATAATTTGAAATTTAAAATTGGGAATTTTCATGATGTTGTAAAGTATGATGTGCTTCCAATAGATTGTGCTAATGTAATTATTGGTGGACCTTGGAATTTTAACAATGGTGCTTAGTTTGATGGAGTAAGAAATGTGTGGAGTGTAGCTAGGTCTAATGGAATTCATGAGTTGATTCCCACAACTATTGAGTAAGTGAGGTAGCAAAGCTTGCTAAATGCATCTTTAGTCCTTCTAGGAGAGAGGAAATACAATAAGAAACATGGTGAAACAAGTTTTGGATTTGTTATTGTATCAATACTTACTTCTAACCATGATGATGTGTAGGTTGAACTTCCTACAAGTGTGCTAGGCTCAAAGGAGAAATTTTCCACAATGTTCAAGGGGAAATTGGATGAATTATCATCCATGAGGAATGTACAACATTAGATTGATTTGATCCCTAATAGTATCATTCCAAACAAGAGATTTTACTGGTTAGCACCTAAGCAATGGACAAAATTGCAAAGATAAGTAGAAGAGTTACTTGCAAATGGCTTCATGAGGAAATTCATTTTACCGTATGCAGTTCCAATAGTGCTAGTACCAAAGAAAGATAATGATGAATGGAGGATGTGCATTGATTCCATGGCAGTGAATAGGATATAAGTAAGGTATAGGTATCCTATTCTAAGGATGGATGATATCCTTGATATCCTTACTAATGCCAAGATTTCTGGAAAAATTAATTTGAAAAGTCATTATCACTAAATTAAAATTAGGCCTGGTAATGAATGAAAGACAACTTTCAAAATACTAGATGAATTATTTGAGTGGTTGGAGATGCCATTTGGGCTTATGAATGCACTTGCTACATTCATTAGGTTGATGCATAATGTATTGAAGGACTTGATTAGTAAGTGATGTATTATCTTTTTGATGATATTTTGGTGTATAGCTTTAATGAGGAAGAATACTTGGATCACTTGTAAATGGTGTGTCTTAAATTAGAGGAGGCATAGTTGGTAATCAATGTGAAGAAAAGTCATTTCTTTAAGAGGGAAATCACATATTTGGGGCATGTGGTTTGTAAAAACCAAATTCAAATGAAAGCCATCAATGCTAAGGCAATTAGGGATTGGCCAACTCTTAAGAATGTTAGGGAGCTAAGATCGTTCCTTATTTTAGCTGGTTTTTATAGATAGTTCATAAAAAAATTCAATAGTACAATAGCCTATGTTTGCTTTGTTGAAGAAAAATAAAATGGAATAATGAAACCTAAGGAAGCTTTGACTTGTTGAAAGTAAAAATGACAAGTAAACTAGTGTTTGCAATTTTAGATTTTTAGAAGCTTTTTAAGGTGGAGGTAGATGCAAGTGAACTTGCCATTGGTGGGGATACTTTCACAAGAAGGTAGGCCTATTACTTTCTTTTCTAAAGAGTTGAATGAGTCAAGGAAAAAATATAACATATATGAGAAGGAGTTGTATGCTATTCTTCAAGAAATAAAGCATTCAAGGCATTACTTATTGCCCAAGGAGTTCAATTTGATGACGAATTACAAAGAATTACAATTTCTAAACTTTTAAAAGAAGTTAAGTGTAGAGCATTTGAAGTGGGTTGCACAATTTCAAGAGTTCAATTTTGTGTTGAATCATAAAATGGAAAAGCCAATGTGGTGACTAATGCATTGTCCAAGGAGCATGGGGTAAATTCCAGTGTATCTCATGTGGAAGGTATGGATGATTTTGCTAATTTGTATGAGCATGTTGTTGATTTTGGACAAGTTTGGAGGAGCCTCAAAGAGTCATTGTTGAGTAGGATAGACCAGTAGAGGAACTATCATATTCAAGATAAACTATTATTTAAAAATAGGAAGGTATGTATTTCTAATTATGATTTTAGAAGAAAGATTTTATTTAAAAAGCATTATAGTGACATGGCAAGTCACATGGACATAGATAAGACATTGACACTTGTGGGTAGGCACTATTTTTGGCCTAGTATGGTAATTAAAGTTTTAAAATTTGTAAAGGAGTGTTTGACTTGTCAAAAATTTATAGGAGCTAAAGAAGTAAATGAACATTCCATGCCTTTGCCATTTCTCAAGTGATGAGACGCGATATCACGTTGTCCCCTACGATANGGAACTTGAGGATGAGTTTTCATTCAATCATGGGGGTATGATGAGAAGCGATATCGCGACTGTCACGATATTGCATCCCATGCGATATCGCGTACGCGATATCACGGTCCGCTGTCAAATCTATAAATAAGAGCCAGCACTCCCCTCATTTCCCATCCTGGCTAGAAGTAGCGAAGCTCTGGCAGTTTGATCACTCCAGAGATAGATTAATTTCCCATGTGCCCGTAGTAGGAGTCCTAGAGTGAACGGATCTTTATTCGAGCAACATTGTACCTGAACACAAGTTGTGTACGGTAATAAAGACGAACTTGATTGGATAAACCTTGCAGTGCATGGATAGGATTTTATTTATTGTTATTTATTGCTTTCCTAGAATGCGGTACAAGTACGACTTGATTAAGAGCATCTAAGGATGTGTACGGCTAGTCAAGGAATCGGCTGCTCGTCGCATGCGGTATGAGTACGACTTGATTACGAGCATTGTGACTACTAGCGTATTCCAGGATCTACGCTTGGTAATCCCAGTGGTAGTCCCAGTGTGTACGGTTAGTCAAGGAATTGGCTGCTCATTGCACTTAGGCTAGTTAGGCTCTCTCAACCCTTTCATCCTAGTTAGATGCCTCAGTACGACCACTTCGAGCACGTGCGTTACGTGTGGTGATCCTAGTAACGATTAGCCTTTGGTAGCCACAGTTGCATCGGTTCAAGGTGTGTACACTAAGTTNTCGCATGCGGTATGAGTACGACTTGATTACGAGCATTGTGACTACTAGCGTATTCCAGGATCTACGCTTGGTAATCCCAGTGGTAGTCTCAGTGTGTATAGTTAGTCAAGGAATCGGCTGCTTATCACACTTAGGCTAGTTAAGTGCCTCAGTACGACCACTTCGAGCA
>MNCI01015802.1:128505-144083 GCA_015680685.1 Gnetum montanum | reverse complement strand
TTGGCGGCGGACCGCGATATCGCAGGGGATGCGATATCGCGGCTTGTGCATATCGCGTCTCATCAGCTAGGATTTTAGAATGCTTGAATGGCTTAATTCAAGAGATAATCTCCCTTTCAACTTTTTCAAAAATTAATAGAGGATTGCATTGATATTACATCGCGTTATCTTAGGTTCATCACCATAAGACCAAGTAACCATTATTAAAAACAATGCCACTCAACAAGGAAAAGATTGGAAAACATGCATTAGAGTTATTTAAAAATAATTAATTAATCATTAATGTTTATGTTATATAGACCTTTGTCATTGACTAGAGGAGCACATTCAGGCATGGGTTACATGTCTTTCTAGGCTCATAATGAATGTTAATCCCATTAGAGGAGTATCTTCAAGCATAGGTTACATGTCTTTCTAATGGTATCTCAATAATTGTTTCTTTATAAATTAATTCATTATTTAGTTTGTTATCCTTTCCATAGGACTAACTTTGGCCATGTGCCACATGCCTTTTTAGTGATGTAACATGGAAATAATAGTTTTCCAATAATATTTCCCAAAAATAATAAAAAACACGAGTGGTAGTGTATCAATAAGGGACCAGCAATAGTCCAAGGAATCAACGAATCCTCTTGCTCCTTCCTCCTTGCTCCTTCCTCCTTCCTTGAGGGTTTGAGGATTATTTATTACTTTTAGTGTCAAATGCTTTAAGGATGAAACATTTCCATGATAAGGACCTCCTATTAATGAAAATGAAGAGATGAATGATGCGTTTTCAGTTCTTTGCATAACTATTCCTTTAATAATCTAATAGCATAGAACACAATTCCAACACAATTCCAACAATGAAGTTGATTCCTGCACATAAGTAGTAATTTTATTAACAAAAATATTTAAATCATCTGCAAACATAAAGAAAATCACTCAAAGAAAATAGGATATCTATAAAGAAATTTAAAAATACTAAGAAATACAAATCTATTAATAAATTAGAAAAATAGTAATCAGCTAAAACGAGCAAAACGTCATTTACGCTATTTTACACATCTGCACTGGGACGGATCTGGAGAATGCAACAGTTATGAACATCGATTTGTTGTGGCACAACAATGAAGTGGAACCGTCGAATCCCTTGCTTGGCTAGATTACCTCTAACCTTTGTTGCGCTGTTTTGCATATATTTAAGTACAGTTATACTTGGGACTTCTGTCAGAATTTGTATTCATTTCAATTTTTTATGTTTCATGACTCATCGCAATTTCCTGTGTAGCCTTTGTAGGTTTTCACTTGAAAAGATCAAACGGAGTTTCTTCTTCTGCAAAAACAAAAAAATACGACCACATTGTCCTTGGACCTGCAGCAGGCCAGGGAATTCCTGGTCGACTACAATGTAATGGTACGCGATTTTGCCGTTCGTTTTTATTTCATTGGCAATCTGCAATGCAATGTATTTGGAGTGGTGTTGTGTTGTTTGGTTATAGCCCTTGTGTTTAGTTTGTAATGTTGGTGTGTCTACGCTACTATGTTTACCATATATATTGTCAGATTTGTGTATTGGATGCAAGTGATCTTCATTCTGAATATTAAAAAAAATGGATATTTTAAATAATCAGTGTTACTCAGGAGTATGCTCCCACAAAAATTTATGTGCTCCACCCGTTTTGGATACGGGAGTGCATTCCATTTTGCTTGGGAACTCCTCCCAAGACATCAATAATTCCAAGAAATCAATAGAGTTTAATGTTTACTATAAGCACTATAACTGTATTAATGCAAAATCAATGTAACTCTATAGGGTAATAATTGAAAAAGATTCCACCAAATCAGCAGATGGACAGATAAAAGATATTTTTGATATTCAAGATTATATTAACACTAAGAATAGCTAAAGAACAATGAGTGTATCTGGACATTATGAACTATGAATATTATTAACTGCAATTTATTTAACTACACATTTCTAATTTGAACAGAAGATAAAGATTTTGATGATGTAAGTTTCAACTATGAATATTATTAACTGCAATTTATTTAACTACACATTTCTAATTTGAACAGAAGATAAAGATTTTGATGATGTAAGTTTCACTGCTAGTGATAATATGATGTTTGGTGAATTTAATTAGAACGAAAATTTAAAAGTTAAAAGTTCAAACCTTTTATTTTTAAAAATAAAATGTCAAGACTAGAAAAACAATCTAAAACTTTCACTTATCTTAGGATAAAAATTAAAAATAAAATTTGAAACTTTCACATTTAAACAAAGATGGTAAGTTTTAATTATTGAAATTTCTTAGTGAACATTAAGTTTACTGTTGTGAATTTTCTCTTTCTAATGGATAGAGTTAGTATATTTAACATTGAGGTTTCATAGACAATTGAAATTGTTTAGTTAAGAATTAGACAATTTATGTTGTCATATTGGTAATAAGTATTAATCAAAAATAATATTTAAAGTATATTTTTATATATATCTTATAAACTTTTTATATTCACATTTCACATGTGTCTAGCCTTGCTCTCAAAAAATGCCCCTTGTTCACAAACTTGTTTGGCTACACGTTCTTGCGTTCATTCCCCATCATTGTGAAACATAGTAAACAATGTTTTTTCGCATGTGACAAGGAGATTAAATTGGTAACATAGGATATGAACATCTGTTTCTTTAGATGAAGATAGCAAATATAACCTGTTTCACTATGATATTTATCTAGTCGTTATGTTGTTAATTTTATTTGTATGCTGGTTGTATTTGTGATCTCATTGCTATCTATCATGGATTTTGCAGATTTGAGTGCTGTAACTAGACGTCATTTGCCATCCATATCGTCTGCCAATGAAAATGTCACGTTTGTTACTGTGTTTACGATCTACAACCAATCTGGCCAAAACCCTTCAGGCGTGGAAACATATCCCAATGTCCAAGTGGGAAGTACATCATACGACAAAACACAAAGGGCTATGGCATTACTTGATGTATTTGCCAACTTTATCAAGGTGATTTAACTGTTGGATGAAAAAACTATTGATTCTAACTATATCATCATCATATAAGATAGAAAAATAATTTTTGGTTAGTACTATGAAGACTATTAGCGAAGGAGATATTATTATATTTTAAGTTCTATATTGTAAGTTTTAATTAGATGGTGAAATTGATAAGGATATAAGAATTAGGATTGAGGTAGAATTATCAAAATGGAAATATACTGGTGGTGTTTTATGCTATAAAAGGATGCTTATAAAATTAAAAGAAAAATGTTACAGATAATGATCAGACTTGCAATTTTGTATGATATTAAATGTTAGATTGTAAAAAAGTAGTACAAGGAACAACTTACTATGGCAGAAATGTGAATGCCTAGATGGATGCTAAATGTTACAAGATGAGATAAGTTGCACAATATAGATATTAGAGGAAAACTTAGAGTGCCATCTATTTACATATAAGCTACAGGAATGGTGTTTTAGATGGTTTGGTTATGTTCAAAGAAGATTGAATAATGAGCATCTTCAAAAATATTATCTCATCATAGTTCTAGAAACCCATAAAGAGGAAGATGAAAAAAGACAGCAAAAGAAACAATTAAAACAAATATGATAAAATTGCAAATAGACAAAACTTTATATCTTGGTAAAGGCAAATGACAAAGAGAACTCATGTAACTGACCTCATATTGTTAGGATAGGGCTAAGATGATGACAAAGTTCTGTATTTTAAGCACTATAATTGTCTTTAAGAAGAGACAAAATCAACATAGGGAAAAAGGAACTTATTTTAACATAAGAAATTAATGATTAAACTCCTCAGTTGTCAGTTTTAGGATATGATGATGATGAGGTGCTAATGATGTGTCGTATGTTTTATTTTTATTTTGGTTAGATTGTGAGTGTTACCTGTGCATACGATTTTCAAAGGTTACAATAAGCACATTAATTGTAAAGTTTTCTTAAGCATCTAGAAAATCAAGGGGCCTTGTAGAATTAGATGTCAGGAATAATAAATTCTCAAATTACCTCTATTTTAACAATGTGATTCTTTTGCATTAATTTCAACTGGTTTTACAGGTGTCCATGCCCATGAGCAGGATCATTGTGTTAACTGATCCATCCAGTAGTTTTCCATTTGTGCCAAACAACTCTGTTGTTAAACAAATTTCTGGCAATTATTCACGCAGTAACCTGATGTTGCAGCGAATCATGTGCTACATTGTAAGTGTTGTCTTTTCTCTTTTCTTTTAGTTGTCACTGTAGCTTTTAAGATTGTATTTGTGCATCAAACTGTCATCATATCATTTTCTTTCCTAACTAAGTTTTCTGGTCTCTTTGGCTGCTTTTAAATGAGAGGTATGAAAGACAAGTTATGGGTTACCAGCTACATTCAAGTTTTTCTTGCAAATGATATCGGTAGAGAAGTCAAATGTCCATATATATATATATATACACACACTTACTTACATACACTTACATACATACATATATCATAGCTTGATTTTCGTTGTGGGAAAAAAAAATCTTTGGCAAAAGTCCTGCAATGACCAAGTTTGTAAATTAATTATTGGAATGCTTTTTTGTAAAAAGGAATATTCTGATTGAAATTAAATTCGAGTGTCATAATGGCAAAGCAAAAGCTACTGTTCTGTGATACCCAAGAGAAAGAATAAATGTTCTGTGGCATGTTAATCTTTACCTTATATTTTTTACTATTACTTATGTATGGTTAAGATATATCATGCCATAAATTATATCTTCAATAAGGAGTAACGGAGAGTTGTTTATTCTTTTGGGTATTCACTTACCAATAACATCTGTCTTGCCACTTTAGCAGTTTGTAAAATATGGCTTTTAAAATGTTTGCAGGAGTTTTTGGATGAGAAGTTAGCAAGGCATTCCGAGACACAAATGAAGGTTGAGCATTTCATTTTTACAGATTCAGATGTGGCTGTTGTTGGTGACCTTAGTCATGTGGTGACTGAAAACCCTAAGTTTCATATTGGTCTTACTTTTCGAAATAACAAAGAGCAACCTCTGAACTCAGGTTTTATAATTGTTAGGGGGACTCGTGAGGCAATGTTAAAGTTGGTGAACACTTCCTCGAACACCTTTGAGATACACCATATGTTCATGAGTTTCTTCATGTAATTAAAAGTCAAATGGATTGCTGCATTGTAACAGGGCCAAACTTTTCTTGAGGAGAGTTCTGGATGTCTATATAAGTAACTTCAAGAAAGCTTCCCGTATGCTAGGAGATCAGATGGCTTTAGCATTCGTTATTAAAAGTCAACCTTCATTTGATGCAGAACAGTTTAAGTATCATAGACTGTTTTCAGCTGAAATTCTTGGGACAAATGTTTTATTTTTACCTTGTGCCATCTACAATTGGACCCCTCCAGAAGGTGCAGGACAGTTTCATGGCATGCCAGAAGATATCAAGGTAGGCATTTACATGAGCTTTTTATAAATGAGTTTCTTCAAGTAAATATACAGATTTAATAGCATTTTAAAACATCAGTACATTCTTGATTTTGTGTAATAATCATGAATATGGTAATTGATGCATCTAACATCATGCTAAATTTCAATTATGGGGCAGCAAAAAACCTTTTCGCTCAAAGCATCATTGGATAGTTATTTTGTACAATTTGGATTAGACATGGTTTTCTCCTATTTGGAAGCAAAAATGAAGCATACATGACAATCTGTCAATTTAGGAACAGATGCATTTTGGGTTAGGTTGATCTAAAGGCACCAGGTATTTGCAAGTGTATGATTGAAGGAGTCAAAGTTGTATATTACATGCAAAATTTCCCTAAATTTCAAATTTCAAATTGAAGAGAGGCTTTGAAAACTTTCAACGTGCTCTTGGAAGTTGTTAAAAATACAAGTTGTGCAATGCAGAATTACAACATATTGGCAACACGGCAATCACAACTAACAGAGAAAACTTGCATAATTGAGTGAACGAGAAACAAAGGAGAAAAACAGGAAAGTAACTTCTTCAGATCTTTAAACCCCACAGATGTGTACAGATATTACAAGCTGTTACTTCTGCGCAGCAACCTTTGAACAGAGACTTCACACTCTCAACTCATTACCACTGCAAACCCCAACATGGGATTAAATAAGCATATCTCTGGTTACAATAATAAAAACAACTTTAACATATTNATAATTTTTTAACATTTCTTTAATCATTTTTTAAAAATGGAACTTCNAGTTCAACTAAAGTTAACTCTATGATTTTGCTTCACATCTCTAACCGAAGTTCCATTTTTAAAAAATGATTAAAGAAATGTTAAAAAATTATCCAAAAAAGGTCTGGTTAGATAGTTAAGGTATCATTTTTCTTTTACTTCATTTTTTCCTTTTATCATGTCAGACATTACCCTAACATTCACTGGGGTTGTTTGCATGCAAGACATAATTATATGGCTTACTCTTTAATGGCAGCTTGTGAAAATAGGAAGTCATACAGTAATAATATTAGCAAGATCCCTCTTATCATACTTTTGAGCAGATATAAGTGCAGATTTTTATTTTGGAGATTTAAATACAGTAATTGTTGGAATTGAGAACTGAAATTGCATAAAAAATTGCTTTGTGGGAAAACAATTGTAAGCTTAAATATTTCAGACATTCTTATATATTTGGATTCATTGCGTTAGAAAGTTTAAGAGCCAAATAATAAAGAAAGCTAAACTACATACATTTGATACTTTAATATAGGAGATAGACTTATGCTGTGCTAACGTGAACGTCAGCCTACCAAACAAATGAAAACATAGAGAATAGACAAAAACTGAAAAAGTGATGTACATAGAAGAATTGGACAAAAATAAAAAATTTTAAGCTTCTCTTGTTTTCCCATGAGATTGAAGTTTGGCCATTTGAATTAGTGTGGCTTCCTCTTGTATGGTGTATTCATCATTTGTGTTGGACCTGGAAAATTGGTTGCTGGAATGGAAACTAGAATATCTTAAGTGTCAGAACAATTTGAGACTCAAATCCCAAGGGCCTTTGAAAAATGGGATTCAAGGCACCCTAGACGGTCTGGCTGATCACCCAGGGACTTATGAAAGTGTCAATGGAAATGTAAACGTAAACAAAAATATAAATGTAAATGAAAACGTTGCAGATCGAGAATCGAAAAAGACAGAAACAAAAACATGAACTCAAGTATGCACAATAATGAACTACGAATTTATTGAAATGGAAAATAAAGTAGCAGGTTCAAAAAGTACAGATTTTATGCTAGGTGTACAGGAAGTCACTTGAAGGAGCTTGAAGTCCATTGTATCCTATGGTCTGCATTTGAAACTCCACAATCTAGATGCTTCATAGCCCCAATTTCTAGCAACTCCTTGCTAGTTTCCACCAAAATTAGTAATTGTGTTTACAAATGGTATTCCACCTTTGGTGCAATGGTATTACATGAGAGTCTCTGTGCTCAGCGTAGATACCAATTTTTGCAACAAAGGCTCTTTTGGCTGTAACAATGTTTTCAAGTGGAACTGCTCAAAGTTGGGAACTGAAATAAGGTGTTTACGTTGGGTTTATATAGGCCATGGAATTGTTGTTTCACTATTGTGATTATTGATAGATTCATGTCTATTTGTAGGTGGTAACAGTTACAATTTTTGGTGTAGTTGCCATTTATAGTAAGTTTGGAATACACTATAGCCTGCAAAGCCCATCCGTTTACTATAAATAGTAAATGGACTTTTGTGACTATGCTAGCATCATCCCAACTACGCTAAGCTTGGTGGACTACGTTGAGATTGTTGGAAAATGCTGGAAACTATGGAAAATGTTGAAAATTGTGGAAAACACTGGAAACTATGGGGAAATGTTGAAAACTGTGGGAAATTCTAAAAATTGTGGAAAATGTTGTATATTGTGCAAAATGTGCCATTTCTATTTCAAAAAGAACAAATTCCCTTTCTCAGACGATTGTAAGAAATTTTGCTAAACCTCATGAGGAAATAAGATAGCTCAAGGTAGTTTGTCCTAATCCTTCTTTTCACCCTTGTATAAGAACACTAGAGTGTTTTGAGAAACAAGTAGATATAAGAAAATAAGGGTAAAAGCAACTTGCTTGCTTTGCTTTTCTTTACTTGCTATAAGACCTATTCTTGCTTTGGTGCATTTTAAGAAGCAAGTAGATATAAGAAAATATTCCACCTTTGTATAAGAACACCAGCCTTATAGCAAGAGCATTTTGAAAAGCAAGTAGATATAAGAAAATAAGGGTAAGCAAGATCATTTTGAGAAGCAAGTAGATATAAGAAAATAAGGGTCAAAGCAATCTGTTTACTTTTCTTTACTTGTTGTAAGATGTATTCCTGCTTTGGGGCATTTTCAGAAGCAAGTAGATATAAGAAAATAAGGTTAAAAAGCAACTTGCTTACTTTTCTTTACTTGTTGTAAGACCTATTCATGCTTTGATGTGATCGGCAACATCCTAGACTTATGCACAACTATGTTGTCATGAATGCTTGGGATGCTATGGTGGCAATCTTTGTGATTTTTGTTGCATCCAGGCATTCATGAAAACATAGTTATGCGCAAGTCTAGGATGTCAATCAAACCAAAGCAAGAATAGGTCTTACAACAAGTTAAAAAAAGTAAGCAACATACAAGAAGTAAAAAAAAAAAAGTAAGAAGGCGTTATTTTCTTATATTTTCAAAATGCACCCAAGCAAAGAAAAATAAGCAGGTTGCTTTTACCCTTATTTTTAAGCAGGTTGCTTTTACCCTTATTTTTTTATATATACTTGTTTCTCAAAACGTACCAAAGCAAGAATAGGTATTACAGCAAGTAAAGAAAAGTAAGCATGCTTTTACCCTTATTTTCTTATATCTACTTGCTTCTCAAAACGACGTTGTTGAAAGACTGATGTTCTTATACAAAGGTGGAGAGAAGGATTAGGACAAGCTACCTGAGCTGTCTTATTTCCTCACGGGTTTTAGTAAAATTTCTTGGGGAATTTGTTCCTTTTGACATAGAAATGGTGCTACGTTGCGTTAATAATGGTTTGGTGCTACGTTCCGTTAATAATGGTTTGCTTAAGCACACTAGATTGTTGGCGAAAACAGCTCACACCATGAGATTGTCTCCATCGGAGCTGGCAAAGAAGTTGCAACAACCGGATAAGACAATGGCCTTTTCGGATCATGTGGAGCTTTTGTCAAAGAAAGACATTTTTGGTAAAAGTAGGGATAGTTCTTGGGATGTTGCTCAAAAGACACTATTACAAAGAAAAGGACTTTCTGATGTCAAAGTGCATGAAAACAAAAATGTATCTCATAAAACCGTGGATTACGAGGGTAAAGGTTCAGTATCGCGAATTCCTCTTCCCTATGAAGAACCAGAACGCTTAGAAAAGCTCCAAAAACAGGGGTTGGTTGACACTGACGTTCTTGTCTACGAAATTAAGGTTCAGAGTTATGTACCTAAAGGAAAGAATCTAGGATGCATTATGGCGATCCGTGACTCTGCGTGTGACGATCCTGAACAATCAATGGTTACTGGTGGGTTAGTTCATCTAGGACAGGGAGCTTCATCGGCTTTGGTTATACTTAGATGGGTCTTGTCAGTGCATCCAGATTCTCTTCTTAGACCGGTACTTGACTTGAGTTTTCATAACTCTTTGTACAATAAGAGGGTTCCACTTTGCTCATTGACACATAATGCATTTGTTGAGCATAGAAAATCCTTGTGCCTTTTCTCATGTTACCAAAACATGGGACGATGTCGTCCAATGTGCAAACGCTACTGCTATACCTTGTCCCCTGGGATCTTTTCGTGCTATTTTGCCAAAAGAGGTGCCTATACCTCCCATTACGGGAGAACTTCCTTTACTAACAAGAACTAGGATTTTGAGGGTTTCTAGTGGAATCGTGAGAGAGCCCCTAATCGCTAGAAATTCCATATACCTAGAAAATGTGAATTTTTCCATGGGCTCCTCTGGTTCCAGTGTTTCACTGAAGGAGTAGTTTTTGGATGGTAGGCGCAGTGATTTTTGTTGTTCGAGTGAACCACGCGCTTCTGGACCTGAAGAAGAATATGAACTTGCTGGTGATATTATTGATGCAGTTGCACCAACTAGTTTAACCCCACCATTGCCACTTGAAGTTGGCACTTATAGTGTCGAAACTAGTGTGGATGGCTTCAAGAAGGGGAAAATTCTTTTCAGATTGAAATTAACAACTCTTTTTGGTGGTATAGGCACACTTGGCAGCGACTTTTTGGGGAGGATAGCGGCAGGCCAAATAGAATTGGAGGTGAAATGCAATGTAACCTTACTAGATCGGCGGCCTGTATTTTATCATTACGTTATGATGAATTGAGTGAATTTTTTAGTGCTGCAGAGTGTTGGACTGGAGGTTGGCTTTTGCCTGGTGTTGATATGTACACGGGTGAACATTCTTCCGATGATATGTCTAGTGGGGTTCGCATGTTAATCAAACCAGTTGAAATTAGTCAGCGCGATCCATTACACCCATCATTTGATTTGGGATCTGTGTACGTTATAGCATTGACGGATATGATGGGTGCATTTTCTGGAAAATTAGGTATCTCGGTGAAATTTCGTTTAGTGAGCTGTGAAAACCCAGTTTATGGGATAGCCTCGAGACCATTTTATGATTCTGCCAATGTTGATGTGCCAAGGAAGATGCTGATTAGAAAACCAATGTTGATGCCTCCAATGTACAGGGTCATCGATGGAGGATTCCATTGGATCCTTCGTCCTGTTTTGGTATGAAAAAGGAGGTTAGACCACCACGCAATGCAACCTGGTTTGAAAGTTCTAGCGCCTGGAGAGGGAAGTTTGTGTTGGGTTTTTATGCAGTTGCTCCCTTGTTAGCTTCTGGTCAGTTGTCGTGTACTGTTTGCGGTGGCAATTGGGATGTTACACAAAAACCCATGCTTTCAACTCTTAGGCAGAATAAGAGGTTTCTCTGGAATTTAAGCTACACGAAGAAGGCCCTTGTCAGGTTTGATGTACCTGGTTGGTGTGGTTTTTATAAAGGAGGGACCGGAACGTTGGGAAGTCAAAATCTTGTGGGTATCCATTTCCTTGTGGTAACGCTTACAAGACCTATCACTACTGCTGATGCTGAGGTTAAGTGCCATATAGTGGTGACTATAGAAGGGATCAAGGAAGTTGAATTGTTGGGGGAGTGTCAAACTTTTGTATCACAACTTCCAGTTTTTCCAGAGGCTAGTGGACGTGTGCATTATAAAGGCAATGCTTTTAGAGTGTGTTCACTGGGGTGGAAAGATGTAGCTGGAAAGAACTATCTTTCATTTCCAGTCTCTCCTTGGTATCCCATTATGGCATTAGCCAAGTTAGATCCCAATATGGGCTATTTATGATACTAATCTATCAGTGATAAATCATGTTAATCCTTTATGGCATTTGTCTGCTGAGTTGTGTTATTGGAATGGTACGATGGAGTACACATTTGTTTTTAAAAGGAAGAGTGGTGAGGTGTTTAAGAATCCGGAACATGTTACAGCCATTGTCAGTAGGTGTTTTCCCCACAAATTGCCTTGGGGTAGATGGTATGTGGAAGGAAAGGATATTGAGATATCTGGAGCCTTGGGAATGGCAGGTGGTGGTCGAGTTTGCGTGCACGATCTGAATGAGAGCTGTATTATACGCTTGACCATACCACCGGGGGATCTGTTTGAATGGTATAAGAATTTTCTCCCCAAAGATGCTGACACTTGGTTAAAGAGGTTGAGGGCTTTTACTGCGTGGGTACATATTGATTTGCCAATGTTTGGTAATTATGATGCTTGCAAAATTTATTTGAAACCGGGTTTTGACTTTGAATTTAAGAGACGAAGACCTTCACCTCTGCTATCTCCTCTTAAGGAAGATTTCAAATATGTGTGCTTTGAATCATAAGTTAAACGTAGTTTTATGTTGAGGGAATTGTGTTTTCTTTGTAGATTTTATGATTTGCCTGTGCTTGCTTAATTTGATGGTTGGTGCCTTTCCATCAATCCCGTATGTGTTGGGGCAAGTTGGCACAATTTTTTTTTAAAAAAGGGGAAGCAAATTACCAAGAACCCAAACGGTCAATAAGAACCAAAAGATAAATTGATGCCTCCAAACATGCAAAGGGAGGAGCCTAATGGCAAAAGAAACCCTGGACTGAAATATTGGTTCCTCAAACGCATTGCCGAGTAACCAACACTTCAAAACATGAAGTGCAAAGATCTATTGATTGATTTGCATGTGGTGCCATATTGTAGCCATGATGTTAACATTTAGGATTCATTGTTAACCCTCATGACCATTCCCTTGTAGCCAAATATTGCCTTTACTCTATGCTATCTCACCATAACCTTATGCCATCATCACAAACACTCTTTGGCATGGTTTGACATTACTAGCTTAGGTGCGGAGAGTAATGTTGGTGATGGACCTACAATGGTGTTTTGTATTTTTTGTTGATGTTTCTTAGGTCAATCCTCCAAACATCAACAAAGAGGGACCAATGAAACACCACTAAAAAAATTCATGTTGCCAATTTGTAACCTTCATTTTCCAACTTGATGCAAGGTTTTACTGTAAATGTAAGATTTGTTGTCCATTAGCTACAGTCTTGCATACTTTAGCTTTTGGGGCTAAAAAATGCCTCAAAAGTTGTTGCCTCACTTCCCAAGTGGAAAAAGTTATCTCATGTCTATATTTGGGCTTGGGAAGGCTGGAAATGCTTTGGGAATGGCCAAAATTGGTATTTTCATGGATTTTTGTAGAGGTATAGCTTCAACTACGCTAGAACCATCTATCCCCTGGTGTACATGGAATTGATGGGATTTTCCATTGCCATTTCCATTTCCATTTTCCTAACAGTGGCCAGCATAGTCACCCCTAGTCTTCAGCAATTGCAGTATGGTCAACATAGATAGCATTTTCCATAGTAGATAGCATTTGTCACAGTTTCTAGCATTTCCCCATAGTTTCCAACGTTTTCCATAGTTTTTAGCATTTTACAACAACTTCAGCATAGTCCACGAAGGTCAGCGTAGTTGGGATGATGCCAATGTAGTCACAAAAGACTATTTACTATTTATAGTAAACAGATGGGCTTTGGTAACTACGGTGTATTCCAAACTTACTATAAATGGCAATTACGCTAAAAATTGTAATTGTTACCAACTACAAATAGACATCAATCTGTTAGTAATCACGATAGTGATGTACAAACCCAAAAATAGCAATTCCACGGCCTATATAAGCCCAACGTAAACACCTTATTCCAGTTCCCAACTTTGGGTAGTTTCACTTGAAAACATTTTTACAGTCAAGAGAGCCTTTGTAACCTTGCAACCCCTTTGAGCAAAAACTAGTATCTACCTAGGCACAAAGACTCCCACGTAATACCATTGCACCAAAGGTGGAATACTGTTTGTGACCACAGTTGCTGATTTCGGTGAAAACTAGCAAGGAGTTGTTGAAAACTAGGGCTGAGAAGCATCTGGATCGTGGAGTTTCAAGTGTAGACCGTAGGCTCCAACGGGCTTCAAGCTCCTTCAAGTGAATTCTTGTGCACCTAGCACAAAATCTGTACTTTTTGAACTTGCTACTTTATTTTCCATTTTAATAAAGTTGTAGCTCATTGTTGTGCAGATCTGAGTTCTTGTTTTCATTTATGTGGTTTTTTCCATTCCGGATTTGCAATTCCATTTCTGTTTACGTTATCATTTTCATTTACATTTCCATTTCTGTTGACATTTTCATAAGTCCCTGGGTGATCAGCCTGACCATCCAGGGTGCCTTGAATCCCATTTTTTAGAGGCCGTTGAGATTCGAGGCTAAAACTATTCCAGTGCTTGGGATATTCCGGTTTCTGTTCTAGCAACCAAATTTTCCAGGTCCAATAGTTTTCTGGTGCTAGAATGAAGGCCTTTGCCCAAATTCTTAGCCACCAAATTCTTAGCCAAAACCCTTTTCCAGTCTTGCCTAAAAACCAAGTATTTGACACTTTCAATTTTTAAAACCTACAAACATATTCCACTAGAGCCAACACTGCTGCCCAAATACCCTAGCGTAGTTGTGGTAAGTGAGTTGGCTTTCCGTTGTAATTTCACAGTAGCTGCTGGATTCCTTGGAACCAGCATTGTCTACTTTTAAAATCCATTTTTGTTTATGTTTCTGTTTACATTTCCGTTGACATTTTTGTAAGTCCTTGGGTGATTGGTGAGATCATCCAGGGTGCCTTGAATCCTGTTTTCAGAGGCCTTTGGGATTCGAGGTCAAAACTATTCTAGCGCTTGGGATATTTCTGTTTCCATCCCAACAATCGAATTTTCCAGGTCTAACAATTTGCAACTATCATAATCAGCATCATCCTATCTTTGTCACAACAATATGGGGCTAATTACATGAGTTCTCTTTTGCCATTTGCCTCTATTAAGAGTTAAAGCTCAACCTATCTACATTTTTTCATAGTTTGATCACATGTTTTTTTTGGTCTTTATTTTGGTGAGTTTCTTGGAACTATGATGTGGTAGCCTTTTCTAAAAGGTTTATTATCTTATCTTTTTTGAACATAGCCAAACTATCTAAGACACCAATCTTGTAGTTTATTTGTGATAGATGTTACATCAAATCTTCCTTTGCTAGATGTGTTGTGAAATTTATCTTATCTCAAAACATTTAGCATCCATTCAAACATTTGCATCCTTACCACATTGATTTGTTGTTCATGCTATTTTTTTAATAGTCCAACATTCAACACCATAAAATATCTAGATTGTTGTCTTGTAGAATTTTCTTATTAGTTTTATTGGAATCTTTTTGTCACATAATATTGACTTGACTATATTTTGGCTTTCTTACCTCAATCTTGTTTTTTATATCATTATCAAATTCACCATTTGATAGTAGCATGGGTCATATGTGTTAGAATTATTTACAGTGAGGGACTTTTTGGCCTTAAATTGTTACTTGTATTTTATCACTATTCATACTTCATTGAAATTACATTTGATGTATCCTGTATTTCAATTAGTAACTTTCAAGCCTTTTCATTCTAGAGGCTTCTCCAATTTTTCATTTTAGAAGCAATATTTTCTCAAGATGTATCCACTAGCATGACTATTGTCAAATTTTACCCTGTATTTGCTTAGTTTAATTATAACAATACCAAGAAAGTATGGCTTAAGTGCTGACCCTTGATGTAGACTATCATCTCCTTATCTACAATGGCCTTCTCATGATTTGCTTTTTCTTCATAGTTAACTCAAGTTTTCTTGCCACATTTCTAATAGAGAAATGTGTCTTCTATGATCAACAAGGCTTTTGCTTCCAATACCATGATCATTTGTTTAGTCACTAAGTTAAGCATTTCACACTGTTATACAAGGTACTCGACTTTCGTTTTCAGCCATACCTTGTAATGCATCAAGATCATCTTTGTTATTCAAATTTCAAATATTGATTAAGAAATTCCTTAAAGTGGGAACTATTTCTAGTCTACATTGAATGTAGCAAAACCATGTTAGTCAACTCCTTCATCTTCTTTTCTATAGGCAGTACCTTTTTTTTTTTTTTTTT
>MNCI01015802.1:113201-126749 GCA_015680685.1 Gnetum montanum | reverse complement strand
CACTAGCTGCATGCCACGTGGCGTGCATGTATGCACAATCAGCGATGAAATGCCGAACCGTTTGTGGCGCAGCGCCGCACAGGGGGCAGGTGTCGTCCACATTAAGGCCACGTCTACGTAGAAGCGTGCGAATTGGTAACACGTCATTTCACAGTAATTACAGGAACATTTTGATCTTTTCGAGGAGTTGCCCCCTCCAAATCTGTTGCCAGCCTGACATTTGCGGGTACTTGGCCACCATCAGTTGATGTGGTTCAAGGCCCAACCACCCCTGTGCCTGCATCACACGCGTGTGGTGGCAGAGTGTTTGCCATGGCCTTAAATCCTGCACCCCCGCCTCCCAATGACGATATTTCGCATTCATAACGTGGATCCATTGGGCTAGTTCCCCATGCGGGCACTTGAAACGGAGCAACAGGCGTTGCTGTCCCAGCATCAGCTCATCTTCGAATGATGAGATGCCCAACCCCCCTGCATTATGGGGGTGCACGACCCGTTCCCAACTCACAAGGTGGATTTTGCCCCCCCTCTCTTTGGCCCCCCATCCAGAGGAAATGCCTAATCTGCATGTTGATCTTGTTAATGATGGCGTTTGGAGGGGTGGCAACTGCTACCACAAACCGGGTAATCTCTATGAGAATCCTTGATCCCACAACCAATCGCCCCTTCTGGGTCAGGAAACAATTTGCCCAGTGACCCATCCTCCGTTCAACCTTCTCCAACAATGTCCCCCAAGACATGCTCCGCCCCCACTGGAAGAGTGGGATCCCCAGGTAGGAGTCCTTGATTGTTCCGGGCAGGATGTTCAGGACTTGCCCGACCCAGTTTTTAATTTGTGAGTTCACATTAATAAAGTGAGCTAAGGATTTAGTCCTGTTAATCTCCAGTCCTAACTCATTCGCCAATTGGGAAAGGGCGATGTTGATGCACCGTGCTTGTTGGACCCCCGCCCGACTAAGCAACATTGTGTCATCCGCATAGTGCTCCACCTGACATTCCACCCGACATTCCACCCCCACAATGTCTAATCTGTCAACCCCTGACGTTCTACAATAAAGTTGCATCAGGTCCATAGCGATAATGAACAACAGAGGCGAAAGTGGGTCCCCCTACCGTAACCCCCTCTCGGGTGAGGAGAGGCCCCATAGCCGCCCCCCCACGTCAAAGGAGAAGCTAATAGATGACTACATGTGGATGCAAAGCTAGATAAACCCCTGGTCAAAACCTTTCCGTTGCATTATGGTAGCCAGGGCTTTCCAGCTGAGTGTGTCATACGCCTTGGTAACATCGAACTTGAGACAGAGCCCAAGGAAACCCGTAGTCCGAAGCGAGTGGAACACCTCTTGCATGAGGAGAACTTGGTCTTGTAGGGTTCGGCCTTACACAAACCCTGCTTGATTAACTCCCACCAACTTGGGCATAAGTGGCGCCAGCCTATGCACAATCAATTTGGAGAAAACCCAAATCAAAACGTTGTAGACCCTGATAGGATGGAAGTGTTCTGGGCGATGTGCCTTCATTTGCTTTGGGATGCACACAATTCGAGAGCAATTGATCTCCCTTCGAACTTGCCTCTTAGCTAGCATAAGGTTGAAGGCGTCCAGGATATTGGGTCCCACAATATCCATGAAGGTTCGAAAGAACTCAAGACTCTAGCCATTCAGACCAGGTGCCTTCCCTCCTAGCATGCCGTTGATGGCAGCGACGAGTTCCTGCCAAGAGAACGGGGTCAATAACCACGTGTTGTCTTCCTTGTTTAGCACTTGCGCAATTGGGACTGAAATGGGCTTGGTGGGTCGCTTGGCCCAGATCTTCTCCCAATATTGAGTCAGCTCCCTAGCGACGCTCTGTGGTTCATCAATAATCCTCCCATCTTGGGTGTGTAAACAACTTGGTTGGCCCCATCCTCGTGTCTTGGCGATGGCAAAAAAAAATTTTGTTTGCCTATCCCCTTCCCGGAGCCATCTGACCCAAGACCTTTGTTTCTAGTATGTCTTCTCTTCTAGATCAAGGCCTTGAAATTGTCGCAGAATGTTCTGCTCTTCTTCATGTAAGTCTTCCCTAGCCTCATGTCTAATCTGGATTTGAATAAGTTTATCTCAAAGTGCCTTGCGACCCGTCCTAAAAGAGAATTTGTCCTCCACTGCTAGGGCCTGGATGGCCCATTTTAGGCAAAGCAAACCATCCTTAAGGAAGTTCCTGGGGTCTCCTTGGCCTAGTCGGTAATCCGTCCAAATGTCCTCAACCACGGCTTAGACAACCAGGTTGCCTCAAAGTGGAATGGTCAGGGGGCCGTGACCTTTTTGGCCTCAGTGAACAAATCAAGGATTGATGATCCGAAGTGACCCTTTCCTGTCCCGTAACCTGCGCAGCCAATCAGAGGAGGAGGTCAGAACTGATGCAGACCCGGTCAATTCGGGAGAGGACACGGTCTGGGCCTTTCCTCTTGTTGCTCTAGGTGAACTAGTAGTTCCCAATGGGCAAATCCACTAGCAGCGAGTGGACTGTCAAGAAATCTTGAAACTCCTGTGTGCCTTGGGGGGGCGGTGGGGGGGCGTGGGGAGGGGGGAGAGCAGCCCCACCGGATTTTTCCCACAAATGCAAGCGTTGGTTGAAGTCCCCAACAATTAGCTAGGCTTGATAGTTTGGCACTAGCATCACCATGCGTTCCATCTCCTGTAGCCTTTGTTCCCAATTCTGCACCCCATAAAAGTTGGTCAGCCAAGTCTCCTGGGAGGGGACATGGATGGTCATGGTCCATTGTGAGGTGTCCACCAGCGTCATGTCATAGCAAGCCAGTATAGCCAGACCTCTGGCTCGACCCATGTAAGGGTGCACATGGGTTTTTCAGCCATCCCAAAAGAGAAGGTGAGTAACTTGGTTTCTTGGAGGCAAACAATGTCACATTCTTCATCCCGGACAATTCTACGCAAGGTATTTCTTTTATAGGGTGTACCATGTCCTCTCCAATTCTAGCTAAAAATCTTCATGTATACTTGGATGAGCGGCACTGGTAGACCTCCCACAAGGTCTGCTATAACCCCAAATCTATACTCCGTTGGGCTTGTCTAGACTTGGACCGGCTCTCACTTGGGCACCCGGGGCAACCCTCCCCCTCTTGCACCACCGGGCAACAACCTGAGTCCTCGGGTGTGGGTTCCTACTTTGGTGGCCGACGGGACTTGGTGCTCCCCCTAATCACGTTCACCCANGGGGGGTCGGGGGGTTTGGGGGTTTTTTGGGGGGGCGGCTGGTCTGGCGGGGGGTGCAGTCGGCCTTTACGGCCCATCGTGACCTAGTCCCCATCCTCAAATATATGCTTGGCTTGGTCTCGCGACTACACTGGCCGTGTCCTCCGAAATCGACAGTCCTCCTCCTGGTGGCCGGGTTTCCCACAATAAGCACATGCTTCTCCCTTGCCCTCTCAGGCCTTCGGTTTTTGTTCAAGGCCTGGCTCAACCTCTAGGTTCTCAAACTCGACTCAGAGGTATTCCTCCTCGCCTGGGAGCTCTAGAATGATTTCCCGAATGAGGTCCTCATTCGACAGCCTCCAACAAACGCAGAAACGGGTGAAGCCCATCCACGCCATTGATTGTGTGACGTTATCAAAGGTAGTGAACTCCCCAAAGAACCCTGCCACCTTCTCCAGGAATTCCAGGTTCCACATCTCCCATGGGATCCCGGAAATCCGCATCCACACTGGGGCCTTGGTGAACAGGTTTGTCTCGCGGTGCGCCCTCGGGCACCACGGAGTTAAAGCTAGCCCCCGAGCCCCATAAAACCATGGTTCCCCCAACATCATCGAGTCCCTAGCCTGTTGGGATGGAAAGATGAACAAAAGAAAATCCTTGGACAAACTCTGTACTTCCACTTGGCCAACCTTCCAGTGTTCTTGCACCCATTTGCGGATTAACTCCATCCGCGGGTGAGCACCCCTGGAAATGAAACGGCCAATGAGGCTCCGTTGCATGGTGCAGACACCTTCTGTTGGGGGCTTGCTGACCCGGAGGCGTAGGGTGTGGTTGGCCCAGGAGTGTGCCTCGATACCCCCATCCGATCCTCACACCCCTTCCCCCCCGCGGTCCTGTGTGGCCCAAATTGAGTTCTCCCCATTGCCTCTGCCTGCCCCCGTGTTCGCCTGAGACTCCGCCCCTACGTTCGACGGGCTCTCCTCTCCTGTGCCCGTCGGTTGTTGCTGCGCTCTAGGACTTGCCTGCTGTTCCTGCTGCTGCTGTGTGCCAGCACTCGCCTGCTGTTCCTGCTGCTGCTGCTGCTGCGGTTCCTTCACCAACCTCCATAGCCAATACCTTTGAACATCCTGTTTTAAATTTATTTTTAATTTTATGTTGTTTCCCATCCCCATCATTCATTTCAACATATGCATCATCATAATCATCATTGTCTTAGCCTTATGCTAACTACATAGGGTTGGTTATATTAATTTTTTTTCTAACCATTCACTTCTATTAAGAGCCAAATAAGCCTTAACACCCAAATCTTGGATATTCTTCTTTATTTTTGTAACCAAGTGTTATGTTTAGATCTGCCTCTTTGTTGTTTCTCCTTAACTTTAATAAAGTGACCTCCTCTAATAGTTGCATTCTCTGGTCTTCTCAGCCCATGACCAAACCAAAAAAGATGACTGTCCTTAATCTTCTCATCTATGGGTGCTACCCTTAAACTTTCCCTAATAAAAGAGGTATAAGTTCTCAGCATAAGGGAGTGTCTTATGCTGAGTGAGGTGCATGTTCAAATCTGTGTAGTCACAATGGCCTCACTCAGCATAAGATACCTCCCTTATGCCTACACACACTCTTCCTTACTCTTACTCTTACACAAGCTTAAACACTTGATGCTAATTTATACTTCTTTTGGTGACCATTCACCGTCCCTTGGTGTTCCTGATTCAAAATTATGTGAGTTGGAACCTGTAAAATCATCCTATCCTCTAACAAGGTGTCTTGCATGTCTGGAAGGCATTTTTCCTAAATGCTGAGAGATGCAAAAAAGATGTCTATTTGGTGAGGAAGATGTCTATCTGGTGGGAAAAGATGTCTATCTTGGCAGGGATGTCTTGGAAGACATCTATCTTGAAGCCTGGAACAACAAAATGCCTCCAAATTGGTTCCCTTTGACCCCGAAACACCTTGAACTCATTAAAGCATGCCCAAACAAACCCAAACTCATGAAAAACACACCAAAACTTATAGGAAAGACACACTATCATTTGATGAGAGATACATTGGTCTGGGTGATGTCCTCATCATCTTTCATGTACCATCAAAAGGAAAAAGCTTGCAATAACCTCATCAAATTGCCTAACAGACAACAAGTTTTTTGTAATTTCTGGAATATGCCAAACATTTCTATTGGTAACATGTTGCCCATCTTGTTGCTTCATCACCACAATTACATTGTCACAAACTTGAGACTCCCTGTTATATGCAACACAAACAATATTTTATGAACAATCATTATATAAATTAAAATACCTATGATTTAGATAGATATGAAAAGAATCACAACCATTTAAAATCCAGACATTCTCGAAATGTTTGAACAACAAATCTAAGCAGATAAACATCAATCCAGCATGTCCTTTTGTCTTATCTGATTCTTCTGGCTTTTTCCATTTGGCTTCTTTCTCAGTTTTCTCCCACCTTTTATAGGCATAGTAGTCCTTTTTTATGTGGCCCTTTTACTTACAAAACCAGCACTCTATATCCTTAATCTTTAACTCGAGATCATCATCTTCAAATGGCTAGGGCATATCTAATAGATTCAGTAGTTATAGATTTGCTTGCATCCAATAGCTTCAAGATAACTGTGTTCAAACTCAGAATAGCATTTGAAGTTGAACTAAGAACTGTGATAAGCCTAATATTTTCTAAATTTATTTCCAAATCATCTAACTGTGTAAACAAACTATTTATTTTGTCCAAGCAGGTTTGCAATGATGCACCTTTCTTCATTTTCATTTTTAAAACGTTGTTCACAGTATGGTATAGATTCATACCTGCTGGTTGATCATACAATTTCTTCAAATCTGCCAAAGATCATGCAATGAAGAAATTGAACTATGTGACTGACGAATTCTGTTGCTTAAACACAACCTTATAAAAAAAGTGCCCTTTTTGTTCATTCTTTTTCATTCTTCCTTTGGATGCTTCAACACAACCCTAAAGTAGCCTTTGCCTCATCTTTTGTTTGCAACACAATATCATATGACTTTTGGTAGAAAATATTCTCCATAAGGATCTTCCAAACACCTTAGTCTTTTGCACCTACTAGCCTATTAGTCTTTTGCACCTACTAGCCTATTTGTGATCTGCAAATGCCACATTGCTTCACACTTGCCACTCTGATACCAATTCTCGTAAAACATTGCTTAAATAAACCATGGAAAGAAAACAAAAAAGATTGCTGGTCAGAGATCTGAATTGGAATCAGAAGAGCCATCAGGAATATAGAGAGATTTATGCCTTTGAAGTGGGTTGGTCTTTGGACCCAAAGGATCTGTGGAAGAGAATTGAGTTGGCTTTATTTTTAGACTATACCTTCTTTTAGGCATTCTGAGAGGCCAGCCATTTCATGGAATCTAGTTGAAAGAATTAGACTTTTTGGGAACAATCTCGTATCCTTGAGGTAAGCCTTCTAGATTAATAAAGTCTTCACAGTTTACATTATTAGACCCAACACATATTACTTATTCTTCAAAAGGTAGGAGAGTAAGAATATTTACAGTAAGAAATTTGAAAATCATCCTTGTGTCTATTGAGGATAGATAGACCCTAGCTGCATATCTACCAGAATGTATACAAGGAGCATTAATGTCCTCAGAATATTTTTGTCATTCAAAGATAATGTAAAATTTGATGGTGTAACCGCACAAGCATCTTTCTTTTGGAAACCTTTTGCCTGACTTATAATACCTAGCTTATATTTGTTAAACCTCCTGTCTAGCAAAGTTACCCAGTATAGTTTTTGTTATCTATAATTAAAATGAAGAACTATATATGTGAATGAACTAGATATGTGATATCTGCAATACGAATATAGTTCAGATCGGACCTTTTGATTTTTTAGAGGGTTTGTAGAGCATATGGCTCCCATTTGAAATGCATGGAATTAGTATGCAACTAAAAACTGTAGTTGAACAAGAAAAGGCTATGGAAGATAGACAACAAACTTTTATTTAGAATTAGGAAATGATTTCTAAACGGATGCATAAATAGAAAGAAATACCAGAGAAGTAAATTATTTTGATCAAAGAACAGATAGTAGTAATAGATCAGCATAACAACTTTGAAAAAAATTTCCTACATACCATAAATATCATAGCTGCAAATCAAAAGGCTATATTTGATCAATTAAAAGCTATGATGACCTAATAGCAACTAATAGTAGAATGGATTGTAGAGCAAAAAGCAATTCGTAAAAAATATGAACTTTGAATCAAAGCAAGAAACTATATGTGATATGATTGCAAGGCAGAAAACTGTTGAAGCAATTCCACAATGTGTTAAAGCTTTGTGTGACTTGGGGAAGGAACATGAATAAAAATGAAAAAGACTTTTAAGTATTTGATTTGCTGGGGTTCTTGAGAGTCCAAAGGAAAATTTAGTTTATGTTGTTCATGATATCATAAAAGAGACAATGCACTTTTTAGTTTTATTTGATACAATCTTGGATTCTTATCATATAAGATTTAAGGGTGGTAAACTATGTCATATTATTATAGAATTTAGTAATATAACTCCTCAAGAAAAAGTTTGGCACAATTGTACCAACTTAAAAGGAGAAAAAGTGAATAAATGAAGATCTCATAAAAAATTTGCAAAGAAAATGAAAGAATGGAAAAATGTAAAAGCAGCACCAGCAAAGGGTAAGGTAGCTTTTCTAAATGCACAATATATTTTACTAAGTAAATATAAGACATTTTTTAAAAAATGCTTGAACACTTAGTGCTGTGAAATTTTGAATATAGATTGTGGCATTAACAATAAAATGACTGCACTGTATAATATTGGCTTTTAAAAGAAGTTAATATTTTTGGAGTGGTTGAAACCTGGGAAGAAGAGGATTCTAAAGAAAATGTCTTGTATTCCTTACTTTTTGATGCTTACACCATCGAGATGCAACATACTATGTGATATTATGTTTATCTAAAAAAATATCCTTTTCGATATTTAGGAAGAGATATAGTAGAATTTAAATCAAAAGACAAAGTCTATATATGTGGTGACTTTAATGCAAGGATTGGATCTAAGTATATTGATATGCTAGAGTAGCAAAATAATCTAGGATGGCTAGATATGCAAGATTATGGTCGAATTAGAAATGATGGGAAAGAACATTAAAGGACATTCCAACAAATCAAAAACGAAAGTACATGTTAGAATGAGAACTTGATCTTATAATTTTAAATAGGATTCAAACATTTAGTTTGATTTACATTTAAAGATGAAGAAAGATGTTTATGCATTGATTTATTTCTAACCCCCTCTTAAAATGTATTAGGAATCCCTAACTTCTAGGTTGGTGATAAATTAATAGTCTCCACACCATTTTCTATAGTTTTTCATTTAAGGAAGGTATTCTAGAAATATTCAATCTAAGAAAATAAGAAGAGGTATTATAGTTAATGAAACAAAACCTTTTCAATAGAAGGTCCAAAATTGGGTTGCAAATAAAAAATCTTAAGCTGGACTAGAAGAGGATTTATTAGAGGTTGTCAAAAATGTTACTATGCAATAGAAGTTTATGGGTAGGAAGAAGTGGTTTGGTGAAGAATGTCAATAAGCAAGGTTAGCTATCAAAAATTCCTGTAATAATGAAGCCTTGACTAAGGACTACATGAAACTTTTTTGACAATTTTTTTCTTATAAGAGCATCAAAATAACAGGGTGCAAATGATAAAGCAAGATTCATAAAGTTTTTGGACACTTTTTAAAAATAAAGTTTCTCCAAGCAATGATATTCCAGTTGCACAGATTAAAGTGTTATATGAAAACTTGTTTTACCATGAGACAAATAACATAATTAGCTACATGTAGTTAAAACATTTTACAACTTACATATGATGTAGTAGAGGGAATTGAAAAATTAGCTTGTAGAAAAGTTTTAGAGAAAAGACAAAATGAGACAAATACAAAAAATGCTTCATTTTTACTAGCAAAACATTAGAGGTGGCAGGGACAATGAAGCAAAATATCTGCATGTAGCTATTTCGTTATCCATGAGAGTGTTAATTAGTAGAGTAAGAATGTCATCACAATACCTCCAAGTTAAAACCTGAAAGATGAAATACTGCACAAGTTAAACTAAAAGGTGAAATAATGTATAGCATGAAGACAAAATATATTGATTGTGTTTACTACAAGTAGTAGAAGATGAATAATGTATTATTGAGTGTTGTTGAACAAATTTCTTTGCAAGAAAAGGACAGATCTCTAGTCAATCTTTATATGAGTTATTGAAGCTACTAGTGTTAGTTGTAGGGAATTATATAGAAGAAGTGTTCAAGGCACATGAATATTGGACATATTTGTTGTACTTAGAATTTATGGCTACTGATGTATTTTGCAAAAGCTAATTTATCCTACGGATCCTTTGAGTCTATACAAATGTAATAAAATTTTAGTTTTAGTTTCAATATTCTATATCTTGTTATGTAAAGAAATATAAGTATGCCAAGTAAGTTATCTATCTCTATACAACTCATTAATCTTTGATTCAGAAATATGGAATTCACCATTTTGAATAAAAGCATCTTGCCTTGCAATAAATTCATTTACTTGTTTGCCATAAGGAAAGCATAATTGTAATTGGACAAAGGCCTAGTGCACAGCCTTTAGCACCATAACTTGTTAAGAGTAAGACGTCTATTACCAATGGAACAACGGGGTAATCAATTTTGAAACAAGCAACAACAATAATCTAAAGCTAGTCTTTGATACGAACTCAAAGTAGTGCTCAAGAGACAACTAATGAGACACACTCAAGTTGATAGAAGTTAATAAATGTAGCACACTATTATCTATCGAATGTTTATGGAGCTCTAGCTTAAGTATGCCTGAGCATTGCAACTAAGCTTTATATAGAATCTTGAAGACAGGAAATCTTATCTTTTAGGATAAAAACTAATGGCATATAAGCAAATGAGATTTACTTTTGCTACATGGCATCTAATAATTTAGCTCTAAGTATACATGATCATCTTTATGTCACAATATAATTTTAAGTACAATGAAACTCAAACTGAAATTTTTATTTATGTCCATTGAGACCCTTTGGATCTATCAGATCCATTAGACTAGTTTCAAGATTCCTTTTATGGAATTATTTTTAAAAATTTATAACTCGGCGCTACCTAGTGAAATCAAACTTGTAATGTGGGGTTACTAAGATAAGACTCTTACCACTAGGTTAACACCTTATTGTTGAAGAGCACCCACTATTGTAGATCTAAGAGATGACAAATCTGTTCATCTTACAAAGTTGAAAGAGTGGTGACCCACTGAAAGGTGTGTATTTGTAAAGTGGTCTTTAAAGGTATTATCTTCCAAACAGACATCTTTGTATAAAACCAATCTTCTAAAATCTTTGGTTAAGGACATTAAATATTGTCTTATAACATCAATGATTGACACCATGATTATTGTTAGAATTAATAACCTTAATAAAGGAATATCAAATGGGGTTGTCTTAATCTTCAATCTTTTAATGGTTTTACGAAGATAATAGTTTATGTAGGAATGATAGTAATCATAATAAAGATGTTGGGCTTCAATATTTGCATAGTAATTATGTTCAGGTCTCTTTGATCTTTGCAAAGTGTTTTAATATACTTCAGGATCATGCTTGAAATCTCTTAACCATTTGTAAAAAATGACTTCATGGAATAAATATGTCTTGATTTTGTAACAGAAATATGGGTTTAGAAAGTTTTGAAAAGGCAAATTCCACCAAACTCTCTAATTCCCTTGATGAGTTCAAAGAGTGTCGTCCACATCAGTCAAATCGTATAAATCTTTCTCTAACTGATAATAATAGCATGTTAGAATACCATATTAGTTCATTTGGATTGTGTTGATGGTGGACTTTAAACACCTTAACCATCGAACCTTTCATCTTTCTAACTAAACTTTGTAAATATTTTGTTTTTTGAGTCTGTAGAATTGGCTAGGCACACATATTTACACCAATAGATTTTTAAGTTCTCTGGTTAAATAATCTGCAAAATCATTTATTTTTCTTGATATTTTTTCAATGTAAAATAAAAAATAGCTAACTAGTTAGACCATCTAATCTAGCTAACTTATTAGCATTTTTACTAAACAAATATTTCTTAAAACTTTTTTAAATCATTGTGATAAAAAATTTACTTATTTATATAAGGAGTTAGAAAACATTGATTCCTTTTATAAGGGCTAATAAGTCTTTGTGAGAGGAGTGATAATTTTGTTGAGTTTGGTTGAAACTCCTTAAAGAATATATGCAGATAATTTCTTATCCGTTCTTTACTCTTTCTTTTTAAAGTTGCTCTCCAATTTTTTTCTAATGCATATCTTTTATAATCTTTGACCTTGTTTCTAGTATTCTTTTTTTCTTTTTTTTTGGAAAGAATTCGAGTTGTATTAACTCCAAAATAGAGCTGTACATTAGTATAGTTTGGGTCAGAGCCTATTTAACCAACTATTCGAGATTGCCCTCCCTCGGGGTAGGCCTTGCTTGCACCCTCGAAGCTTTACAGGCTCCCTTCCCTTGGGTCCCTGCTCACTAGGCTGCACAGATGTCCCTAGCTCACTCCTCCTATGTCATCCTAGCCTTCCCCTACCGCTCAGTATGTGGGCTTTGCCCCTGTGTTGACCCCCTACTCTCCTCTCCAGGTTGCAAATGAGAGATGGTGTCCACCGTGGTACAGTTCACAAAAGTACTAGTATTGATTGCTAGTTGTTGCTGATTTTCTTGTATAAGTTGTGCAAGACCTATCTTGTGTTCAGAAATGATGCCCTCCATCCACCGCAAGGTCTGGATTTGCATTCATGTGGCCTCCTATTGCACCTTTCCTTTTTTCCTGCCTGGCTTGCTCTACTACTCTACTACATTCCGCTGTGATATCCCAGCCAGCCCCTTTTTGCCAGTGTCCCTCCTCCATGTTGAGCCCCCATTCTTGCATCCCCTCGATGCCTATTACCGTGCTCACCGTCTCATCGTCAGTTTCCCGTGGCCCAGTTCTGAGGTCCTGCATCCTGCCCCACCAATGGGAGTATACCAACGTAGGTTGCAGTGACAGAATCGGTGTCCCTGTCCTCCATAGCACCATGATCACCCTAGGGTGTCTCCTAGGCCTTTGATGCTGCAGGGAGTCCTAGAAAAACAATGGCACGTTAATGGGGATTCTGTGCTTCATGTGCTTCAGAAACGTAAAATGGACTCCCACTAGTTTGTGAGGGTATCTGGCCTGTATGAAGTACCGTTTGACCAAGACGATCGCTTCCCTCCAAACCCTTGACAGCACCAATCTCTAAATGTGACCGCTGGCGGTCTTGGGGATGTCCCCTTGAAAAAATTCAATCACGTCCGACTGCACATGCACCACCAGTGCAATCACCACACCCTTCGCATTCACACCTAAGGCACTTGCCAACGTAGGAATAGAAATTGTGATTCTCCTACCATGGAATTGAGTTTCATTGCTGTGCTAATTGTCATAGAACTAGGCTGTGGGTAGGTCCTGTTCTGCTTCCATATGTCGTAGCATGTTGTCCTAGCCCATCCGCTGGACCAATTGCCATAGCTCTGCTTGTTGCGTAAATTCTATGACCAAGGGTTTGAACAGGAGTCTCTGTCCCATAGTGGCAAACACCTTGTTCTAGAACACCCGAATATCCCAGGCCACCGTTGCTGGCGGCGGCAACGCAATGCCCCTAAACACTCATGAATTCCAGTGCTTCCACAGCACCCACAAAGCAGCCAAAGTTGGCAAATCACTGTGGCAAGCAAATGGGGGAAGTTGGACCTTGTTTCTAGTATTCTTAGTTGAAGAAGACTTTTACATTTTTTGATTCTAATATTTTATTATGTTTGTGTAGACCCAAAGGATTTATCTAACAAATGAACTTGTGCAAAATACATTAGTAGCAATAAATCTTGAGTACAATATATGTGTCTAATATTCATGTAACTTGAACATATCTTTTGTATAATTCCCTAGAACTAACACAAGTAGATTGAATAGCTCATACAAAGATTGAACTAAAGATTTGCTATTTTCTTTGGAAGAAATCTGTTCTGCAATATTGTAATAATACATATTGCTCATCTTCTACCACGTGCAGTAAACATAGGTGACATATTCTATGTTCATATTGCTCATTATTCCATCTTCCAATTTCACCTGAGAGATGGTTGTTATAATCAGATCTGAAAACAATTAGATCTGAAAACACAGATCTGAAAACACATTACAAATGCTCTAGAGAAATTATTAAAAAACCCTACAGATCTGAATAAATCGTTAGAGGCAAAATATTGCACCGTAAG
>MNCI01015802.1:87067-110176 GCA_015680685.1 Gnetum montanum | reverse complement strand
CTTTTTTCCTGCCTGGCTTGCTCTACTACTCTACTACATTCCGCTGTGATATCCCAGCCAGCCCCTTTTTGCCAGTGTCCCTCCTCCATGTTGAGCCCCCATTCTTGCATCCCCTCGATGCCTATTACCGTGCTCACCGTCTCATCGTCAGTTTCCCGTGGCCCAGTTCTGAGGTCTTGCATCCTGCCCCACCAATGGGAGTATACCAACGTAGGTTGCAGTGACAGAATCGGTGTCCCTGTCCTCCATAGCGCCATGATCACCCCAGGGTGTCTCCTAGGCCTTCGATGCTGCAGGGAGTCCTAGAAAAACAATGGCACATTAATGGGGATTTTGTGCTTCATGTGCTTCAGAAACGTAAAATGGACTCCCACTAGTTTGTGAGGGTATCTAGCCTGTATGAAGTACCGTTTGACCAAGACGATCACTTCCCTCCAAACCCTCGACAACACCAATCTCTAAATGTGACCGCTAGCAGTCCTGGGGATGTCCCCTTGAAAAAATTTGATCACGTCCGACTACACATGCACCACCAGTGCAATCACCACACCCTTCGCATTCACACCTAAGGCACTTGCCAACGTAGGAATAGAAATTGTGATTCTCCTACCATGGAATTGAGTTTCATTGCTGTGCTAATTGTCATAGAACTAGGCTGTGGGTAGGTCCTGTTCTGCTTCCATATGTCGTAGCATGTTGTCCTAGCCCATCCGCTGGACCAATTGCCATAGCTCTGCTTGTTGCGTAAATTCTATGACCAAGGGTTTGAACAGGAGTCTCTGTCCCATAGTGGCAAACACCTTGTTCTAGAACACCCGAATATCCCAGGCCACCGTTGCTGGCGGCGGCAGCGCAATGCCCCTAAACACCCATGAATTCCAGTGCTCCACAGCACCCACAAAGCAGCCAAAGTTGGCAAATCACTGTGGCAAGCAAATGGGGGAAGTTGGACCTTGTTTCTAGTATTCTTAGTTGAAGAAGACTTTTACATTTTTTGATTCTAATATTTTATTATGTTTGTGTAGACCCAAAGGATTTATCTAACAAATGAACTTGTGCAAAATACATTAGTAGCAATAAATCTTGAGTACAATATATGTGTCTAATATTCATGTAACTTGAACATATCTTTTGTATAATTCCCTAGAACTAACACAAGTAAATTGAATAGATCATACAAAGATTGAACTAAAGATTTGCTATTTTCTTTGGAAGAAATCTGTTCTGCAATATTGTAATAATACATATTGCTCATCTTCTACCACTTGCAGTAAACATAGGTGACATATTCTATGTTCATATTGCTCATTATTCCATCTTCCAATTTCAACTTAGAGATGGTGTGATCCCTTTCTTAGAATTGTTGCATGTGGATATTTAGTTTTGTCATGTTTGCTAGTGATTTAAAAGAAATAACCAATAATATTTATTTTGTAAAAATAGTTAGCCAATACGAGAATGATTAGATGATCTAATTGGTTATCTAATTTTAATTCTAATTTTACTTATGATCACGTCTCCGAAAAAATAAATAATTTATTGTAAAGATGTGTGCAGTGGCTTCAAGGTTAATTCTGGATGGATGACAATTCAGATCCAGTCATTATCTGTTTAAAACAATTTTTGAGAGTTTAATGACATGTCAAACAAGATAGTTAATTTGTTTGGGGTCCTTCATCAACATAGGAAGGTCTCTTAGAGATATGAAAATGTTTTAATACTACCAGATAAATCAATACAGTACTCCAACATGGTATTATCATCCGCTAAAGATATATTTACAATATGATCTCTCATTTGAACAACACTCTTTAGACTCCTGAAGGTAATCTGAGAGTTTGGTAGAATTGGCTTTTTTCCTGACTTAAATCTGTTTCTTTGAACAATGCTGAAGATATTTTAGGCATGATCTTAAGGTATATTAATTTCTTTTGCAAGGATCAAACAAAAATGGATAAAATTATTATACAAATATTAAAACCTAATCTTTATTATGATTACTATTATTGTTAGATAAGCTACTATCTGCGTACGTTTATTGAAAATATGGAAGACTGAAACAACCTTACCAGATATTTCTTTTTTAATGTTATTTGTACCAGCAATGGTTTTTAGTATCAACCACTGATGTTCTCGAGACAATAGTTTAGTTTTCTTAACAGCAGATCTTACAAAATTATGTGCCGCTTCTGAGAATTCTAATAGCATTGGATATTGGATGGTGTGGTCCCTTTCTTAGAATTCTTATCCAATAGATCATACAAAATTGGATATTCTGAGAACATTAATGCTTTTGTATACATTCCAATAGATATGCAACTGGGGTCTATCTATGCTACAATAGGCATAAGAATAATTTTCAAATTAACTAATACTAACTATTCATAATCTCCTTGACTTTTGTATAACAAGTATCATGTGTTGGTTTTAACATTGTATATCAAAATCCTACTTACACAAGGCATTATATAGATGCATAATCTAGTCCTTCTCATTACCATAAAAGAGGAGCAGCAGCCACTCATGTTTAGAGCATTGAATATTTGCAGCCTTGGTCCTTAAGGAAACAAGCTTTGCATATAAATCGAGTGATATTGAATGACATCTTTAAAAACGACAGACGTTAAAAAATGTGTAGAGCATTGGTCTTTGAATAATAGCATAAGCAGCCTAGACAAATGGAGATACAAATAGTACAAACAAAGAAGAGTTGTTGAAAAGCACAAGCCTTTTTTTCCTACATTAAGATACGCAATTAAATAATCAAAAGTATTGAATGTATTTGGTTTCAATACAGTCATCGAACTTAATATTCATATTTAAGGTCTCTTTCCTACCCCAACGTATGAAGTATAAAATATGAAAGGATACGTGATTTACCGCATTACATGCACTTGTAAGAATTACATTGGGTGATTTATAGATAATTTGCCACCAGCTTGAAAGAACATGTAACAGCCGACAGAAACACATAGATACACCGTTTTTTTTCTGAAAAATACATATGTGATCCAAAGAGGAATTTCGTTGAACCCAAAACAAGAACAGGATCTAGCCTCAAGAGTTGATCAATATGATGATTGATAACTCTCTACCAATGACAAAAACACAGAAAACTACAATCCATGACTAAAAAAGACGTAAGAATGACTAAAAAAGATGTAAGAACCTTAGATACGCAGAAAAGTGAAACAATATCAGAGTAAACAAAATCATTCTAATTCATCCCAATCAACACTATCATGAAAGTAGCAATACAACCATACTTACAGCTCTAGCTCTAGTTAATACAGGGAAATATACAAAATTCATTTTCTATGATACGAAACTAAATTAAGTTTAAACACTGCTAATAAATAATCTGTCATACAATCAAAGAATTCAACTAGGAAAAATAAGACCATTCTTATTAGGCTGTTTATACAGCATTTCAACCAACCCAACTCACTAGAAAATATATATGAAATTTACTTAGATCATATTCATATAGATCTTCAAAAGAAATTCCACAGGTAATGATTCCACAAAATCAGATAATGAAAAACTGCAACTAGAAAGTATTTTTAAATGAATTTTTGTTTATTAGTCCCTTAGCGCAATGAATTGTAGAAAGACAACTAAATTGGAATTGAGAAGTCCTAGTATACGGTTAAGAATTCTACAAATTGGTGAAAAAAAAAGAGAAATCCAAGATCAGTTCCATGAACAGAAAATCAAGGTCAAGCCTGAAAAATCACTAGAATGATCATTCTTCTTTGTTTTTTTTTTTTTAAAGATCTCCAAAATCAAGATGGGCCTAAGATGCTCTTGCTGGTAGTACCAATCCTCATATCAAAGATCCTTGGCTCCTGTAGGAAAATTTCTATGCCATATTGCTCCAAATATTTATGGGTGTTTCCAAGTCCATCTGAAAACAACTCTCATCCAATTCATCTAGGCTTGAGAGCGTGAGGAGGGGTGGAGAGATCCACAAAAACCACGATTCAACAATCCACAATGTCAGAAAATAAAATCATATTCAGAAAGCATGTAAGATGGTGAAAGAATTCTAAAATGAAATCATACTTCAACCACAAGTAAAACAAGAGAGGAACTGTGCATCCACCTTGTTCAATCTTCAATAACCCCCTTTGAATGGCCACTTTTTGTAGCCATCAAGTGTTGTTTTATTTTTGTTGTTGAGCCATTGCAATCTTTTTCATTCTCTCTTTGTATATTTGTTAATATTATTTTTGTTTACTTGTGTGTTGCTGAAGATGTGCCCCTTATTATTGTAGTTGCTTAGTAGTTGCTGCTGTTACTGTAATCCTCCTTTCTCCTCTTCCTTTCCTTTCCTGTCTTTTCCTCTTCCCTTTGTTACCCCTGCCTACCCCTATTTATTCACTCATGTTTCAGTTTCTTTACTACAATTGACTTTCTATGGCAGTTACTTAAAAATAAAAAATAAAAAAGATCCAAACTCAAGTCTTAGGTTCAATCTTGCCTACAGCCACCCATTATAGGAAAAAAGAAAAAAGAAAAAAGACATCTGACCCTTCCAACTAAGAGGATTGGAGTTCATGTCTTCCCAAGATAATAAATTATACACTTCTGATCATTTTTTAAACTAGGAAATCTCACTTCTTATTTCACCAGAATCCCTCCATAAGAGAGAAAAAATAAAATAAAATCAGAGTACATTAGATAAAAGTTTTATGAGCAAGAGTTAAGAAAAGCATAAGCTCAAAGTATCAAACTAAGGAAATACCTTCTCTTTTAAGCACTCAATGATACAATTAATGTTGCATCGTCTTATGAACATTGAATAGTCATCATGTAACCTTTCTACAGCTATTGAGAGAGAGGACTTTGTTTATGATTAAATAAATTTTATTCTTTCCAAACATCATTAAAGAAAGTAAAGCAATCGTCCTTGATTCATAGATCAGGTTCCTCTCTTTTGTAATTTCATTTATACATATTCAAAATTATAAAATAGAATTGATCATACATGTTATCACCTTTTTCTTTGAATATATCAAGCTAATTTCTTTTTATTTAAACCTGAAAAATTCAGCACATGCAAAAATGTACTGATGCAATCCATTCATGTTACAGTTTTATCCATCATAAATTGCCAAGGCCAAAAAGAAATACTAAATAAACAATCCCAAAATAAAACCTTATTTTAATAGCTTCAATTTACATCATAGTCAGTCATATGCATGCTCGAAACAAAGTCACACCAAAAAAATGAAACCAGAAATAGAAAATATTCAAAAACATAAATATCCAAACATAATCCCTAAAGAAGAAGGTCGTTACAGAACATTAACCATGGGTGGTTGGGAAATCTCTGTTAGTTTGGCACACGTACAGAAGATAGTGTGTATGACATTGAACAAATATAAATATGTCATCAAAGATAATGTGTTTGATCGAAAAATCTAGGAAGCTATTCAAATTAACTTCATAAAAATGGTGTTAATAGGGACTAAAGGCCTTTCCATTTCCTCCTGGGGCACAACTATTGCTTACGTATGAAAGAGATGCAGCGGTTGTAACTCTTCCCTTTTTAGTTTTCTACGTATAAAGTTTCTTTACCTCTGCAATCTGTATGTCCCTAATGATGAGAGTGCACATTGTGATAACTATTGTTTTTATGATAATTATTGTTTTCGATAGATGTTGTTGGACTGAGAGAGGTTTAGGTGATAGATTATTACCAGGAAACAAATATTCGAAATGTTTGTAACTTGCAACTAGAAATATTTAGTTTTGTTTGAGTAATTACCAATATTTCATTTACACCTTTAATAGTTTTCGTTGACATCATCTTCGTAAATTATAACTAACATTTCATTTTTATTTCTTATTTTTGGACTTTCTCTCCAATCTGTGTTTTAATCTTTGAAAGAACTGCTTGACTTTCGCCTGCTTTAAAACAGAACCAACAAACCATCACCGGTCGATGATTTTCCTATTGATGTTGTGAGGTTACAATATAATTTTTGTTCTTTTACTCTTATAGAAATAAACATAATATTTGCCATCTAGAATTTTTTTAGCCATCGATGTCCCTTTGTTGTTCCATGCCATTTTCAGACATGGCATGATGTGTCAAGGCTGCTTAATGGTGCATTTATGTGTTAAGTCTAATGCAAATGTCAGTACGATCCTGGAGGGGATACCTTGCTTTTAAAGGTTGAAGCAATCTGATTTACCGCATATTAACAAAAAGCAGCACCAGGAAGTTGCACAGGTGATGTAATGTAAAGACTGGCTGGGCTGGCTTCATTAAGGATGTATAATTGTAACTTCATTAATGTAAAGGATGCCATGTAAAACCTATTTACTGATTTTTTGGGGTGTTTTTTGTTAAAACATCCTAGACCTCCAGGATCTGTTAGACCAGCTTGGCATTACCCATTATCTGTTGCACAATGCTCATATATCTCAGGATAACTTACTGGGAATGTAAGTCCAAAGCATACAAGAGCCCTGAAATTTTTAGACAAATTCACCATACCTTTAGAAGTCCGATCATTTTTTTGATTTAGCACGCATGTTGGCAATATTGTACTCTGCACTCTGTGTTTGCAGAACTGAACATATGATGAATTCGGTAGATCCTTTAAGGAGGAAATGGAAGATAGCAGTTGAGACTTTGTTTGGGTTTATGCAGCTACAGCCTCTGACCTTGATAGCTCTGAAACTGTCCAACTGATCCACAAGTGTTTTATCTATTGAGATAATCAAATATTGGTCTTGGTTTCAATGAGGGTTTCATTATAAGTTGGATACAAAATGTTCTATTAAATTACCCTTTAAAATAGGGCGTTATCACAGAATCAGTTTACATGTTCTAGTGATTAATAGATCCTCAAACAAATGACTCGGCTATTCTGCTTGTTTGCTATTTTATGCACAAATTGATTTTGCAGTACACATGCATATGCTTGCCAGCATTTTTCGTCATACTTCATTGCTTTTACCACTGTTATCAGGTAATTCATTTTAAAGGTTCACGGAAGAGGCTTATGTTGGAGGCATGGAACTTCTACAACTCTCATCCCGTGGGATTTTCAGATATGATGTGTCTAATTTTGAAAAGTGGAAGAACAAAATATGATTTTTAACCTTTAAGCTGTATCATCAGTTTTTATTTTCATTTATTTTATTAACCTTTATTATGTACAGTCTGAAACCATTGTTTTGTTATAAATTTTTAATGTTAAGCTGTGTCAGGTGTATTATAGCTTGTTTCTGAAGCTTCGTGTCTTTTGGTATTTGTATTACCGGTCTTGGAGAGCATCATTTAACTACACTACCACCTATTTTGTGTAATTCATCCAGCTCTGGGATTTTTTGAATAGCTTCTTTTAAAAATGGCATGTAACCGTATTTGAGGTTGTTTCACTATTCAATGAAAATTAACGTTATTTTCATGATTTGTATCATGTTTGGGATTATATTTTCAATATTGCAATGACCTACCTACCTAAAACTATGGTTGAACAGCTCTTCTATCAATGCATAAAGGCCATCTCCAGTTTTATATGTTGGCTTTACGGTTATGTTTAGTTAATGATTTATAGATACCGTTTGATTTGGTGACCGGCTGCGTGTTTATGGAATCATTGAAGGATTATCTTTCATAAGAACGAGGGAGGAGGTGTACTTGTAGCTTATACCTTATGTCAATGAGGTTTATCTTATGTTGGAATTGAAATTATTTAAAGAATTTATGGACTTTAGTGTATAGCCAACACTACAATTTCACAGAACTTTAAGTAGAATATAATGGTATGTTAAATCAACTTCCTTTAGCGGTAGTCTTCATCAACATATATTTTTCTCAAAAAAGTGTCAATTTTCATGCACACACATACAAGCATGAATCATGTTATAGAAATTTTTATATATTCATTTATGTATTTTAATATTAAAAAATTTCAATTGTACCATGCAAGTTAAGTATCTAACTAGTTTGGCTATATATTTACAATATATAACTATCATATTGGTAAGAAGGTGTTTTCCCTTTTCAAAAAGTCAAATAATAGGATTGAGTCTAAAATGTTTGTGTATAATATAGGATAAAAAGTTTGGGAAATATAGAGTTATGGATGAGTATAATTTAGTCTATAAAGCATTGTGGGAGAAATATAATTTAGCATTACAAAAGTATGATTGTTAGTTGGCCTTTTGACCAAAATCAACCATGGAGTTGGAAAAGATTTGAGTGAAAGCACTTATAAATTTCTCAAGTGAAACAAATAAAAAAGCACAAGAGAGAGTCCAGTGTGCATTCCATCTTGGGCTTTATTACGTTTACCTATCTATTTTGTTTTGCTTTTTTAGGGAGATGTTAGACACCTACATATAGATATTAAAAACAAAAATTTAGAGTACAAAAGAAGAGTATTGCAAAGAGGAGAAACTCCAAGTCAACAAAAAAAATGAAAGGCTTAATTGTTTTGGTTATGCCGTTTTAAGTTTTCATCCTTACCATTAATCTTGAACTTAACATCCCCTCTGTAGCAAGAAATTAGATATTCCTTGAAAAGATTTAATGTTGGATGGAGGGGGAGGAAACCCTCGCCTTGTCAATAGAATCAACATTATCAAAAGAAATTATTTCCATATCTTGACCAATAGTTGCAAACAAAATATTAGTAGTTAAAATATCTTAAACATGCTATCCATTCCAAAGATTTGGTAGGTAATCATGAGTAGATAGAGTTCCTCGATATTTTTTACTATGAGGTACCATTTGGAAACTATGTGAATCAACGACAAGTTTCTGTGAGACCTTCAAAAGAAATATTTGTTTCCCCTTAGTTATTAAGGAATTCTTTAAAGCTAATTTGACTCAAATTTTTCTTAAAGGCACATTTTGTTAAACAATAAAAAAAAGGGTGGGCTAATTGTTGAAACTTCAGTAGAAAAAATCAAGGAAGGATTTATAGGATTTGTAGAAAAAGCCTTAGCAAAATTTACAACATTTGTAGAAAAAACTTTATTAGTGTTTGTGGTAGCTTAGTCCTAATGTATTTGCATAGCTTTTTTTTGCAACATAAAAGGACATGAATTACACATATGACCCTCTTAATGAAAATAGTGACATGACTTTAGAAGATTGTAATAAAAAATGTTATGCACATAATCAATTTTGCTAGCATGTAGAAGAATTTCTCGCTTAACAGAATCAAGATCCACCTCAATCATAGATTGAATTCTATGAAAATCAGTAGTTATAGCTAGGGTTTTAAAATACTTGATTGGCCTAATTTGAGAGATAATATCCCTTTCAACTTTTTGAAAAATACATGGAAGATCTGACAATTCAACAAAACAAGGAATTCTTTGAAATCTAGTAGATATTGCATTAAAAGAGGAAGGCCACTTTCAAATCATTAATAAAGCATGACAATTATTGAAAACACTAATATCAAAGACCTTAAAAACTATCGTTGAATCAACAAATTCTACTAGCAAAAATGACTTTGATAGAGAACATGCATGGATAGCATCCACACCTTAATCTTTCCAAACCAAATTTAAATGAATAAAAAAAAACTTGAGAAATGAGATAAATAACCCTGAATTTGCACGAAAACATACCTTCTAGAAATTTCTTAAGTAATAGATTGATATAAATCATCAAACAATTTGTAGAATGACAAAGTAGGGGATTTGCTTGAAGGGGTGATACCCTTTTCTTGCCAAACAAGGGTATTAATGCCTCACTTGGATGTTACAAAACTATCACCACTGAAACATGCAAGAGTTTACCACATGTGAATTTACCATTACATCTCTTATGTCATGTAATACCACATCATACAGGAACAAGAGTACTTTCAACATAACATTAATAACTTTGATATAACTGTTTCTTGGATTTTAGTAATTTAATAAGAAGGAAAGAAAGGCAATTTTTACGTTTTCTATTAGTAGGAATATTTGTAATAGTGTTTCAAAAATCAAGTTTATTCTTAATTTGCTAGTTTTTGGTTTTGTTACACATAACTATTGCTAACTTATTGTAGAAATTGAATTCTTTACTTTATATTCCTTGAATTTAGACACAATTTGTATCTTTTATATCCATCCAACAAAATAAGCGAAATATTGTAAGCCAATGTGATTTCAAGCTTTAAGCAATTTTCCTTGCTTGAAACAAGACAAGAAAAAAAAAATCCAAATATTACTATATTGGTGAGATTTGTAATGTGTAGAACCTTAAGAAAAGACAATAGGTACGTAAATTGCAATGATCAATAAATCTCCATGTCAAATCTTAGGTTTGTGCAATTTAGAAGACCACCATTCTATATGAAGACCCATTAAAAACTTATAGGAAGGGTAAAACTTCAAAAGCAAGGACAATTCCTTGGAAGCCCTCAACATACTAAGGGTATGCTATTTTTCATTGGTATAGAAATGGCTTGTTAATCAGCAAATTACCTTTTTAGATATTTTAGCCAATGATTTAAAATCATTAAATTACTACATCTTTGAATCTAGATATTTTAACTAATAACAAGAATTTTACTCTCAAAAATATCTAACCAAGGTTTGGCTTTCATATGTAATATGAACAATGCCATGTTCATTTAAAGCAACATCCATCCTTTTTCATTTATTTTTTTTATCACTTGAATATTCAATCTTGTATTGTCTTTTTAAATAATGAATTTCATTAAAATCTATCAATCATAACATAAATGCCAATCCATTGTTTCATGAAGAATAGCAAATGGCTTTCTTCAAATAAAATTAATTGCAATCTCGCTAAACAAAAACTATTAGCACTTCGCAAAAGACTTTCTTTTTCATGGTATATGGTACATGTGGTATGTTAAATGTGGTATCACATGACATGATATTAAAGGTAAGGGTAAATTCATGTGCACCACCATAATAAACCTCTGCATTAGTGCTAGTAATGCATAAATAGTAACAATTTTGTAACTTCAAAGCAAGGCATTTATACCCCTATTTAGGAAGAAAAAAGCATTACCCACTTGAAGGATCACCTGTTGAATTTGGTGACATTGCACCTAATTCCCTTGTCTTGCACCTTTTACAAGTAAATTTTAATTGAGTTCAAGCAAGGATTTCATTCAACTTTCTATTTCGTTTTTTGTTCATTTATTTGTGGTGGTCATTTAAAAGCTTATTTTCTAGTAAAAACCCTAGGTCATAAGTTCAATTCTAGTACGTAATAGTGAGTTATGGATTTAAAAAGTTTTCCATAAAAGGAATTTTAAAACTACTTTGTTATATTGATATAAGAGGGTTTCACTAGATACAAGTAAAAATTTAGTTCTAATTTTATTTTATAAATTTTCTTAACCATTAGCATGCATTCTATTTCTTGTTGATAGGGGTCATCACTTGAAGGCTAAATTTAGGGTCTTGGTGGATGTAAGTAAAAAAGTTTAGCCTTTATATTACATGGTTTTCTTATTTCAATTAAAATTTTAAAATATAGTTTTGTAGTTATTTGTCATTATTCATAAGATGTCAAGTTTTTTTTAAAAAAAATTTAGTTGTTTGACAAAATCATTTGTGTTTACATTTAGAATTTGTTGGAGGATGTTGTTTGTGATTTGCAAGTCAAAGGTTCAATTCCAAGAGTTATACTAATCTAACATAATGGCACTACTTTGGAGAAAAACTACTTGACACCATCCTTGAGTTCCAAAATATCTAAGTGTTCTAGAGTAGACTCAAGATAGACTACACTTTAATACTCATAGCTCTTGCACATACAACAAGAAGGCATTACATCCACTAGATATTAATAAAAGTGTAGCAAGAATGCTTGTAGGCATCACACACATATAAAGATCCACAATATACATGACACATCACAACACAACACAATGTGATGTAGGATACCATAACAAGACAATAATGACCAATCTTATGCTACGTGTTTCTAGTCCTATGTCCTTGCTTCATAGAGAAAGAATGGTGCCTAAGCCAAAAGGCCAAAGCCTCCCTAGCAAGTCTACATATCTTTTTGATGTTGCTTACAAGGAATCAGAGCAAGGTTGCTCTATAGGATGTTATTGATAGTTAAGATAACATGGAACTTGTAAGGATCTCCACACTCCTTCTAGTCATTATTTCAGAATGAGAGTAACCTTTGAGCCACCAACAAGGCTCTATGCTCCTCAGGCCATTTCTATCCCGGTTCTCTAGTTAAACAAACTTGGAAGACATGGTGCAAGCTTAGTAATTCAAAAGATATGCTTAAGCAAATTAGCCCATGGTGACTTCCTTTTAATGAAGGAACTTGGGCTACTAATTCATCTAGAGTATGTACCACTTGGAATAAATTTGGTATCACTACAATTTCTTGTCTAAATATGCTTGATTAATGAATTATATAAAAGGGAGCTTCTATCCTTTATGGTTTAAATAGAAAGACAGAAGGTTTTTAAAAATTATTTTTTGATCTTGAGAATTTATTTAAAGTTGATAATAGTTTGCATCAATCTTTTCCAAACATTTTTTAGAAGAATGATAGATCTATTTTTTCTTTTAATTTCCAATTTTCTTACAAGATTATTACCAAAAATGATTTTATTCATAACAAATTCAATAAGGTTTGTAAATGCAATTATCACTACACTTTTGGATGAGGAAAATGAAAGATACTTGGAGAGTTCTTACCTTTCCAAAAATTCATATTTTTATTGTATCTTATTCATGAAGCTCTTCCTATTAGCACTCATCTTCAACATATAAGAATTGTTTCTCCTCTATGTCCTCCTTATGGAAGTGAAAAATTATTTTAACATGGTTTTTTTAGTATTCTATTGCATAGCATACTTAGAAATGTACATCTAGAATTTATAATAACTTTCAACTAAACATCACTAATATCATTCTTGGTAATCAACTTGCTTTGTCTATTTCATTTCTTTGCATTTGGAAGTGTCTTTGGTTACTTGTTCTCTATTTCATTTGAAAGCTTTGGTGTGTAATTAAGTTCTAGTAGCAAGAGCATTATTGTGACCTTTCTTCAATAGTTAAATATTAGATTCTCAAAGATGCCACTTTTCAATTATAATTTCAAGTAAGAAAACTTCCAATGAAAGTTGAAAAATGATGGCTTAAGGATGGGAAGCGTTCAACTTCTAATGCTATTTGTTCATTTTTTCTAATTAAAGCTTTCTTTTGTCTTTAGAAAGAATTTTCTTCTTCTTCTTATAAGAAATCCTTTGGTAAGAAGTGAAAATTCATGAGGGTGCTTCTAAATAAGGGAAAAGCTTGATCCTTTTTCTACATTTAAGGGGAAGGTTATTAAGGGTTGGTTGTAAGCATGAAAACCTAAAAAGGAATCCCCAAAATTGTTGGGCTTTTTCTTTAGACTCTCTCTTTGTTCATCTAATGTACTTTGAATTTTTTTAATAATATTATTCATTTTTTGGGTTCTAACACCCCTTCTCATATTCTCTTGAAAGAAGTGATGTCCTTGAAACTTCAGTCTTTGTACATGCACTTTCTAAATGTGGAGAACAAAGTGGGTATCAAGGGTATTGAATAACTTAAAGCTCATCCAAGAATTATAGGTTTGAAGATTTAATAGCTAGGGTTAGTGATGAGTGGCGAGATACCCCTACACTCAACCATACGAATACGAGCGTAGCATGCACGATTTGGTCGAACTCCGCAGACTAAGTGCCTACACGCCCCATGGAACACTTAGGGTTAATCATTCATTGTCTTCCCAGACTTACTTGTAGTTGTCACGGTGTATGGTTAAGCAAGTCTGAGGTATATGATTTTTATAGGCTTTTATGTTTTTATGTTCTATACTATCTAGGTGAAGGGTTGAGAAACTAACTAACTCTAACTAATGAACTAAGTCTACTTTAACCTAGCGTTAGTATCCGTTCCCACTTACCGTACACAGCCTGAACCAATGCAACCGTGGCTACCAAACGCTAATCGTTTCTGGGATTACTATGCGTAATGCACATGCTCGAAGTGTCGTACTAAGGAACCTAACTAGGAGAAAAGGGTTGAGAGAATCTAATCTAGCCTAAGTGTGATGAGCATCTGTTCCTTGATTATCCGTACACATCTTTAAATGCTCATAATCAAGTCGTACTCATTTCGCATTACTAGGAGATAAGGGTAAGAGAGAAAACAATAAATAATATGTAATAAATAACAATAATAAAATCCTATTCCATGTGCTGCAAGGTTTATTCGGAAAGCTCATCTTTATTGTCGTACACAAACTTGTGTTTAGGTACAATGTTTGCTCGAATAAAGATCCATTCACTTTGGGACTCCTACTGCGAGCACATGGAAAATAATCTATCTTTGGAGTGATCAATCTGCTAGAGTTTCCCTACTATCTATCCTAGATGAGGAAATAAGGGAGAGTTTCCTCTTATTTATAGATATGACAGTGCACCGTGATATCGCAGGGGAAAACGTGATATCACGAGGGATGCGATATCGCGTACGCGATATCGCAGCTCATGAAATATCGCGTCCCATCATACCCCCATGACTAAATGAAAACTCGTCCTCGAGTTCATTACAATAATATCAAGAAGGTATGGGATTATTGACTCAAATGGATCTAATGGGATGACATGTCAATGGATCATCATTACAAGACTCAACAAACTGGTGTTCATGACAACAAGGGTGAACACCTTATTACATTGACATCAGGCCTTAGTTGGCAGTTGAGAGAAAAAAGAAGAGAAAGAGAAGAGAGAAGAGAGCAGAAGTCTTGTTGCTGCCAACGCCAAGATTGTGCCTTTCATTGTCCATCCGTAAGCACATCATCGATCTCATTCCTTGCAAAGCTACTTTAGCACTGCTCCATTCCAAGTGTTCCCTCCAGATCCTGTCCGTTGTTGCATGATCGCCATCTGCACACACAACACAGTCTTATATTAGCAAGGGTAAACGAATTTCAATGTAGTTGATACCTTGCTGCGGTGAAAGTCCATTGGCTGAGTTGTGGTATGGCTGATTATGGATCTAGGGATATAATAATGGTGACTACTTAAGGTGTAGGGCTTAGGAGAAAATCAAAAAAAGTGGGCCATGGTACCCCCATGACTAATCGTGAACCTCTAGCAGTGATAGAATGGAGAAAGAAAAGGAATAAGAAAGATGAATAAAAAGAGACAACTAAGACATCGATAAAATGAATGTCAAGATGAAAATGAACAAAATAGAATTAATTACAAAATGTTAAGGCAAAGAAGTTAACTGGTGCACCAAATAGGAATGTCAGTGGGTCCTCCCCAAAGCAGGCTCATGCCCTTAATGCCTTGACAAACCCACATTCAAAGAGTCCGTAGGCTCTGGGAATGTCCTTTGGAACAAGAGTTAAAGTCTTAACTATAAGAATTTACCAAAAAGAAAATGATGCATCTACCAAAATATATACTAATGATACCACTAGCAATGAGGTGAACAATGGAGAGAAGGATGGAGAGAAGAGAATGAAATAGAATCCCAAGGACAAGGTGGTGTACAACCCCTTGTGTATTTCATGATTAATGTGACTTGGCAAATCTCATTCCAACTCCGGCCTCAAACCAACCACATCCAGTGACTTCGCATTAATGCACTTGGTCAAACTATCCTCTTGAATAACAAGAATGCATCTCCAAAGAGCCACCACCATTCTGATGAAACAATTGAGGAGAGAAGGGGAAGCGAGAAGGGCCTTAGTTAAAGGAAACATTTTTAGTTCCATAACCAGTGCTTGTAGCCCAAGTTTATTTCGTCTAAGGGGTGTGCTTTGAACTCTCACTTTTTTTTGTGTTTTGTGTTTTTATGCGTGAGAACCATACCATGCAAAGACTTCTTATTTTTATTGTCTCAGCTTCCGATAATTGGGTAACATTGGAACGGTAAGAAAACTCAAGAAGAAAACATCCAAGTACCCAAGAGAATGGCCAACACAAATGCATCAAGTTCCCTTGAAGTCACACCCTTTTCAAACCTTGAGTCATTCCTTAGTTTGAGAAGTACCCAGTCACCGATTTGTTAAATTTCTTATTAAGAAAGGGGACTATACATTTCCAAGCCAAGAGAGACCATAGAAACTGGTGGATGTATGGATGAAGTGAACTCATTGCCTGCCATATCAAAAGAACATACCTTAGTATCAACATCATAACTTAAAGGTAAATACCAAACATTAGCAATCAATAAGAAAATAGTTCATACCATCATCCAGAACACTTATTGGTGACGAACTTACATGGTGGATCACACACACACACACACACACACAAAATTGGAAAAGTATAACGATGTTGTAAAACAAAAGCAAGAAAAGTTAAAGAAATTTGTAAAACAAAAACTTGTACAACTAAAATGTGTAAGACAAAAATGTGTAAAACAAAAACGTGTAAAATAAAAACGTGTAAAGAAAATGTGTGAAACAAAAACTAAAAAGAACTGAGGGCCTCCAATGATTAGCATAGGTGGCCATCTCCCCCATGACTGAATGGAAAGGGAGAGATCCAAAATAATGAACGAGGTTGTCCGCTAGTGAAGGTGTAATTTGTACTGGCTGTTTTTGGTTCATGGAAAGGCTTGGTTTGTTGTACATTAACTAATAACCTTTTATCTGGGTTGTCAGGCTTGTATATCATCATGGCTCGAGAGGGGAAGGTTGTATGAATAATATAGGGACCTTCCCACAATGTTTGAAATTTTGTACACTGAGGTACATGTGTGGGATTCCAGTAAAGGACCTTATTTCCTGGTTGGTACCTAAACCTCTAAATTCTTAAGTCATGATGTTGTTTACTATGTGCCTTGTGCAACTCATTTAACGATAGTGAAACTAATCTATTCTCATCTAGCACATTCAGAGTTGCCAGCCGTTGTTTTTGTGCTAGGTCGAGGTCTAGGTGAAGGTCACAAGCCATGGATAGTGTATGGAGTTCATTTTTTATGGGGAGCTTTGGTAGTTTCCTGTACACTAACTCATAGGGAGAATAGCCTGTAGGGAGCTTCCAAGTGGAGCGATACGCCCAGAGAGCGTCGTTCAGTTTTGTGCTCCAGTCTTGCCTAAATTTGCTAATTGTTCTTGTTAATATTCTTGTGATCTCCTGATTAGTAACTTCGGCTTGGCCATTAGCTTGGGGATGGTAAGGTGTGGTTAATTTATGCTCAACCCCTAAGCGTTGCATTAATTTGTGAAAGGTTGCACTCGTAAAATGTGTTTCATTATCAGAGATGAGTGCACGCGGCACACCAAACCTATTTACGATTTGTTGTTGTACAAATCGTGCAGCCGTAGATGATGTGCAGTTTGTTACTGCGGTTGCTTCAGCGCATTTGGTTAAGTAATCAACAGCAATGATGATATATGCTTTTCCATTGGACATCGGTGTAATAGGCCCCATAAAATCTATGCCCCAGATATCGAAGGGTTCCAAAGGTTGAATCCATTGTTACGGACGTTCCATTCTAGCAGTCATTCCACCATCACGTTGGCAACGTTCACAGGATTGGGAAAAATGATGGGCGTCCCAAAAGAGTGTTGGCCAATAATATCCTGCAAGCAGGACCTTGGTATCCATTCATCTCCTAACATAATGACCCTCACAGGGGCTCTCATGAGCATCCTGGAGAACTTTTAATTGATCCTTATCGGATACACACCATCGAACCAATCCATCAGGATAGAATTTATAAAGTTGTCCCTTGATTTCCATGAAGTACTTGGTTTTGTGAAGAAACTTTTTTTTCTTCCTAAAGTCCAACCCTTGTGATGTTTGTTGGGAAATGAGATAAGTAAGAATGCTACTATACCAATTTATTTCCGCAGGTTGATCATTTACTACACTGGCAAAGAGGGTTTCATCAAGGAAATGGTCAGATACAACATATTCATCCTCTTTGTTGTCCCAACACAACCGAGATCGGTGATTTGCGACTACATTCTCAGTGCCTTTGTGATCTACTATTGTTAAATCGAACTCTTGAAGAATTACCAACCAACGTATGATATGTGGGCTAACCGTTGGCTTGTTCATAAGGAACCTAATTGCACTATGATCCGTGTGGATATATACTTTGTAACCCAATACATAGTGCCTAAATTTTTCCAGTGCAAATACTACAACCACTAATTCCTTTTCCATAGTTGTGTAGTTGAGTTGTGCACCAGTGATACTTTTACTGGCACAATGGATATAATAAGGTCATTTTTGTTCATCTAATTGTGTCAGTACGGCTCCTAAAGCGTAATTAGATGCGTCAGTCATGATATGGAATGGCCTGGACTAGTCAGGGGCTTGTAGAATGGGAGTCTCTACAAGCCTTTGTTTGAGAGTTTGGAATGCTCATTCACATTCCCTAGTCCATTCGAATGGTGCATCTTTTTTCGTTAATTCCACCAACGGCTTGGCAATTTTGAAGAAGTTCTCGATAAATCTCCTATAGTAGCCAGTGTGTCCAAGGAATGACCGAATGTCTTTGACAGTTTCTGGTTGTCAGGTAATTCCTTGGATGACTTTAATTTTTTTTAGATCCACCTCTATTCTTGATTGTGAAATTTTACGCCCTAGTACTACGCCCTCTTGAACCATCAAATGGCTTTTCTGCCAGTTGAGCTTTAGGTTGGTTTCAACACAGCATTTTAATACTTGCTCCAACCTGTCAAGGGCTTGATCAAAGCTCGTCCCATAAGTGGAGAAGTCGTCCATAAAGACTTCTACTTCGTTACCTATTTGCTGCTGAAAGATGCTTAGAACTAATCGCTGGAATGTGGCAGGGGCATTGCACAAACCAAAAGACATTTGTTTATATGCAAATGTTCCCCAAGGACTGGTGAACGTTGTTTTAGCTTGGTCTTTTGGTGCAATTCGTATTTGGTTGTACCCACTATACCCATCCAGAAAACTATAGTAGCGATGCCCTGCTATCATGTCTAAGACTTGGTCAACAAATGGCAATGGAAAGTGATCTTTGAAGGTTGCCATATTCAATATCCTAAAATTTATACATACCCTCCATTTGCCTCCTTTCTTTGGTACAATTACAATAGGGCTAATCCATTCTCTATCAGTAATGGGGTAAATGAACCCAGCCTTGAGAAGTTGCTCTATCTCGTCTTTTACTATTTTTTTTAACTTCGGGTTCAATCGCCTCTGCAGTTGTTTGCGAGGCTTCATGGAGAGGTCTGTGTAAATCCTATGCTGGCATATCCTAGGGTCTATTCCGGTTAGTTCAAGGTATGACCAAGCAAAGGCTATTGATCACTTATTTATCACCTTTAGCAAATTCTCTTTTTGCTTGGGGGCAAGCTCTGTGTTGATGATTACTGCTTTCCTGTTCTTAAGGGTCATGTATTCCAAATCAGTGGGCAACGGTTTTAAATCTAGGGGCTCTTGTTTAAACTTTTCAGGAATCTCCAACTTCCCCCAGTTAATATTTTCAGGGTTAAGGACTGGAAGTTGGCCACAGACATGCTCAAGTGCATCCATGCTTTCAACGTAAGTACTCGTTATCCCCTCAGTCGGTTCCATGCATGTTGTTGAATTATTCTCTTGGTCAGCCATTAGCCACTAGGTGTTTTCTTGTTGTGTGGCTGCTGCATATAGGCACTTCTGTATGTCAATATCTTGTGCACACCAATTGCATGCAGGCAATGTTAAACTCTGCATTACCCATGATTTCTGCACGCAATGGCACCCTGTGTCACTATATGCGATGCATGGAACTTTCTTCTTCTCAATCTTTCCAAAGGTATTTTTCTTGGATATTTCTAAGGAAAGATTGTGAATTCCTAGGCGCGCGTCTACTGTGCTCAGCCATGCTCTTCCCATTATTATTAGGAAGTCCCCTTTGTCATTGTTAATTTGGATCACCAGGAAATCAGCCGGGTATGACCAACCACCTACGGTGGTGACAATGTCCTCAACCTATCCCAAAGGAACAGTGATGGACTGGTCAGCCATCTCTAAGCGAATATTGCTCTTTTTGAGTGGCGGCAGGTTCCAGGTTTTATACAATTCTTGTGAAATTAAGTTGGCCCTGTAACCTGAGTCAAGAAGAGCCTTATGAGGTTCATTTCCAGCGACTTGGAGATAAATTAGGGGGCTTCTTGGATCAGAGAATTTTTTGGAAAGGTGGTCTACCTTAATTCAGTCAGTAATGGTATGTGTTAACATAACCGTGTGCATTGGCTTCAATTTCTAGGTTGAAAGGGTTCCCGAAACCTTATTTGGTATGGGGGTGTTTAGAGGTTCAACCGCTTGTGAAGGCAAGGGCTTGGTTGGATTGTTGGCCCTAAAGAAAGGTCTTTTTGACATATGATTGTTAGAACCAACTGAGAATTGAGGATTGGGAGCCCTCGTGATATTGGGTTGTTGCGGTTGAGTGGGAATTACCCTGGGTCTTGTTGAAGCGGTTGGTGGTGGAGCTACCGACGTGAGAGATGTGGATGGATTTGGAGGATAGTTTGGGTATGGAGCATCTCCCGGAGGAGAAGGAGTCCTAAAATACTCCTGGACTCAGTAGTAACGTGGAGGATTTATGTGACCCATAGAGTCACCTGGAGAAATCGGCTGCTGCACATAATAGCCATAAGGATCAGGTTGCCGGTAAGGGTATTGTTGTGTTGGCGGTGGCATCCCCCATGACTGTGGGTGTTTCCACTACTAATGTTGTCTGATGGGTTGTGGTGGAGTTCCACTTGGATAGTATGTTAATGGTTGGTGGAACTGCCTTGGGTTACCTTGTGGATAAGGTAACCTTCGGGGTGTTTACCGTTGGTTAAGTCTTTGATTAAGTGCATACACCCCAAACTCCTGTAGATGTGAGATAATTGGACAACATCCCTTAGGATGATCATATTGGCACATCTCACATCCACTGTCATTGTCTATGTCTGAATCCACAACTTCATCGAGGATAGTTGTTTTCCCCTTATCCTTGTTATGTGCAAGGCCTGAATTTCTCCGCTTTGTCTTATCTTTGTCACTACTTCGTTCCTCCTTAGACTCTTCTACAATTTTCAAAACACTTTCAAGTCTAGAGTCTAAGGAATCCCACAATTGATGCATCTTAGCCAATACTTTGATTGTTAACTTCTGAATTGACAAGGTTTTTCTATTCACCAACTCTTCGAGTGGTGACTCATCCTCCTCATCACAAAATTTTGCTCCCTTCTTTCGAAGAGAGGGATCATGGTTGTATTCTTCTACACTCTCTTCTTTTCATAGCTCACCTTCTTCTTTTGCTACTTGTTTCAACAAGCAATGTACTTCATGGACTCTAAGTTGTGATAGTCTTCCTTGGGCATAAGTCCTGAGGGTTCTCCTTGTCTCATGCCTTAGGCCATCCACGATGTGGCGAAGTTGATCCTGCTGAGCATATCCATGGCCCGGGCAACGATGTAACAATGTGTAGTAGTAGGCCATGGCAGCATCCAAGGGTTCATGGTTACCTTGCTTCCATCCTTGGATCTGCTTACGCAAATTGGACACTCTGGAGTACGTTTGATACTTATCGTTGAAGAGTTCTAACATTGTACTCCACCTCCTAATGGTTTCCAGTTCTAAGGATCGGTACCAACTCTCTGCTTGTTTGGTGAGTGTCCTGGGAAACAACTTAAGTTTTTGCCACTCGTTCTCTTTGTTTTGCAAGGCACATGCATCGTGGAATACCTGTAAATGATGTTGCAGATCTGAGTTGTATCCCCCTTCAAAGTGTGGAACATTGTTCATGTCTAAGCATTTGATCTGACTATCTTTTAGGTGCCTTGTTGGAATTCTCATCGCCTCTGTTATGTCAAGCATACTTCGGGTGGCCAGTAGGGGCTCATCATGATCATCTCTTTCATGATGCCTATGATGTCTTCGTTGTTCCCTACATTCCCTTCATTCGTGCCCTTGTCCTCTCTCTCGACTTTCTCATCGAGGTTGTTCATTTGTCCTACCTCTATCCTCACCATTATGCTCATGATGGCTGCGCCCAGATGTGGAAGGAGAGGGTGAGTGATGTGAAGAAGGGGAAGAAGAATGGGAACCATCACCATGACGATGCTTCTTGCCTTCTCTTCGGCTGCTTTGGCCCCAATCGTGATGACAATCTAAGTGCCCGTCCTTTCCATATGTTGTTGCTCCCTCTGTGAACAGCTGGTGTTCATGGGGATCAGAACCAGTGTTATGTATTGTTGATCGTAAGTTTTGATACCCCACCTCCTTACTATCGTTAGGAGGGGGAACATCCTTGGATAGAGAACCCGTTATGAGTGGTTCACCATCTCCTATTTCACTAAGGACATGCGGACCTTTGCCCATCAACAAGGTATGTTGGCTCTCCTGCCTAGCATCCCTCATACGTTGTGTAGCTATGGGATGATAATCCCTTGTATTAAAATCTGCTATAACGTATTCAAAGTATAATTCTGTCATGCCAATCTGTGCCAAGGCACAGAGAAGCATGTTAGGGATAGCTTGATCTGGAGGTAACACAATGTTACCTTGCAAATCTCTCTAGCGCATCTGTTCGTCTTAATGGAGGATAAAAGTAAAGTTTGGGATATACTCATTGGGATGAGTATATTCTAACCTATATTGTTGAGGAACCGGTTGATTTAGGTTATGTGCTTTTGATTGCTGACTGTTCTTTGTATTACCCCTAGGTGGTGTATTACTCTTGTGAGAAGAAGATGAAGACATTATGTCTTGTTCAGTGTGCTAGTTGACCGTTATATAAGTTTTTTCTTTTGATTAACCCAAAGGTTCATTAAGGCTCACAACAATGTGAGTGATATCCTTATGTTCTATTCGACGCACAAACACTTAGTTCCCGGCAACGGCACCAATGATGAGTGGTGAGATACCCCTACACTCAACCATATGAATACGAGCGTAGCATGCACAATCTGATCAAACTCTGCAGACTAAGTGCCTACACACCCCATGGAACACTTGGGGTTAATCATTCATTTTCTTCCCAGACTTACTTGTAGTTGTCACGGTGTATGGTTAAGCAAGTCTGAGGTATATGATTTTTATAGGCTTTTATGTTTTTATGTTCTATACTATCTAGGTGAAGGATTGAGAAACTAACTAACTCTAACTAATGAACTAAGTCTAC
>MNCI01015802.1:69900-86751 GCA_015680685.1 Gnetum montanum | reverse complement strand
CCTCTTATTTATAGATATGACAGCGCACCGTGATATCGCGTATGCGATATCGCAGGGGTCACGATATCGCGTACGCGATATCGCAGGGGAAGACGCGATATCGCGATGGTTGCGATATCATGGCTCATGCGATATCGCATCCCATCAGTTAGCAACAATAAAGCACAAATGTTGAACTTAACTTGACATCCATTCAAGATTTAGGGATGCTTGTGCAACCTAGATTAAGGAAGAAAAGGCTTACTCTTTTTCATATAAACAATACCAACCTTTTTACCTAAAGTAAGGTCTCACCTGAAATGCAAACCCTTTTCTACCCATTGTAGTGATACAAGAGCAAACACATATGGAGGCACTCATTCTTCTTCTAAAGAACCTTGGGTGTATTCCCTTCATTTCATCCTATTTTGAGAACCTTAGGCCACTAACTTTCCTTTCAAGAAACTTTGGAGCATTTCCTTCCATTAAACAATGTTTGGGACATTTCCTCCCCTTTAAGAAAACTATGGGGGTATTCCCTTCCATTTGAAAAATCTCTAGGGTCATTCCACAATACAACACAATGCAAGATACCACTTCAAGACAATAAGGATCAATCATATTCTATGTGTATCTAGTGTTATTTTCCTACTCCAAAGAGAAGGAGTGATGCCTGAGCTAGGAGGCCAAACCCTTGCAACAAGCCTACATAGCCTTATAACACCATGCATAAGAAATCAAGACAATGTAGTTCTATAGGGATTCTTATTGATAGTTGAGATACATATTAGTATGTTCTTAAGTTCTATGAATGCATTATGTTAGCTTAATTGTAAGACTTTTGGTTTGGTAACTTCAAGTTATGGGCTTAATTCTAGTAGGTAATATTGATAAAAAAATGTTTTGGATTAAGATCTTTAGGCATTTAAATTGTTGTAATTTACATGGAGCAAGATGTAGAAGGGTGAATTTTCTTGACTCTATAGTTTTTTAGTGCTAGGAAAACCTTCTCAAAAGTGAAAAAATTTTGTTTCATACTTGTCTTAACATATGTATATGTATTAAACATATTCACATGTGAAGGTTTGTATCTGATTTTTCTTTCCTTTTTAGGAGGAGGTGGATGTTAGAACCTGAAAGAATACCTATAATCATAGTTCACGATATATAGCCAATAATATATATTAGAAGAATTATATAGAAAATATAACAATTCTTCTAAGTGTAATTTGTGAATGCACTAGCTTTAATGTATAGTGTAAATTATGTCATTGTTGGTTGTTGTCTCTCCACTCAGACTAGTAGTGACTTTTATGTTTATGTATGGTTAAGTCTAGTTGAGATGTTTGATTAACAATGTTGTCTCAGCCATTGTCAAACTAACTAAAAATATAGAAATTAATTAATTAATCTAATTATTAAAAAATGAAAATAAATCATAAAGTAGCCTATAATGATGAGTGTCTATTCCCCAACCTATCGTTATGTCCTTGACTTATGTACCCATCACTAGGATTACCAAGCAAGTGCACATTTCTGCTCAAGATTGGGTTATGCTCATTTGCCAATGTATTAATGTGTAGTGGAAACATAAATATTATACTAAATTACATTAGAAATTAAATGATAAAGGAAAGTAAATTTACAGTAAGTTAGAGTGTTGCAATGAATAGAATTAATCTTAATTTTATTTTTGGTCATGAAATATGTCTAGGTACATTCCATGTGAATAAGATGTCATACAACTAACTTCTATTCATGTTGTGGGTACTTGTTGAGTATCTACTAGGCTATGAAAATAAACTATAAGAGTTTAGCTATAATTAATATAAAAAGTACCATAAATGTAGTAGGTGATTTCATATTTATAAGCATTTATTATAGTAGTTGTTTCATTGATGCAAAATGACATTAAGGGCTATATAGCTGATGTAGTCAATTTTCATCAATCCCAAGACAAGGGCTATGTTGGTGTTTCTAGAAAAAATGGCACCTTAGCCTTAAGCTTTCCAATATAAGATATATAATGTTTCATCATACCCTCATGATTCCCCAAAAATGCATCCTTAAGTTGTACAAAATGGACAAAATTTAGCTACAAAACTTTTGGGATGGCCAAGAATGAACTAACTACATGATAAAATTGCAAGTGCCACATTACAAAAATTTATTTGAGTGTGGCCATTATAAATAACTCATAACATTATACAAACAAAAAAAAATATTCAAACAATCTTCAAAATCCATCAATAATGAATTTTTAAGTTATTCAGGTAGTGATGTTTCTTCTCTCGATGGCTCTTTTGTTGACTTCCATTTAATGTAGACTTTTTAAAGGATCAATTGGTATTTCTTCTCATCTATTTGTGGATACCCTATAGTCAAAAAAAGCTTGCTTAGTTATTTTGTCATTGGGACCTTCCACAAACATGTAGTTTTGAAAACATTTTACTAACTAGGAGTAATCAAGAAATGAATGTGATGCATTCTACTTCGAATTTCATTACCAATTCCCCCTATTACTAGTAGTCCACTATTCTTTCAATGAAGTTCTCTACCACATCTCTCTAATAAATGAACTTGGCCTTTAGAACCTCAAGCTCCACATTTGAAGCTTGTAGCTTCTTTTTAGTTTGATCGTGGAGTTGATGCTCACATTCTTAAGGAGAGAATGTGGCCACAACCTACTTCTTAATCTTTCTTTTCGGTCAACCAGCTGTTATGGCTCTTCATGACATTCTCATCTAACTCCTTGGGGCCTCGTTTCCCTTGGTTGTGATAGGCCTCCAATCTAAAAAAAATTGCTTATGTGCCATTTTTAATTACCATATTAGTTGAAGTTTCAACCCTTTTTCAAACCCTTTGATAGATTCAAATTTGAAAAAAATTAGTGTTTAAGACTCAATGTGATTGTGGAATTATGTTTCTAAGGCCTTAAAATAACTAAAATTGCCAACTTTTAAGTTATTTTAATTAATTTCATTATTAGATACCTTAGTGCTTGAAAATAGGGTGTTAAAAAAATTTTAAAATCACAGCAAAGACCATGTTCTTAATGCCCCTACAACATAGAGCTCAATTCTAGAAGCTCATAGGTTTTTGAACAAGTGAAATTAGATGTCTAGTTCACAAGATATGGCATTTGGAGGGCTCTGTGCTCTGGAAACAACACAAACCTTCCTTGTAAATGAAAAATGAAAATTTTATAAAGGGACCATGAAGATAATGTATTAAAATTTTGCCTTGATTCTAAAAAAATTTAAAATTTTGAGTGATCATGAGTCAATCATTACTTGACCACAAGTCATGGTGATATTTTCAAATTATATCATAAGTCATGGTATTACCACACAGGTCATGGTGAATCCATCACGAGCTAACCACAAGTTGTGGTGATGAAAGAAACTGAGAAATAAGTTATCTAAGAATACCATGAATGTACCATGATTCATGGTCTTTAAAAATATAGGATCTTTAGGGCATGAGTTATGATAAATTTCATGACTTGGGCATGAGTTATGATAAATTTTTCTTATTTTAAATATCAACCACAAGACAATCATAAATCATGCTTTATAATCATAACTGAAACACAAGTGGACCATGAGTTATGATGATCCTCCATAAGTAGACCATGAGTCATAGTCTAAGTAAAATTGATCTCTAAAGTATCACAATTCATGGTAAGTCTATGGTTTAAAAATCTACAATACCATGAGTTAACCATGAGTTGTGTTCTAACTATTCTTTGGTAATAACTTGAGTTTCACAAGTTGAAGATTAGCAAACTTGACATCCATGGATTTGCCTTGAGGATTTCTTTATCTTAGAACTTTGATAGTTGCAATACATTGTTTCAAGTAGTAGAAAAATTGAAAAAATTAGTAATAGCTTATCACCTTATTTTGTCAAGCTTGAATGTACCAAATAAATTGAACAATTCATTAGTCATAAAATTAAGAAAGATTTCAACTAAAGCATGTGTAAATTTATCAAGTATGACTAATAAAAATAACTTTCCTTTTTTTTTCAGGCAAGATGAGATTTTGAAGATTTGAAGTAGTGCTATTATGCATAATGTGAAATGTGTCATGTTGTGAATCATGTAATCTTCCTCTACATTGAACCATTTTTATATGATTCATGTTTAGTCTTGTTTTGTATTGTTTTCTTATGTTTAATGATTAAGTTGTAGTTCATGTAATATTTAGAGTTTATGTCTTTATGTTAAATATGTAATTAGTCTATGTTGTATGAAAGCCTTTTCTTTTTTAGAAAGTAGGACCAAAATGTCTTTATGATGTGAATTAAAGAATCCAAAATGAACATGGTTCTCAAGGTGACTAGCACCACCATCATGATTACTATCAAAAGTGATGCCTATGTCATGAAGCCTAAGAAATTTGATTATGTTAGGGGTTATAGCTTAACTCACATCCTAATTTCAACTTAAATTTCAAATTCCAATAGTCAACACTACTTGTGCCACTCAATATTGCTTACATCATGTTGCAACTGTGCCTTACTTGCAATCCTATTGAAATTCTAAACTTGCAATCATCTTGTGTCCAACTTTAAAATTTGATATTTCATCATAAACTACAACTTGCAATCAAGTCACACTTGCCTTGCAATCCTTTGTTTTTCCAACTAACCATGAGTTGCAATCACCTAGTGCTAAGGTCTAAGTCCTACATAAAGCCCACCATGACTAAATCTAGCTCGCAATGAAATTGTGATCAAATCATAGCCAATTTTCTACTCATCCTTAGAACTTGAGAAATTTTTCCTTAATGCCATGAATCCTCCATGAATTGCTAGGACTCTAACAAGTACTAGTAGTGAGAAAATTAGAGAAAAGAGAGGGAGAGTTTAGTAAGAATGCCATCTTGAGCTTTATTAGATTTTCTTATTTATTTTCTATTTTAGTTTTTCATGCAATCTTCCCTTTTCGTAGTAGCCATCCTAGTAGGATTTCTTATATTTTACAACAAATTTTAATAAATATTAGATTTTATGTAACCTTCCTCTTTTATATACCCTTCCGCTTTCTACTTGTGTTATTTTTCTCATTTATCTATCTTGGTTAATTACCTTACATTGGAAAAATTCATGATGGAAATGCTTTCTTTACATGTCAAAGAAAATTACCAAGTATATTGTACTTCATTTTTAGAGAATCTTTTCCTTAGAAGGCTTTGATGAGAATGCCTTATAGGTAGTTGATTCCCCTATTCTTTGCATGATCAAACCTAAACATAATCAGTTGCTTGACGCAAATATTTCTTTAGATGAATTAAAAAGTACTTATTTTAGCATGGCTAATGGTAAAGCTCTTGGTTTTGATGGTTATCTTTTTAGATTTTTTAAATGTCATTGGGATATTATTACTGTTGATCTTTATTTTATCATTATGGACGACCTTTCCAATGATAGTTTGGGAAGCTATTTGAATAAATGAGTTAACAAACTTATTCAAAAAGAATGAGACCTATCTTATATTACCAATTGGCAATGTATTACTTGGTTGAATACTATTTATAAAATTTTAGCTAAGTATCTTACTAAGTGCCTACAAGTTATTCTTTCAATTATTATTTATCTAGAAAAAACTACATTTGTTAAAAATAGATATTATTGATAATGTTGTTGCTACTTGAGCAGAAATGCAATGGGTAAAAGCCATTAATCAAAATATTACTTTTATTAAACTTGACTATGCTAAAGTCTATTATTAGATTAAATGGGGATTTATCCTTATTTGCCTCCATAAACTTGGTTTCAATTCTAAATTTATAAATATGATTCATTAGTTTTTTTGTTAATGTTAATGCTTGTGTTATTACAATAGTAGGTATAAGTGACTCCTTTTTTATTAGTAGATCTATCTAACAAGGTTTCCCTCTATCTCATTATTTGTTTATACTTGCTATTGATTTTATTTGTCATGCCCTTTGTTATGACAACTGATGAATCATTAGTTGTCTAGATTATTTGATAAAAAGCCAACTTTTTGATAGGCTCTAATAACTAGGCCCCGATAACAGGGCTCTGATAACAATGCCCTAATATGATGAAGCATGTTTTCATCTGCTCTAATGTTGGCCCAAATGTGACATCGGGGGATATACACTGGCCTATAAATATAGCACCTAGCCTTCCGATTTGATAGTTAGTTATCAGTTTTTTAGTCAAAGTAGTGGAGCTCTTGTAGTTTGTTTTCTCAAGAGTTAGAATATTTTCTGAATGCCTGCAGTGTGATGTTTGTAATCATATGACACCTTTGTTTGAGTGTGACATACTTGGACATGTTACATGACTGACAATAAAGATCAAGATTACTTCCATCATTGCAACATCCACTTAGATTATTCTTGGTTTTAATTGTTAATTATTTATTGCTTTCTTTAGTTAAATGTTCCTATTTATTTCTATGTACTGTTCCTATTGTTAAGTGGAATGTGTACGCCTTAATCATGAGTGTTTAAGTGTAGATGCTTGGTAAACCAGAAGTGTATTACTTGGCATACCCAATGACATATGCTTGGTAATCCCAAAAGTAGTCTTGTGAAGTCCAAGATGTATACAGACGATTAAGAGCAGATACTCATCACACATAGACTAGTTTAGATCTTGTTTTCCATCATACATTAATTTAATTAATTTATCTCTTTATCATCATCAAGAGTAGCATAGAATTAGGAACAACATCATACGCCTCACTTTGGACTAAACCATATGTGACAAAGCTACCACTAGTCCATGGGAAGACAACGAACTACGATCAAAGCATAATGATCTAGATACCAAAACTAGTTCCATCCATAGAATTCGATTGGATCATGTGTGAAAATTTGTGATTCATATGGTTGAGTGTATGGGTACCTCGTCACTCATCATTGGTGTCGTTGCCAAAGATGGTGCTAGTTATCTAGATTAGTTATATTATACATGATCGCTGTAAAAGGTATTAACAATATATCTTTTAGAAACTCTTAGCTCACACACATCATAAATCAAGAACAATGTCTCTCTCACATGGAAGTGACTATGTGTTTTATAGCGAACACATTCATTGGAGAAATAATGAGATATACAAAGAGGAAAATTAGAGTGATCAACCTTATGCAGGGCTTTCTTATGATCATGACCACCCTGACAGCACACAAAGACTACATTCACCTAAGGTAGACAATCTTGGAGAAGATGACATAGGTCTGGAACTAGGGGAGGTGTCAAGGCCTAAGACCTCCTCAAAACCCAAAAATGATAAATCAAAGGACCTCAAAGGAACACCATAGAAGCCATGACGATCCTTCCAGTTCCTCATCTTCCTCTTCCCCCTCAACTTCGAGTTCTAATGAAGATGAACATAGGTATAGAGATAAGGCTTTGCTAGAGGGTTGGGCTAAAAATCGAAATCAAACCCATGGGAAAGGTCAAAGAAAGCATCATCATGATCAAATAAATAGTGATAAACATTTTCCTCACAATTTTTTTGATAACGATGAACCCTTGCTGGCCACTAAGAGCCTAATGTAGATCACAAAGGTAGTTAAGATATCTTATAGGCATCGCAAACAGAGTCATTTACCTAAGCTTGACATGAATAATATCCCTAAATTTGCAGGAGGCTATGATTCAGATCCACAACATCATTTACAAGCCTTCCATGAAGCCTATGCTTCCTACAATGTTGAAAGTGGATGGCAAAAGCTTAAGCTCTTTTTAAGGACACTAATTGATAGAGCCAAAGTGTGGTATAGATCGTTGAGACCAAATTCAATCCAATGATGGTCTACAATGATGGAACTTTTCAACAAGAAATACCAAACTTATGCAAGAGTGTCCAATTTAAGGAGATAAATCCAAGAGTGGAAACAAGAACAACATGAAACCTTGGACATGGCCTCAGATAGATATTATGCCTTACTAAATAGATGCCTAGGCCATGGTTTCTCCAAGGAAAGGTAACTTTTCCACATCATAGATGGGCTTCATAATGAAACAAGGGAAACCCTTGGGATGTATGTCCCAAGGTAATTATACGAGCTCCAAGCCCATTAGATCAAAGAGCTAATCAAGCTTATGGCACAAGAAGAAGGAGAGATATGCAAATAGAAGAATGTCGAGAAATATCAATGGGATCCAACTCTTTAACAGAAGGAGGTCTAGATCTATGGTAAGAAGAATGAAACCGCTCTTGATAAGGTGATCCCACAACAAACCTTGTTGATACATGAGTCTATTGATGAACTAGAAGAAAAGTTTAATAGGATTTCCAAATGGATATATGTAAATGTTACAACACTTGTTGAAATGGTTGAGGAGAGGATCATGCAAAACAAGCCAAGAAACTACACTAAACCAAGGATACAAAACCAAGAAACAGTTAGGAACAATTTGCGGCAAACAAGAAAAATGGCTAAAGAAGGTGAGGCTATAGACTCAACCACAGATGGAGATAATGGATGCGACATCTGCATATATGATCATCTGAAGGGTCATTGCCTAGTCTTGTTGCATCTACGAGAGTATTGGGTAGGTGCCTTAAATCTGAAGTTTGTGCAAAAGCACATGCCTGGGAGATTTCCTCTTCCACAATGTAATTATAGATAGTTCCACAACCAATCATACCATCCTAGGGGGACTTATTACCAGCCTCAACATGCTCATCAACCATAGTGGCAACAACCATAATCATGGGGGAGGCCACCACCAAAATAGCCCTATCCACCGAAACTACACAGATATTATGTTCAACACCCTATTTCTCTAACTAGTTCTACATCCTCTACTTCATAATCACCACTACCACTCTTTTGAGTACCAGCAACCCATGACATCCCTTAAAGGATCACCACCTTATGCATCTTACCATCCATCCTAGCCTCGATATCCTCCTACTCCACCTCATTACATGCCACCACCAAGGACATAAGAAGGTTTCATACCACAATATCAACAAACGAATGCCACTTGTGTTGCGAATGTGCATAAACATGCTAACACCAGTGGGTCTCAACTGCAATGTAGAAAACATCCCTTTTAGAGAAAAGGTCGTAAATCAAAGCAAACCATGCATGGACCCATCAAATCACCTAAACCAGCACAATTTCAATCTAGTGCACCAAATTCCTTATCACAACCAACATCCTCTGATCATACACAAGGGCCATCATCCATCATTACTCCAACCCCAAATCCAAACAATGAATCTAATAGCGTGGGAAGACAAGAAAATCCATGCATACCATATCATGATCAAGGGTGCACTCATGGGCCAGACATCCATAACGTTAACACACATCATACCGTAACCCACCATACATTTAATAATCAAGTGTGAGATCAATGATTTTTCTACCCAGCCACCACACCACCAACAGACACCCAGTGGCTAGGTCATGAACAGTTACCAATGTTTCATACATGCATGGATCCCTATTTATCCACTTATTAGTCCTTGTAACAACCAAATGTTTAGATGTGGGGGTTACCCCCCGTTCTAAGCTTCGGGATTCTTAAGTGTTTTTCACCTTTTTGTTTTACACATTTTTTGTTTTACATCTTCTTATTTTACACATTCTTTATTTTACATCTTGTTGTTTTCATGTTATTAATCTTTTCTAATTTTTGTTATACACCATAATTACTACATTTGCTATTTCTTGAAAATTTGACACTTTTTTTAATATTTTCTTTTATTTTATTTTGATGTGATTCTCTAACTTTTTGTTAATAAATGCCAAGTGCATTGGTAATGCGTTACTTGATGTTGGTATGTACTATTTTGTTATTTGATTGTTGGTGTCTGGATTCTGGCTTTGAATTTCATTATAGATGATTAGGACATGGCTTCTTTTTCATGCAATAGGCAATGAGTCTACAGCTTCCACCCATCCACAAACTTTATGGTTTTCCTTGTTCTGGAAACATGTAGTCCCTTTTTCATTAACAAAACTTTTACAAATTGTGACTTTGGTAGTTTCCAGGATTGGAAAGGATTCAAAGGATTGAACAGGGTGTGGCTTCAAGGGGATTCGGTATTCTTTGTACCTTTCTGTCTGCTTGGGTGCATGTGTGTTTTCATGGATTTCTTACTGTTCCATGTTGACTAATAAAAGGAAGTTGAATAAGTCTTTGCATGGTATGGTTCTCATTAGAAAAAAAAATGATGGGAATTCAAAGTTCATCCCTTAGACAAAATAAATGCATAATTCTTTGCATGTTGTGGTTCCCATTTCAAAAAAAACAAAAAAAAAAAAAACAAAAAAGAAGATGAGAATTCAAAGCACATCCCTTTGACAAAATAAATGGGCTACAAGCACTAGTTATGAGACTAGAAAGACATGTTACCCATGCCTGAAAGTCCCCTCTAACTAAGGCCCTTCCTCACTTCCTACTTCTCTTTTCTTCTTTAATAAGGAATGGTGGTTGTTTTGTGGGAGCACTCTTGTGTCTTAGGGGGATGGACTAGCCTTAAAATGATGATGCAAAGTCATTGAATGTGGTTGGTTTTTTTCTAGACTAATGATGAATCTTATGAAGTCATTTAACAATAAAATGCATAAGGGACTTCATGTGACCTTAATCAAGAACTCCATTCCACTCTCTCTCATCCTTTTATGCTTTCCATGTTTCACCTCACTACCAATTTCATGCTCTTGTTCAATGTCCTGGTTTGATGTGTCAGAATTCTTAGGTAGTTTCTTCTGAGTTTTTGTACTTAACCTTTCGTAACCATTAATCATCCATGGAGCCCATGAACTCTTTGGTTTGAAGTTATGCAAGGGCATAAAAGGCTTGTGTCTTCCTTGGGGAGGACCCACTTGCATATGTTTTGGTTGGGTTAGTTAACTTCTTTACCCTTAGACACTCTTACAATCAAATTCTTTTTGTTTACCCCATTAATGACATCCAATTGTGCACATCTTCAACATTTCTCAATGAACTTCCCTTTTTATTGTTGTGAATTGTTACATCCTCTTCAAATATTTCCTTGTGTAGAACTTTTTCAAATTTAATGGACCACTTATCTATTTTACCCTATTTATTAGCCTTCCCGCTAACACTAATACAAGAATCAATGTACCACAATCACAACCTTGCTAAGTGTAACCATCGACAAGACAACACATCTAACAACTATGTGTTACACATTGCATACTAATTGATGATTCTATTGTGATTGTAGTAGGAAGCATGGACTGGAAGCAAGACTATCTTCACCGAGAATGATGTAGCAGCACCTTATGATGAGGACCATTCATGATCGTTGGATCTTCTCTCACTCTTTAGCTGCCAAGAGGTGTTTGATGTCAATGTTATCGAGGGTGTTCACTTCTCTCATCATGAACACCCAAATTTTGTAAAGATCGTAACTCCGTACACTTGGGCACTTAGAGTCTATTTGTTACATCTAGTTAGTTTGTATGTCAATTAATAATCCCATACCTTCCCAATATTTTGTAATGAAAGCTTGGTCCTATCCTATTAACTTGAGGATGAGTTTTTATTAAGTCGTGGGGGTATGATGAATCATTAATTGGTTGGGTTATCTGATAAAAAGTCAACTTTTTGATAGGCTTTGATAATAAGGCCCTGATATGATGAAGCATGTTTTCATCTATTCCAATGTCAGGGAGCCTAGATGCGACATCAGGGAATATACGCTAGCCTATAAATATAGCGCTTGGGCTGCTGATTTGTTAGTTAGTTATCAATTTTTCAGTTAGAGTAGTGGAGCTCTTATAGTTTGTTTTCTCGAGAGTTAGAATATTTTCTGAATGCTTATAGTGTGATGTTTCATACTGTACAACACCTTTGTTGGAGTGTGATGTACTTGGACACGTTACATGATTGGAAATAAAGATTGAGATTACTTCCATCATTGCAGCATCCACTTAGATTATTCTTGCTTTTAATTGTTAATTATTTACTACTTTCTTTAGTTAAATGTTCCTATTTATTTCTATTTACTATTCTTGTTGTTAAGCAGAATGCATATGCCTTAATCACAAGCGTTTAAGTTTAGATTCTTGGTAAACTAGAAGTGTATTGTTTGACATACCCAGTGACATATGCTTGGCAATACCAGAAGTACTCTTACGAAGTCCAAGATGTATACGAAAAATTAAGAGTGGACACTCATCACACATAGACTAGTTTAGATCTTGTTTCCCATCATTCGTTAGTTTAATTAATTTATCTCTTTATCATCATCAGGAGTAGTGTAGAATTAGCAACAACATCATATGCCTCACTTTGGACTAAACCATATGTGACAAAGCTACCACTAGTCCAAGTGGGAAGATAGCAAACTACAATCAAAGCATAATGGTCTAGATACCAAAACTAGTCCCATCCACAGAATTTGACCAACTTGTGTGTGAACATTTGTGATTCATATGGTTAAGCGTAGGGGTACCTCGTCGCTCATCAACAAATAAAGTGTTTTGATTAATGATATTATTATCTTTGGTCATCAAAAATAGCTCCTAAATATGCACTTTGCTAATGATTCTTTTTTTATCGTGAAAAATAAACATGCTTCTATGATACATTTATTTAAGAAAATTAGTAAATATTTTAGGTCATTTGGTTAAAAATAAATTAGAAGGCATCCTTTATTTTTAGGAGCTAAGATGACTACTCTTTGTTATGCAACAAGTAATGGAGAATTATGTCAAAAAATGACATCTTTAAAGTGCTAGGCAACCCCTTTTCTTTCAAAAGTACTTCATTAAGTATTTAGGATTTTACTTTGTAGAAAATGGAAAATAAAATTAGCTAAAACTAAAACTAAAATTAAAATTTTTTACTTACATTCACTGAAACCCCTTAGATCTATTAGGGGGATGTTAGAACCTGAAAGAAGTTAAACATAGGTACATCCCAAGATTTATAGAAGTTTATAACTCAATGCCACCTTGTAGAACTGAACCTATGACCTTGAGTTGCCAAGCCAACACCTATTAGACTAGTTTCATAATTCCTTTTTATAGATTTTTTAAAAAAATTTATAACTCAATGCTACCTAGTGGAATTAAACTTATGACTTGGGGTTACCAAGCTAAGCCCCTTATCACTAAGATAACACCTCATATCTATGTTATCTACCACTCATGTTTATTATTAATCTTATTTGGCTCTTGCAAGGTCTTCATATTTTAAATTGAGAAAAGTCATCAGGAATTTATTACGAGGTAGTAGTAATGAAAAGAAATGCTTTTGTAAGGTTTCTTTGTACTTTTGTACTTGACTAAAAAAGAAAACAGGATTGGGTTTTCTTAACACCTATCATCAATGTCTAGCTTTAGCTACCAAATGGGTTGCTAACTCTTAGGTCATAGTAGTTTTTGGAGTATTATCCTTCTCAAGGCACTTGAGTAAGTTTTTCCAAAAAGAAAAAAATCTATTTGGTAGGGTACCTCTATTCATAATTGGCTTTTATGTCTTACTTTTGTTTCACTATAAGATTTTTTGTCACTAAGTAAATCTAGAAAGTTGGGCAACATATTAGTAAGTTTTGGCATTTCATTATATGAAAATTCTCTTTAATGCTATGGATGATATCTCTTCTTGGTGGTTTGTCTATTCATGGTTTTTCTTTTGTTATTGTAAGACTTTGATTAGCTTTTTTTTTGTTCCAACAAGACATTATTTTTGCATCCTTACTATGCTCATAGAAATGATGGATTGCTTAGTCTAAATTTTAAGCAACCTATAGTATTTCTAATTGTATGAGAAATACTTTCTTGAATATTTATTCAATAGCTTGAAGGTTCTATTACTTTTTCAATCACCTCTAAATCTTTTTTTGCTATTCTTAAGTGGATGGATCACTTTTTCTTTTCTTTCCTTATAGAACTCACAAAGCATACTCTTTTCTAAACTCAAGAGTTTCCATTTTTATTTGAAGTAATAATTTTTGATTACTTGATGATTTTGAATTGTAATGACACACTATATTTAGAAGACTTTGGAAGGTTCCTTACCTTTCTAAAATTAAGCATTACAAGTGGCATCTTCTTTAGCAAGGTCTTCCTATTGGACAATGTCTCATATATTTAGGTGGACCAAAACCTAAATATCTAGTATACAATTTAGCTAATGAGTTTCTTCATTCCTTTTATAATTGTATTTTTACCATATATGCATAAATTTTGGCTTTTCTTATTGTTAATGATTTCTTTCCTAATTTGAAAGAAGTCCTTCTTGAAGATGCTTCTTCCCTTTCTTAGGAGTTGCTTTTATCAAGAAGTACTTGTGTCTTTGCATCTTTTGTGCTATTTGGAAAAATAGATGTGATATTTTTCACTATCATGCAACTATCCATGATGAGTTCACCATGCTCTAAAAATTTAACATTGCTTAACTTTTTATCTTTCAATTCAAGTCTCAAGTTGGTAACACTATTGGAGGTTACTAATCTTCTTCAACTAATGAAACCTTAAACCAATAGTATTGCTAGAAACTTTGCTTAGCTTATGTGTTAGGGTGTTGTTCTCTTTTGTTTCTCCTACATCTTTGTTTTGCTCTTTTTAGTTATTAACAAGGAAGCCTTTAGTAGAAAGTGAAAGCTCATCAAGGTGCTTTTGAGCAAGGCTAAGGCTTGATCTTTTTCTTATCCTAGAGGAGAGGTTTGGCCTTCTTGTTTCATGGTTTTTTTGTTTTGATAAAAATATAAAAATGAATAGGTTTCATGTGGTTTCATTGACATGGTCATTTAAGTACTATGACCATTTCTCATTATTCATAATTCTATTACTTTTTCATTTCACTTGTTTGATGAAATCATTCCTGTTTACATTTAGGATTTATGTACTTTATTTTGGGTTTACTTGGTTTGTTCATTATGGATTCATTACATACTTCTTTCAATGTCCTACATAGGTTCAAGTCTTTGCATTGAACCATTCAAGGCCAACATGCACTTCAATTATTGTAGTGTGCATATAGAAAAGAGAAAATCTTAATGACTTTGTGGACGTAAGAAAGGTGAAGGATTTAACAAAAACCTACTATGGCTAGCTATCTACTTGATGCCATAGTCCTTACACATATACTTTTATTGTGGTCCTAGGTGGCATATATCTCAACATACCCATTAGAATTGAAATTTTGACTTGTAGACTACAATTGATGTGCTCTAACCAAGTGAGTTTTGCATTACTTATAGTTCATAGGATTTTAGTAGCTTGAAATATTGTGTTACCAATACTATAACTTGGCTTGTCAATTATTTAAATTGTAAGGCTAAGTTGTTGATGAGTGGCGAGGTACCCCTACACTCAACTATATGAATACGAGTGTGCACGCGCGATCCGGTCGAACTCCGCAGACTAAATGCCTTAACGCCATAAGAAACACTTGGGGTTAATCATTCGTTGTCTTCCCAGGCTTGCTTGTAGGTGTCACAGTGTATGGTTAAGCAAGTCTGAGGTATGTGATTTTTTGGTATTTTTCGGTTTATCTCCTAAGCTATGAGGGAAAGGATTGAGAAACTAACTAACTCTAACTAATATCCTAAGTCTAAATTAACTAGCGTCAGCATCCGTTCCCACTTACCGGACACACCATGAACTATGCAACTATGGCTACCAAACGCTAATCATTACTAGGATCACCACACGTAACGCAAGTGCTCGAAGTGGTCGTACTGAGGCACCTATTTAGCCTAAGTGTGATAAGTAGCTGATTCCTTGGCTAGCCGTACACACCCGTGGATGCTCATAGCCAAGTCGTACTTATCACACGTTCTAGCCTAGCGATGAGCAGCCGATTCCTTGATTAGCCGTACACATCCGTAGATGCTCGTAATCAAGTCGTACTCGTGCGCACTAGGAAAGCAATAAATAACAATAAAATAAAACCATGTACTGCAAGGTTTATCCAATCAAGTTTGTCTTTATTACCGTACACAACTTGAGTTCAGGTTCCAAAGTTGCTCGAATAAAGAGCCGTTCACTCTAGGACTCCTACTGCGGGCACATGGGAAATTAATCTAACTCTAGAGTGATCAATCTGCTAGAGCTTCGCTACTTCTAAACAGGATTAAGAAATAAGGGGAGTGCCGCCTCTTATTTATAGATATGGCGGTGGACCGCAATATCGCGTACGTGATATAATAGGGGAAGACGCGATATCGCGGGGGATGCGATATCACGACGGCCGCGATATCGCGTACGCGATATCGCGGCTCAGTGCATATCGCCTCTCATCATACCCCCATGATTGAATGAAAACTCGTCCTCGAGTTCCTTACAATGATATCAGGTAGGTATGGGATTATTGAGGGGAATGGAACTAATGGGGTGACATGTGAACGGATCCTTATTACAAGACTTGACACAACTGGTGTTCATGACAACAAGGGTGAACACCTTATTACAATGACATCAGGCCACATTTGGCAACTGAGAGAAAAGAGGAGAGAGAATAGAAGAGAAGAAGAGAGAAGAGTCTTGCTGCTGCCAACGCCTAGATTGCACCTTCCGTTGTCCATCCGTAAGCGCATTATCCATTCTACTCCTTGCATAGCTGCTTCAGCGCTGCCCATTCCAAGTGTTTGCTCCAGATCCATTCCGTTGCTATATGATTGCCATCTACACACAAAACACAATCATATATCAGCAAGGGTAATTGAATCATTAAGTAAATAATACCTTGCTTCAATTTAGGTTCATTGGCCAGGTTGTGGTATGGCTGATATGGATCTGGGAAAATGTAGATGAGGACTACCGAAGGTGTAGGGGTTAAGAAGAAAAACAAAAAAATCCGGGGCTTAAGAGAAAAATCAAAAAATCAGGCCCCGTACCCCCATGACTAATCGCGAACCTCCGGTAGCGTTAGAATGGAGAAAGAAAA
>MNCI01015802.1:56625-68739 GCA_015680685.1 Gnetum montanum | reverse complement strand
GTCTGAACACTTATTGGGTGACGAACTTACAGGGTGGATGACACACACACACACACACAAAAACTAGAAAAGTATAACGATGGTGTAAAACAAAAACAAGAAAAGTTAAAGAAAGTTGTAAAACAAAAATTAGAAAAGTTAAAGAAATTTGTAAAACAAAAACGTGCAAAACAAAAATGTGTAAAACAAAAAACTTAGAAGAACTGAGGACCCCATATGGTTAGCATAAGTGGCCATCTCCCCCATGACTGAGTTGTAAGGCAGAGATACGAAGTAATGAGCGTTTGTTTGAATTTCTTAGAAGTGCCCAACTTCTCCCAATTGATGATCTTAAGTTAAGGGGTCGAAGTTGGCGACGGTCACGTTTCAATGTGTCTATGCCACGGTTGTTGGCATGAGTTTCCCCAGTTCGTTCCATGCATATTTGTTAAACCCCTATGAGAAGCTGTCAACCACGGGGTGTCTATTACTTCTTTTGTGGTTGCTACATATAGGCATCTTTGTTGCAAAGTTTCTTGGGCACACCTGTTACATGGAGACATTTCCTCCATGTCATCACCCGATGAATCACTGTATGTGATGCATGGAACTATCCTCTGAAACACCATGAAAATTGTGAGTCGGCCTCAGGCGAAGATTCGCGATTCAAGCAAAAGTACATGACAGAATTCCAGAAGGGAGAACAAGGTAAGGCAAGGCAAAGAGGCACGCGGCTTCAAGACTTCAGTACTCTTTTGCAAATTTCCTATCTTACTATATTTTCCGTCTTTACGCTATAGTACGCAACATAGCGTAATAACGCTTAGCGTAACATAGTCTGATATTAGAAGGTGGTTTACTTCAGCAGATCCGGCGAAGCTTAAGGCCTAAGCAACGTAATATGCGATCTCTCGTGTATCCTGCTAAGTCTTTTCTCCAAGAGCATATTTACGCTCTGTTACGCAAGGCAGCGTAATGAGCTTCGAAAACGTCAAAGAGAATCCAAAGGAAGCGCAACAGATCAACTCTTTTCTCTTTCTTGCAGATGGATCACCTTACGTTCATTACGCAACGCAGCGTATGTCAGCGTAATTCATCGCCAAGTTAATCATTGTTTACGCTTTACTACGCTTGGCAGCGTGAACGAGCGTAAAGCAACTTGAGTCCATTACTTTTGTGCTTTATTACGCTCTTGCACGCGACACAATGCATACGAGCGTTATGTAGCCCAAAGTCAGCTGAGACATGCCCGATCCACGTTTGTTACTCATACGCACGATACGCAAATGCGCGTATTGTGCGTAGTCACGAATTTCAACACAAGGATGGTCAAGTCAACGATCTTCCGAAAGGTTTGAAACACGTGTCATCACAGCCATGCATTCTCTACATGTTGTTAAACTTATAAATACCTTAGTTGGCAAAAAAGAGAGAGAAGGGGACGAGACACACAGATAGAGAGAGACGAAGACAGACAGAGAAAGAGAGCAGCATTTTTTGACAATCTTCTGGCAGTACTATCTTTTAACAGAGACAGGAGACATTTTGCTTGAGCATTGGCAGCAGGAGCGATTAGCCCTTTGGTGAAGACACAACTTTCTCCATTGGTGATCATTGGCAGTTCTGAGTAGAGACCACCCAAGGCAAAAGGAGTAGATCAGAGATCGAAAGATCATCTGGTGTGGCTTGTGAGTTCTATTGATCAGAAGCAGTTGATCGATAGACGTTAGAACTTGACCTTCCTTGCATCCCATCTCTAGCCTATGAGGTAGATCAGACTCCATTCTGTACTTCTGCTTGGACATTTTTCTTGTTATTTTGTGTTTGTTTCGCACAGGATAACCGGGGTCTCCCCATTGTAACTTGGTACACAAAATATTCATTGTTTCGGGTCAAAACATAGATCTTGAAATCACGCGTTTCTCTCGTGTTTGATTCCTTTTATTGTGTTAACGTTATCATTATCACAATTTACCTACATCATTTTTCTCTCATTTTGCGACTCGTCGAATCAAATCGTTCCACGAAATATTCATATTCTCCATCAGTTTACTGATTTAGTAAGTCCCTGTCTCATCGACAAGACCGTTCAGGGCACTGCAGATTCGTTTTCTCCAGCACAGCCCTTGCACGGATCCGTGGTTAAGATTGTATACACGGATTTTTTTTGGTATTCCAGCTGCCGACATTTTCCGTCGTTACAGTTTTCTGGCGCTAGAAGGAGGGCCTAGGCTCTGATTCATATTTTTTTACGGGTAGCCCTGTTAGCGATTTGTACCCACGCTACCAAAAACGTGAACGTAATACCTCTAGGGAAGTTTACGACAACTTGTGTGGTGTAGATCGATTACTTTAACGTTTCCTTTGGGATCCTACAAGGTAGAAAGCCTAATAGTAATCTTCTTTGTTCATCGCCTTTAGATCCAGTCATTTATTGCTGTTAATCCGTTTGACCAATGGATTCTACACACACAACCACAGTGGCCATGATTATCACTGACTCGGGTGACACATCCGTGAACCCTATCACTGTCACCGGATCAACCTCTGGTGTTGTAGGACCTCAAGGACCATCGCGTCGTTCGTTGAGGTTACGGGGCAAAGATCCTATTTTCACCATCGTGACGCCCGAGGAATATAATTTCATCTGCGTCAAGATCCAGGCGAAGCTTACTCTCAGCCAAGCCGAAATCGAAGCAAAACGAAATTTTAAGATGATCCACCGAGGGGGTCAGTATTTTACCCCAACAGCCTATGACATTATTCCTTTAACAGAACATCATCATGAACTTATAACGCAGTTGGTCATGGCTAAGAGTCAGGCTACACGGGCTATGCTGGAGCCCCAGAATGGGGAGGAAGAGGATGATGAATTTGCAGCCCAGTCTGAACATTCGTATCATACTCTGAGCCCCCATACGTAGATAAATCCCCTTTTTCCTTACAATGGAGAAGTCGCCCCTCTTAATACCACCATGACCATACAAACCCACATTCCTGTCGTCCCGCAAGCCACTGTGCAGCCATCTGGGCTACAAATGCAAATACCCCAAAATAACATGGGGGTGGTCTCGTCACCACGCGTGCTCAGCATTCCATCGGTGGTTCCAGTGACCACCGCGCCCCATTTGATCCCTCAAATCCAACCCCACACCATATCCACAACTCGGCCGGTGCAAACTTTATCGCTTTCGCCCCCTCCAACCCAACAGATCACCGCTGTCGTGCAGCCACAGATACCTGTCCAATAGCCTACAGCGAGTCAGTGGACCAACCCCGCGGCACAACATAACCGATCTGCGGTATATGGTGTGCAACCCTCGGTTGCACCCGCAACGCATATTCCGCAGATCATCCCACAATATCCCTATCCTTACCCCGCGCAGTAGACGGCGGCTAACCTCTCTTCTCAAATCGATGGATGGTGGTCCTCACAGGCCCCCCTGCCTGCAGGGATCCCCGCCCCGCCATCCGTCGGCCAAACCATCCCACCATTTCCACTGCCTAGCACAGCTTTTCCAGGTCAGCCCCCTGCTCCCCCTACATAGATACCTCCATCAACAGGTCTGGATCAAGCCTTTTTACTTATTCAAACCCTCATTGAGGAGGTTAGGCGTCTTAAGGCCGTTGGCTCAGACACTATATAGATCATGGACTTCTACCAAGATGATCCTATTAGTTCAGCGGTCCCCATGTTGTTGTTGCCACCAGGGATGTCCTTACCTCATTTTACCAAGTATAATGGGGAGGGAGATCCTAATGCCCACTTGGTCACCTTCAGATCCGAATCCTTATTGTTGCAACAGTGGCCTCACACGATTATCCGCGTCTTTGCTATGTCTCTGACAGGGAAAGCTCTAGATTGGTATCGAGCCCTCTCGCAATCTTCCATTTCAACCTTGGAAGAGCTTCTAACACAATTCGTGACTCGCTTTAAATACAACTTGAAGTCAGAAGTCACGTTGGATCAACTCATGGGAGTGAAACAAGACCCACTCGAACCAGTCCAGAAGTTCATATAGCGCTGGAGCGCTACTTTGAATGAAATCCGTGAGCCAATCGTGGAGCCACACTTACTGGCCATCTTCAAAGGAGCAGTCAATGACTTTATCAAGTCAAAGCTGTATTATCTTTCCCCTAACTCCTTACATCAGGCCTTCGCCCAAACTAAAAGCATCCAAGATGCTGCGGAGGCCAGTAAAGACCCGGCGTATGTCACCTACAAGAACGCTCACAACAAAGGCAAGGAGAAAGGTAAAGCGACGACAACGACAGTAGCTGCGCTGGCTGAGGGCACAAAGAACAAGAACAAGAAGGCACCTACCGCGCCTCCTAAAACCACGGCCAGTGCGGGCAACACCAGCCAGGACACAGCTGCCTCTGAAGGGGCCCCCCAGCCAAAACCAAACTTTGAGCGTAAGGATCGCTCAAAGTATACAGCCCTGCCTGTAAAACACTCAGAACTGTTGAAACAATTGTTAGGGGCGGGATACATTCAACCCAAAAGGGTATCCGAAGAAGCTCTGAAGTGTCACAGACGTCATTGTGAACTGCTAAAGAATCCTTCTTTAGCCCTACCTAACGAACCACTAGTTCCGAAATCATTCAGGCTGGACCGTTTCTGTGACTACCACCAGTTGTGTGGTCACGACACAGATTACTGTTGGGTGTTGAAAAATGACATTCAACGCATGATTGACGACGGTCATTTGAAACTAGACGGCAGTAGTCCGACGCATCCGGAAAATCAAGCATTGCACGTGTAGAAGGATCCGTTGAATGCGAACAATGCACCCTATACAATCAACGTGGTGAGTACGGACAGTGAGAGGAAAGTACCACCCAAACAACCTTTTGTTTTGCGTGTGCCTACCAACTCACCAAGGGGGGAAAACCTTTCATCGATAGCTAGTGGTGTCTCAAGGCCACCCTTCATCATTCGGGCACCTCCTCAAAATGCCACTCAGCCACGTAGTAACAACAAAGCCGTGGCCTCGTCCGCGCCCACGCCTAGGACACCTTTCATTCTCAGGGCGCCAAAACCACCGGCTACTCCTCTCATGTAGGGGCAGGCCTCTAACCAAAATTTCCATCCATCACCTGACAAACAAAAGAGAGAGGACACATCTGTTAACACTACAAAAGACCACTTTATGCTCGGCTTCCCTAAGCCTAGGCCCCTGGCCTCTGTGCCTTCGCCTGTACCTCAGAGGCAGGATAAAGGTACAGAAATGCATCCACTTCCTCTCGGCAAGAAAAAGAACAACCCCCCGACTAACATCATTCCACCTCAGGAGATTCGTCTCTTGGGACGAATGGAAAAAGACAAGGGAAATAAACAACCTAGCCGAGAGAAGAATCTCCTCGAAGCGTTCATGCAGGTCAAACGGGCTCTGAAACAAAAAAATACAACCCTGAGCCTCTATGACCTGCTCATAACATCCCAAGAACACCGTGAGGCTATGGTTCACATGCTGACGTCCATACCTGTGGACAAAAGCTTACCAGTAGAGGAAGAAGCGATACACGTTGTCATGTTTCCTTCAGAAGCTGAGCAACCTAAGCCCACCTCGCTGACCTTTCACGACGAGTCCATCAAAGATGATCCTGAGAAAGGTCAGGTGACAACTGAACCCATGTTCATAACCATTAGGGTCGGTCAATACCTGATCCGGAGGGTACACGTGGATGACAGCGCAGCTGCAAATATCATTCCTTATCCCATCGTGGATAGGTTGGGTCTGGTCGACCAGATCATTCCTACAATGACAACATGCGTAAAGTCGTTCAATCGAGCAAGGGTTCAGGTTAAGGGGACGGTGCATATCGAGTTTGTGGCGGGAAATCAATTTCCAATGGATGCCACATTCCTAGTCGTCAAGAAGATGCTTGGGTTCAATTTGATCTTAAGGAGGTCCTAGTTAGCACAGCTGAGGGTGGTTTCATCACCGATACATCAGGAAATACACCTACCCTATGCAGGAGGGGAGGTCATAATACGTGGTGATGAGATCACCCCTAGGACTGTCAACAATATTGAAGAAGAACGGGGTTCGAAGATAGAAACACCGGATGGTCAGACCCATCCCCAAATCCCTCAACAAACCGAAACCAACGATGACAGTGTAGCCTGGGCCAGCTTGCCATTTCAGGATGGCGACATGGAGGAGTTAGACTGTAAATCCCTCCGCCCTTACGCAACACTGAACGTAAAGGCCATTAAGAAACAATTGTGAATTAGCGGTTGAACTGAATGGCATTTACGCGCATTATTATGTTTTTACCAATTATCGCTGTTTACACTTAACAGTCCATTTTCATCCAACACATATTTACGATACAGAAATTTTCAATGTTTACGCTTACCATTCCTTACGCTATTGCATTTCTCTTATGTACGCTATTTACGCCTTTGATCACTTTAGTCCACTTACGCAAAAATGTACATTACCATCGATTACGCTCTCCATATTACGCAATGGCCTGCAATGGCCTAAAACTAGTTTCCAGATTACGCAAACTCCCATGATGGCCCGTAATGGCCTAAAACTAGTTTCCAGATTACGCAAACTCCCATGATGGCCTGCAATGGCCTAAAACTAGTGACGGCCTACTATGGCCTTAAACTGGCAATTCCATTCCGTTGCAACGTAACTTAAGAAAAATCGTTAACAACTACGCTTACGCTTTGTAGATAAAAATGCAAAAGACGAAAAAAATAACGCTTAAAATCGCCAAGATCTTATGGCAAGTCTTTCAGTCATTTACATAACCATTCTTGACTCCAATCAATAAAACTATGCGTAAACCACAATTACGCATCTCCTTTGATGCCACTATCACCAGTATCTCTCAAGTCCGGCTCTAAACCTAATAAATCATCCTCTAGTGGGCCTTCTCTTCTGGGAAGTATTCTTTCATCAAGAATTTCCTCTTCATGAGGTTCTTGCTCTGGCACCAGCTCCACAGGAGGACGCTCTTCATCACTACACCCCTCTTCTTGTACTTGCTCCTCAGCTGGCTCACCTTCTCTATCCTCTTCTAGTACCTAGATACAGAGAACATATTAGCAAAGCAAAACTTGACAACACAATCAGAAAGTTTAGACTTAGTCATGATTAAACTTACTCGCGATGGCCCTGCTTTCGCAGCAAAGGGAAGCTTTTCCAAGGTCCAATAACGGGAGTAGTCAACAACAGCGGTACGCCAATCCTCGTCACCCATTTCTCGTGCTTGTAGGAACTCACATCGTGACTTTAGGTCCCCGACCTCTTTGGTCAGAGACTCATTCTTCTTCTCTAATCTCTGCAGCCTTTTCCAGAGGTTTTCATTTACACCCTTACTCTCCCATAAGGAGCGAGTCGAGCGTAATGCACATTTACGCATCTCTTCATAAATGTGGCGTGGCACGACTGCCCCATCAGATGGAGGCTCCATTGTGTCCAAATCAATGGGCTCCATTGGGTCCCATCGAAGGTGAGCTCCTAACAGCAAACATTATCAATGTATATGACACACTACCATTGTATAATAAAATAAACCTATTATAACTATAGCGTACCAGCTTCAGGATCGACGTGCTCAAGGCGCTCAATCATATCGCTAACAACGCCTTCCATGAAGGCGAACTTGTCAGGAAAGTCTCTCCATGCTTTGCTCAAAGTGACAGACATGGATGCATCATCTTCTCCTGTAGCGTAGTCAAGTTAGAAAATCTAATTATCAACAGAACTCTTCAAAGTTTCCAACACGCTCATTACCTCTACCAGTAACAGTGGGGAACCCGCCAACATCTTCTGCCTCCTCCCTCTCTTCACACACAAGAGTCTGTGCGTCGCTTGTCCCAAAAGCTGGGGCCTCTTCACGCACAAGAATCTGTGTGTTGCTCACCCTAACAGCTAGGGCCTCTTCTTCTAAAACTAGGGCCCCTTCCCCACGACTTAATATCATTGCCCCTGCTTCATGGGTCGCCTGCTCCGTAACTTTATCTGGCCATATAACATAATACACTTAATACAAATTCAAAATACCCTGAATAAACATTACGTAATACAACTTTCAATACATTTCTTCCACGCTTACCAGGCAGAGGTTTACTTCACTAAACCCTGACTTCCACGGTTCGACCTGTGCCACTCCCAGGCTCCGCAGAGGCCTCAGTTAAACGAAGCCTTTTACGCCAAGCTGAAGGCTCTACAATTTCTGCCGCCAAGCGTTTCCCTCGCGAGGCATCGCCAGTGTAAGTGGGCATCACCCCGCCTATGCTGTCGGGGCCTCGCAATCGAGATGCCGCCAAATCTCTGGTCGTTATAGATAGAGATTCCCCAATCCCTTCCGGGGGATCCTGTCCACGGGTAGTACTGAAAATGTGGGTAATCCAAGGTCTGGATAGCTGGTCTCGATCTTGTTGCACCCAGACCCCATTCCTTTGGATGACCAAGAATTCAGCAAAACACCGAAGGCAGCCTATGAAGAAGGCGTAATGCACGTTGAAACGAGACTCGAGCTTCTTGCGAAGCCTAATCATCTCAGTGCGTAGCCCCTCAACAAAATAGCTTGCCCAGTTGAACTGGGTCCCTTCTTCGATAACCTCCCGCATAATACGGGTCTACTCTATGGAAAAGAATCGTCCTTGCGAGAGTGTTTTAGGGAAAGCCCGGGCCCAGAAAAGGGGATAAACTGTCTTGGTGATTTCTAGTTTGATTCTTTCACAAGGAATCCCTTTAGGCTCCTTCTTGACCCCTACCCACTCCTCCAGCCACTTCTGGCAGTCGAGACTCCTCTTCACCTTTTCCTCTATGGGAAGACCGTCAGACGGGATGCTGAAAAGGTCCGTGAAAAGCTGAGCATCAATATCAAAACTTACACGTACGTGATGCACGCGCGTGCAAAAGCGCTCAGCCTTTTCGCTAAAGGAGTTGACTAGGGTTAACATTTCACTGACAGGGACATCAGGGGTCGCAGCTAAAAATAAATGCATTAGCCTCGCTTCTCGTATCTTGGTGACCACCACAACTGGGGCCGCCGCGTGGCCGAGCCAGCGTTGTGCATCCTTGATGTCGCCATAGCAGAAGAGGAGGGTATTCGCCTCGTGGCTAGAAATTGTAAGGGTAATCTCCTGGGATTCCCTGACTGAACAATGTAAGACACAGGTCAAAAAAAAATATTTTTACGCGACATTCACAATTCACAATTACACCATGCAACAATACAATACGCGGTAGTTTTACCAGGTCCAAATGGCAAAGGAAATGGAGGAAGTTTCCTCTACACGTCCGCAACGATAAGGGGCGGATCCAATGTCCAATCATCGTGTAGCCACCCGAGATTCTGGCAATTCTCAAAAGCGTCAGCATAACGGGTGGGGTACTCATGAATGTCGAAGCCGATCTGTCCCATCACACCAGCGCGTACGTTGCTAGTCGAGGTAAACACCTTTGTCGCCGTTTTGGTCCATAACAAAGTATCACCATCCCCTACTAACTTGTTCTCCTGAATAAAAAACCTGTATCATACCACATAAGCTTATCTTACGCTTTACAAAACTCAGACAATAGACATATAATGACAATATAGCCAACAAAACCGCTTACCCGCCTGAATAGTACACTGTGCCTGGTGAGTTCTGGAAAGAGGTTGAGACATGACAGGCCACGAACAAAGTGTTGTATGCATGGTAGCAACTAAACTGGGCCATCTACCAGATCCAACTTAAGCACCTCAAACCTCGGGCGCTAAGTTCTCGGTCCTGGGGATGACCAGTATCGGTGGCTTCGTCTGTCAAAAAAGCCAAAATTCCCTGTGCGGAACCCACTAACAGGTGCTCCAAAATGGCACCAGCAATATCTCCTGACAAATTAGACCATATAATAACGTTGTAGTTACGCAGTAAAAACTGCAGAAACTCCAGCGCGCCCTTTCGAAACCATATGGCCCTCCCATGTAACCGAGTTTGCGGGGGAGGGACATTAGGCACGATTGGGTTTATGTAGCATAAAACCCCGACGATATCTAAGACGATTAAAATAGGTCTTAGCATAACACTGTACAGAAAACGTAATTAAATGATCAACGTCTAGATCCACATTTGCATGTTTAAATACAGGAAACCTACAAATTACGCTTAGCTATTCATGCTGAAATCGCCTAAACCCTTGTAACAGTGCAAGGTTTGTCTCCGACAACGACGATAGACGCACCCCATTAAACCCTCGTCTTAACGCAAGGTCCATAGTCTAAAACCCTCATTTATGCGAACAACACTACATGAACAAACACTGCTAAAACAACACAAGTACACAAGGAATGACCTACCAGTTCAAAGGCGTAGGATCCCTCACTTCGACCACCGCCTGCGAAGCGTGCTCCAGATTCTCTTGCACCTCGTCGATTTTAGCCAATTTCGCGTTCTTCCTTTTTACTTTGGGCACCATTGTTACGGTTTCAAAACCTTCACAGTTTCGCACTTTCACGTCTTTGCAAACCACATGCTCCAATCTTCCGCTCCTCTTCCTCTCGCTTGGTAATAGTTAGAAATTCGAATTCGCGACAGCCAACAGCCCGTTCTTACTGAAAACTGCTTACTTATATGCAAAGTTTAACCGACTTGATATTCGATTTTAGCGAGACTTGCCCAAATGTTGGTGTCAGTATGAGCTGGAACCCGGAGATCAATACATGAATTGCATCAGATATCGCACGCATTACAGTCCGAAACGACCCTAAACTATTGTATCTTATATCCTCGTAATCAGGTTCCATTAATTACAGGCTGTTCACAAACTTTAAAATTCAGTTACCTTTACGCAGTAATGTCACGTCACGTCCTGTACACTAAACTAAGCGTTATTCGTTAAACACTTATCGCATCAAAATTAGCATCTTCCTAATCACTCTCGTATTTGACGATTTTGCAAGATAATTGATAGATGGACGAAATTTTGTCTGCACCACTAGTTTTAGCAAGCTCACACGGTGAAATTATTAGACAGCTTGATCCTGCACTAATAGAAACTAACCTAGCCCTTCATGACGCAATCATAGCCATGTCGGAAATATCTCTAGACTGGCCAGAGCAATCGACGTGCATGCTAGATCTAGAAGCTGGGGATGTAACCGAAGATCCACTCAATGAGGTCTCTGTGGTTACGCATAGGGGTGAGACTAAAACTCTTAAGGTTAGCTCTCTATTAGACCAAAAGGCAAGTGATGAAATAAAATAGGTTCTCTAGAATAACATTACGGTGTTTGCATGGTCATACGAGGATATGCCGGGACTAGACCCAAGATTAATTCAACATAACATAATCCTAGATCCCCATATCAAAGCCGTCAGACAAAAAGCACGAAAGATCAAGCCAGAAGTCGCGCTAGCAGTACGAGATGAAATCACTAAGCTGTACGGGGCTGGTTTTATTCGCGCGGTTGATTACTCGGACTAGGTATCCAATATTGTAGTAGTTCCCAAAAAGACTGGAGGAATACGCATTTGTATAGACTTCCAGGACTTGAATAAGGCTACAATTAAAGATAACTTCTTATTACCGATTATCGATCAATTGGTGGATACAACCGCTGGACATGCGCTTTTGTCCTTCATGGATGGCTTCTCAGGCTACAACCAAATACGCATTAACCGAGAGCACCAGCTAACAACAACATTTATGACACCTTGAGGAACCTTTTGTTACACCATGATGCCTTTTGGCTTAAAAAATGCCGGAGCAACATATCAGCGAGCTATGACATACATCTTTAGCGATTACCTCTTAGGGAGGCTGAATGATTATGTTGACGATATAGCTGTTAAGTCTATAAAGTCAGAAGATCATTCAGAGGATCTGGAGTTAGTTCTCAAAAGATGTTCTAAGTACGATCTCCGACTCAACCCAAAAAAGTGTGTGTTCGGAGTCAAAACCGGACGCATGCTGGGTTTTGTGGTATCAGAAGCTGGTATATGCGTAGACCCTGACAAAGTCAAAGCCATTGTTGAACTGACACCCCCTACAAGTCTTAAGCAATTACGCGGATTACAGGGGAGGTTACAGTTTATCAGGCGGTTCATCTCGAGATTAACCGACAAGCTACACCCTATGCAACATTTGCTTAAAAAGGGGGTTAATTTCGAATGGATGG
>MNCI01015802.1:0-25278 GCA_015680685.1 Gnetum montanum | reverse complement strand
AGTGGCAGTCGTGCACGAAGTCCAAGATGTGTACGGTTGATCAAGGAATCGGTTGCTCGTCGCACTTAGGCTAGATTAGATTTTCTTACCCTTTTCCTCTTAGCTTAGATTTAGTTAAATATTATTTTTCGACTGCCATCAGGAGTAGCGTTAGAATTAGAACACATCATACACCTCATCTAGACTAAACCATACGTGACATATGCAAAACTAGTCTAGGTGGGAAGACAACGAACTGTGACCTAAGGCTAACTGTCTAGGTGCTACAACTAGTCCATCTGCGGAGTTCGACCGGATCGAGCGTGCGACGCTCGTTTCGTATGGTTGAGTGTAGGGGTACCTCGCCACTCATCATAAGTGATCATAGTCTATTATTCCAAAGGTCCTAATATAGCTAATCCTAATTAGATTATTATTATTTATTTGATTCCTAAGGTTAACTACCTTAACCTCTTGAAATATGGGGTTTTGATAATCTTTGTAATTATAGATTCATTACCCCCACAAATTAGAGCTTGACTTTGAAAGATCGTAGGTTCTTAAATGGCTAAAATTAGGTTTGTAGTTCACAAGATCTCATTAATGGAAATTCTAGGCTTTCCAAATGACAAAAACTTCCTTTTTTGTTTAAGCAAAAATGAAAAAAGTTTTCTAACTTTTGTGTTAGAAAACTTTTTTCATTTTTGCATCCAACAAGTTGTTTGCTCTAAAATCAGGTTTGTGTTATGTTAATGTTAATGCATCAATGGGTTTATGTTGACTAAGTGCGTTGCATCAGTGTAATTGAAGCAAAAAATTTTCTTTGTATTTTTACCTATGTTTTCACAAATTTTAGAGTAAACAGGGTGTTGGATGAGAGCCATAGGAAGAATATAAACATGAGGACGATGTGGTTAGGCATGATTGAGACATCATGAAGTTCGCGATGTATAAATAATGTGCATAGGGAATATGAACTAAGAGGTTCATAATAACAAGGCATTGATAATATGGATTTACTCTTCGGTGTGTAGACTAAATTGTCAATAGTATACAAGTGGTTCCTCCCCAAAGTAGGCTCCAACTCTTTATGCTCTTATATAACCATCTCACAAAGTGGTCATGGGCACATTGGAGATTAAATGTTGATCATGTCTATATGTAACACTCACACAACTATTATCATTAGAACCTTGCATTATACTAAACAAAAGCACTAGGTACATTATTGTATGTAGCAATGAGGTAAATAATGGAATAAGAGGGAATTGCAAAGATTGAGATGTAAGATACTTTATCATATTCACAATAGGTCCTTGTGTCAAATGTGGTTAAAATGTCTATTAGGCCTTTTTGTCTAGGTTTCAAACCAAATCCATACTTTTGCTAGTGACATTGCCTTAAATCATCCCAAACTTAGCACCATAAGACTAACCACACCTATACAAGAACATCAGTACTCAATAAAAGAAAATAAGAACGTAGTTATTTTAATTAACTAATTACTTTAAAATATTATGTATGAGGAATCTTGGCTACTAATTAGAGGAGTGTCTTCGGGCATGGGTGCATATCTTTTCAGCCTCATAGCTAATGCTAATGCCTTTAGTGGTGCACCATTAAGTGTAGGTAACATGCCTTTCTAGCCATATGATAAGACTAGTCTAAAAGACCTTTAGATTTTTAGGAGTAGCCTACAGTCAAGCATGTGTAACGTCTTTTTAATAGTACCCTAGAATGTTTACATATGTCTATAATTAATTATTATGTTAACCTTACTAGAAAACTATCTTTACACATAGGTAACATGTCTTTCTAGTAACATAGTAAGGAAATAACTTTATTAGAGAATATGCTTCCAGTAAAATTAAAACATCATCAATGATAGAATCAAATGAAGCAGTAAGACCCATAGTGAAATTTTAAAGAATCTACAAATCTTGTTGTTGCCACACCTTTTTCCTTTGCTTCTTGGTCCTTCCCCCTTTCTTTGAGGTATAGCAATCATGAATTTATTTTAGTTATTATGTGGAAGGAACCATATTGTTTTCATGATGAAGACCTCTTATTGATATAAACTAAAGGGATGGATGGTAGGGTCTTACTACTTTCTACAATAATTTACCCAATATCTTAATAGAATAAGGCATAATTCAAATAACAAAGTTGGCCTTCTACATAAAAAGTGAAAACTTTAGTAATAAAAATATAAGACTTACATCATAAAATGCAAACTATAAAATGACCCAAATAAAAAGAAAAATTTATTAGAAAGAAAAGAAAAATTAAAAAAATGAAAATGGATAAGAAAAAAAAAGAATGTTATAAAATAAAAAAAGTGTAGAATTGATTCTCACGAGATATTAAACCAAATTGGTGTTGGAAGTTGAAGATACAAAATATTGAATACGCTTGATCATGGCTAGAGGTGGCATTGGAGTGTATGGCTACTTGGAAATCCTAAAATGGTTTGACTTGTCACATGTTGACCAAAATTAGGTTGTTTGAGAAATTAGGATGGTAAATTTATTGGTACCAAATTTAAAGGAAAAATGTATAATATAAGGTCTTTTTCATAGGATTTAAAATTTCATACATTAAGGTACATGAGTAGGGTTCCCATAGAGAATGTTATCTTCAAGATGGAATTTTATAAGTCCTATTCTAGTATCATGATAATGTTTAATATAATCATTGTGTACTACATTCATCATAAGGACTATCCTCCTATTTTCATCTAGCACATTAACATTCATTAATCATTCTTGTTTTGGTAAGCTTATGTCAAGGTTAACTTCATAATTACTGTTAAGTGTATAGAGTTCCATTTAAACAAGAAGTTTGAGTAGCTTTTTGGATACTAACTTGTATGGAGAGTAGTCTATAAGAAGTTTCCAAGTAGAGTGATAGGCCCATAAGGTATCATTAAGCTTTGTACTTCAATATTTTCTATATTTACTAATTATTCTAGTTAGGATTCATGTTATCTCTCAATTTTTTATTTCTACTTGACCATTGGCTTGGGGATGGTAAGGTGTGATAAGTTTATATATGACCCCTAAGCATCTCATTAGCTTCTTGAAAGTAGCACCTATAAAATAAGTTTTGTTGTTAGAAATAAGTGTTCTAAATATACCAAACCTTTTTACCATATTTTCTTGAAAGAATCATACTGTAGTGATTAATGTATAGTTTGTTACTATTACAACTTGTGGCCATTTTATTCAATAACCCATAGCAACAATGATGTAGGACATCCCATTAGACATGAGTATGATGGAATTCATGCAATAAATTCATCATATATCAAAGGGTTCTATTATTGTAGACACTCTAGCTTGGTAGTCATTCCACATCATGTTTGCATTAATGACAAGAGTTGATAAAATGATGTGCATCCCTAAAGAATGTTGGCTAGAAATATCTTTCCATAAGTATATTTATGGCTAATTTTCTTCCTACATAACAACCTCCTTAAGGTTCTTCTTGAGTGTCTTGAAGAACTTTGGATTAAACATAATCAAGAATACACCATTACACCAAGTCATCTATGTAGAGTTTATAGAGATTTCCCTCTATCTCCATATAGTGCTTGAATTAGTGTCTACAAGGCAATAAATCTTTGAGTGTTTATATTCCAAGAAGTCATAGACATAATTATTACAACTTCTTGAAGATGTGACATCACAAGGCAATAACTCTTTGAGTGTTTATATTCCAAGAAGTCATAGACATAATTATTACAACTTCTTGAAGATGTGACATTACAAGGCAATAACTCTTTGCATATTTATATATTCAAATGCCACAACCATTATCATTTGATTTAGAGTCTACAATCTCATTAATTTTATATGCTTTTCCTTTCTACTAATAATAGTCTTTACTTGCATCTCTCTTCTTTCTCTTATCTTTATCTTTGGCTCTTCCTTACTTTGCTTTCTCCTCCATGATCTTAAGTACTATTTAAAATTTTTCATCTATAATATTCCAAATTTTAATTACCTTTACCAAAAATTTATTAATTGATTTTTTAATAGATAAGATTTTTCTTTGCACTACTTTCTCTAATAGTGCTCTTTCATCAAGCTCATAAAGATGAACCTCGTTTTTATGGATTGAAGGGTTCCTATAATACTCTACATTTTCTCTCTTCTTAAGTTTACTTTCCCTTTTTGTCTCTTAATCAATTAGCCTTTAGATTTGATGAGCTCTCATCTTGGATAATCTCCCTTAAGCATAAAACCTAAGAGTCTCTCTTATCTTATTTGTGAGTCTATCTATGATATGACATAGTTGTTTCCATTGAAAGAAGTCATGGCCTAAGCATCAATGAAGTAGAGAATAGTATCTACTCAAGGCTATATCAAGGGACTCATGATTACCTTATATTCACTCTTAAATCTTCTTCCTCAATTTGGACACTCAAGAGTATGTTTGATACTTATCACTAAACAACTTCAACATCATATTCCATCTTTTGATGGATTCCAACTTTAACAACTAATAGCAACTTTTTGCTTCTTTGATAAGTATCCTTAAAAAGAGTTTTAACTTTTTTCATTTATATCCAATATATAATAAGACACAAACATCATGAAAGGCTTGCAAATAATGTTGTAAGTTTGCATTATAGCCTTCCTCAAACTTAGGAGCATTGTTCATGTCCAACCATTTGATTTAGCTATCCCTCTGATACCTAGTAGGAATATAAACTACCTCTCTTACATTGATCATGATTTAGGTAGCAAGTAATAGTTTATCATGATCATCATGGGTCTTATCATAATTGTGTCTCCTTTGGCATTACCTATTATGCCTTTATTTATGATGATATCATTCCTCTTGTTTATGTCTATTGTCTCTTTCATCATCCCTACAATGGTCTCATATATCATCTTTACCAAATTTACAATCATTAAACCTCTTGTCTTATCTACGTTCAACCTTATCAAAGCTTAATGATATAAATATAGAGGATGAAAATGGAGAACTAGAAAAGTTGTGCTAGTGTGCTCTTCTTCCATGACTTATTTGATGTTCACTTAGTTTCCTACTAGAAGACCTTAAACTTAAGGTTCTTTTTATGCTAGGTTATGTTCTATCTTTGTCTTGGTTGCCTGATATGAGTGAAAATAGTCATGGATAATTCATATCATCTCTACATAGAGGTGAAGAATTTTAATATTAAGATTAACTATACTATAATTAACATTAATGAGTGACGAGGTACCCTTATGCTCAACCATATGAATACAAGCATGTATGTGCAATCCAGTCAAACTTCACAGATGGACCAGTTGTGGCATCTAGACAGTTATATGTTGATTGCAGTTCACTATCTTCCCACTTGGGCTAGTAGTAGCTTTGTCATGTATGGTTTAGTCTATAGTAAGGCATATGATGTGGTCCTAATTTTATGTTACTTTTCACAATAGAAAGGATAAATTGATTAAACTAATGATGGAAGAAAAGTCTAAATTAGCCTATGGCTATGGTATCCATCCTTAATCATTTGTACACATCTTGGACTTTGTGATTACTGTTGGGCATGCCAAGTATTTGCACTTAAATGCTCATGATTAAGGTGTACACATTCCGCTTGATGACAGGAAAAGTAAATAACAATAAATTGAGTATTAACTAAAGAAGGCATTAAATAATCAAAACAACAAAAATTAATCTAAGTGAATGCTGCAATGATGAAAGTAATCTCGATCTTTATTGTTGGTCATGCACATGTCTAAGTATGTCACACTTGAACAAAGGTGCTATGCGATTACAAACGTCACATTGCAGACATGCATTGGAAATAACTAGCTTAAAAGAAAGAAAGAAAGAAACTAAATTGAAGAAAAGAACTAGACTAAGTGATATATTTATAGGTGAATGCTGCAATCATGATATCACGTATATGATATCGTACCTAAGCCGCAATATCGCGTACTCAATATCGAGGCTTGGAAAACCATGATTCATCATACCCCCATGACTGAATAAAAAATCATCCTCGAGTTAATACAATGAGAAATAAGCCCCTTACAAAAAATTATGAAGGTATGGGATTATTGACTACTACTAACTAACCATGCTACAGTATGGGAAACACAAAACTTGAACACAAAACACAAAATACAAAATGCAAAATGTTGGAACTCATGTGGTTCCCGGAGGTGGTGGCTCCTCCATTAGTGTTTTTTCTTTGTCTAGCCTTGCAGGAATCTAAGATTATTGATGGGTGAGAATCACATATAGTTTCTCTTCTTCTATTCGAGGATCATGCACAGTCCATGTTGATGTCCCAATGTTTGATGGGGCTGGCACTTCCCATGGACATAGTAGTTGTGGAAGCATCTGGTTTGCTTTAACATACCATGCAGCAAACTACTATCGTTCCTCCTCATAGGCTTTAGCTTTATCTCATAATTCATGGTAATCTATCAATCGTCGAGCCAAGTTTGCTACTACATCTCTTTGATCATGGTAGTTTGCTTTGACCACTTCTAATTCAGAGTCTACAACTTCTAATTTTTGCAATGTTTTCTTATGTTCAATAAACTCTATATCATATTTAGCATAAGTGGCACCTACTTTTTTCTCAAGCTCAATTCTTGGGAACCTTGCTATTAACATGGCTAAGTTGGCATATCACAGATTTGCCAACTCTATGTAGTTTGTTAAGGCCTGAATCTACAAGTCCTGGCTTTTCAGTTCTGCTTGTTACGTGAAGGCATATACGGCTTGCCAATCAATGTGCTGAGCACTAAAAGAGTCAATGTGAGCCATAGCCATATGGATCTCTTTTTTGATGATTTCTTTGTACATCCCCACCTGATCACGGAAGTTCTCTTTTAACTTCTCATGCTTCTTGGCCTCATTTTTCCATGCACCTATCTCTATTTCCATCTTTTGATAGATGGCACATACCTCCTCCATTGAGAGGGTTCTATTTTTCCTGGCGAAGAAATTCATATCTTGGTTGACCCGTACTAATTGTTCTCACATTTGTTGAAAACTTTCTTTGAAAACATTCTTCTATTTCTTCATTGTCGTCAACTAAAGATTTTCAGTAGCAAGTTGTTTAATCTCCTCCTGTAAGGCCTTGAGAGCTTTAGCATGTGTGTACATTTGAGCTTGTACCTTGGAAGCATCCCAATTAGCTTGTTCTTTCTCCCTTACCACCATTTTATTTTCTTCCAACAATTTATTTAGTTGCTTGGTTCTGAAAACATCCAATTGGTTAGCTGCAATGAATTGGGAAGGATCCCTTCATTCAGCTTGTAGGGTGATGAGCTTTTCTTGTAGTCTTTGTAGCTTTGCTTTCACATGCTTGACCCTAACTTTAGCCATGACCAATTTTCCTTTGGTTAAAATGAGGTTTGATTGTGCTACTGTGACATCTTAAGGGATGTTAAACAAGGAAGTCATGACTTGTCTTGTTTGTAGCAAGCAATCCAAAACATCCTCATGTTCTACAAGAGTCATTGAGGAATTGGCCAAAACTTGAGCATCATGTGCTCTCATGAAATTTGTCGATGGCACAACAGGTACATTAAAATATTCTTTGATGTGATCTATGACCACCTCTGTTATGCTTGTCACATCTTGATGCTGCATGACCACAACTGTGGCACCTTCACTAGTTTCTACTCTAACTTGGAAGGATGCGGCATTCCTAGAGATCTACTAAGACCATTGGGACTCTCATCCTAAAATCAACAAAATGTATCCACTTGTAGGATCAGCTAAAACAGTGGGCTACACAACATTGTCAATGACCTTGAATAAATTTTCAACATCATGACTCCCTCAACTGACCATCCCAACAATTGGTCGGAGGTGATTGATGGATGGTCGATAGTCTTATTGTGGTGGTGGCGATTGTTTAGCTTCCTAGCTTGTGGGTTGTGTGCTAGGCCTTGCTTTCTATTATTGGTTGGGCCTTGTCATTTGTGCAGTGGGCCCAACTGTTCGCTCTTCTTCTTGCTTTGATTACTTGCCAATGTCTTTCCTTGGCACTGATGGTTTGAGTAGTGCAACATACGATGCAGTTTAGGCTTTTTTAAGAATATTATTTGTATAGCTCAAAATTCCAACACATTTGCACAACTTCCTAATGAGACAAGGGAAAGGTAAGGCAAGCTTCCCTATTTTTCTTTTTTCAAATTGCCTTAGTATTTCCATCATATATAAATGGGGTAGATTTACATTAAATCTTCCCATCAAAACTGCACTACTGCGCACTGCATAAATAGATAATCTATATAAACCTTTAGTGGGGACAATGTGATAAGTGTCAATCTTAAAGTAAATCCTCTTTTCTAGGGTCAATTCTATATAAACTTTATTTTCTTTGTCATAAGCCTGTTTCAACCATAATTTTGTTGCATCTGCGTTCAAGCGAGTGGACAAATGAGCAACCTTTGGTGCTTTGCTTGGAAGATTCAGGACCTTTACAATGGCTTTTGTAGAGAAATCAATGGAAAGACCACCTACATTAGCAATGGTGCCTTCCTCCATGCCATGCCAGAATTGGTATGTTTCACCCAAATACCAGTCACCATTTTCTAAGAGAATGGGCCATAATGGAGATGCCTTAAGTTGAGTCTTCACTGGTTTAGGGGCAAACTCAATGAAAGGCTCGAAATTGAGCTCCACAATCATAGATGTGAAGGTGGACTTCTCCCAAATGGCTTGGAGGCATTTTGGGGATAGTGTGAGATGTTGCCCTGGTTTTGGGACTCTAACTTTTCCACCTTCCAGATGGCCAGATTGCATTGTTGTAGGGGTTTCCTGATGAATGCTGAATGAGTGTGCTTCTTGCTTTACATGTTCTACGTGAGGTTCTTAGCCTTTACCTCCTCTCAGGTGTTTAGCTGCACCTTGGAAAGGTCCTGCTTGATCTCGTCTTTTTGGAGCCATTTGTAATCACACAAAGATCAACTATTACTAAGGTTATGTAGAGAAATTTTTATCAACTCATACCTTACTCATTTCCTTAATTAATAGTCCATAATTGTGTAGTATGATTTTAGAGTTAGAAATATTTTCAAGAAGTGGCTCTAAAAGGTGTTATTATTGATCCTACATCATTGGGTTTCATCAATTTTTTTACATGTGGCACTCACAATCATTTGGGTGGCTTGGGTGATTGATGAAAATTAACTTGGCATTTAAACACAAAATGTTTCTTTAGTAAATATTAAATTTCTTACCCCTATGATAGCCTTTGGATGATAAAAAATTATGCACACTTCCCACTGTAGTACCCCCCATGACTAAGTGAAACACTTCGGGTTCAACTAGGATCAAACAGAATTGAAATCGGAATGTTAGGGGGCAAGATATTGCACTTGGAAGATGGAGATTGAAAGCTTTAAGTCACAAAGGATAACTTCAACAACTCCCCTAGTGTTAAATGAAAGAAATGAACATGAAGTAGGTGGGGTTATTAGTATATATAGGTAGGGGAGACCTGATATCATGTACTCAATACTACATACCCAATATCAAGTCGAACACAATATCGTGTACGTAATATTATGTCCCCATCGACATGCATTGACTGTAGGGATTAAGTAGAAATAATAAATTTTTGATATTTAATGAAGGATTTGATATTAAATTGGAAGTTCTAGGGTATTTGGAAAATCAATTTTGAGGCACCAGAAGTATGTCATGGTGGGATCATATATTAATATTTGTGAAAAGGGGCCAAGACGAAGGGTGTATAGTAGGTGTTGAGGAATGACTGATTAAAATGATAAGGGAAAGGATAATTCACTTAAGTGAGTAGTTAAAGGGTGTAAAATAATGTGGTTATGTGCAACAGGAACAAGTTACAAAAGTTACACAAGTAGATCCTCCCCAAAGTAAGCTCTAGCCTATGATGCCCTTGTGGAACCACACCTCTAATGTCCGTGGGCACTAGAGAAGTTGAATGCAAAATATACCTATAAACAAAACACACATGTTAAAACCATCGATTTGAGATAATAACTCTACATTACACCAACCACAAGTCATAAACACTCAGGCAACGAGATGAGATGAACTACAGAAGGCATTGTAGAGATCAGGGCATGAGATTTCTAATGATGGTCACAATAGAATCTTGTGTGTAATTAGTGATTAAATAACCATGTGTTTGGCTTTCCAAGTTCCAGACTAAGTCCATACCACATTATAGTGACACCACATTGGTTCATCCCATTGACAAACAACCATAAGCCTACCATAGTTGCAACTTGGCGTTTTGTTCAAGGGAGGAGCAAGAGAGGAGTGTCATGGTGGCTCACTCTTTTCTTCTTTCTCTTTTTTTTTTTCATTCTCTCTTGTTTTTTTGGCTCTATGAAGTCACCTACCTTCAGGCATGAGTACATGTCTTTCAAGTGGGACTCACATAAGCTTATTTAGTGTCATTTTGAGTTGCTCTTACTTCCATTTTTTGTTAGATCTACAAGGATATAGTTACAACCTCAGAAACATGATAGAACATATGAAAGTAGCCAAAGAGAATCTACAAATCCCCTTGATATCATACCCTTATTATTCCACCTTGGTCCTTCACTCGTCTCTCTAGGCATAATGAGTATCAAATTATTTATAGTTGGATGATGAAAAAGATTAACATTGTGACTAGAGCATGAACCTCTTATTAATAGAATAGGTGGATGGATGTCATGGTTTCAATGTCTGAATAATCAGTCCCTTATGACTAGGCAACATAGAGAAAAACCTCACCTTAATGGGCAACATGATCAACTTATTCATGATCGAGATTACAATGGAAAATTGAAAACAATAATTAGAAAAAGTAGAAGAAATATAAGAAATAGAGAAATGACAAAAAATCGTAAAATAAAAAGATAAAATAACACTTAAGATTCTTGGAAATTAGAATGGGCGGTGATCCCCATGACTAAACATTTGGTCATGGCTAGGATTAATAAGTGGATGAATAGGATCCATGCATGTATGAAATGTTAGGAGCCCATCATGCCCTAGCCATTGGGTGTCTATTAGTGGTATGGTGGCTGAGTAGAGAAATTGTTGGTTACACACTTGATTATAGGAAGCATAGTGGGGTAGGTTAGATGGTGTGTGTACATTATGAGGGAAATCTAGCCCACTACGACACCCTTGACTATATGGTAGTATGCATGGATCTATGTGTCCTTTCATGTTTGTGAATTCACTGGATCGTGTGAATGTTGAGTGTGAGGTGGAGGCCTAGGTATAGTGACAGGGGCTATTGATGAGGCTAAGGAAGGTGTGGCACTAGGTTGACCTTGGGCTGGTTTAGAGGGTGGAGTAGGTTTGAAAGTGTGATTCTTCTTCTTATAGTCATGCTTAAAGAAGGGATGATTTCAACATTATGTAGGGAACCTACTTTCATTAATAGCAGTAGCACAAGTTACATCCGTTGATTGGCACGGTGGTGCAGAATCATTCGATACATTTGACGATAGTGTAGAGGGAGGTGAAGGATGAGGATACCGAGGGTGAGGAGAAGTGTGGGAAGTACAAGGTGGTGATTCCTCAAGAGAAGACATGGATCAATGGTACTTAGGAGAGTGATAACAACAATTAGAGGTAGAGGATTCAAAATTGGTTGGAGAAACAAGATCTTGAATAAAGTAGGCATTTGGTTTTGGCAGATAGGGAGGATGTGGCAAGCTAGATGGTGGCCTCCCCCATGCTTGTGAGTTTTTCCACTATAATGGAGCAAAGTGTTGAGGCTAGTAATAGCTCCCCTCAGGATAGTACAATGGGTTATGGGGTTGTCCATAATTACCTTGTGGAACAGGGATGTGCCTAAACTAATACCTTTGTACAAATTTTGGGTGTAGCTTCCCTTCCCAATGCTCATATAGATGTGACAAGACTAGGCAATGGCCCTTTGGATGGTCATATATATAGGCATAACATCCATCCTCATTATCTATAGTTGAGCCTTTGGCCTTGTTACCCTTAGCCATTCTCCCTAGTTGCTAAACAGTGTTGTTAATTGTTTATGATTTCTATGCCCTCTATATGTTTCGATTGCTAGGTTTATTTTGGATGACCCTCTCCCCAATAGTGTCTTCTAAATTCACACTTTGTTCATTTGCCCATATGGTCATCTTGTTATGCTTTGCCTTAATTTCATCTATCAATTTCTATATTGACAAAGGTTGGGGCTATATCATCCTTTCAGAATTGGTTGCTTCCTCTTCCTTGTAGTTCTAGACCTTTCTCTTCCCCTAGTTTAGTACTTATGTCATCTTCTTCAAGATTTTCTGCCTTAGGTGCATCTAGTCTTTGAGTGTCATTAGGGTGGCTATGGTCATGAAAAATCCCTTCATAAGGTGGATCACTCCAATTTTTTCATTGTATATTTTGTTAGTTCTCCAATGAATAGATTCTCTATACAGTTCATAATCATTTCCACGTGAGTGAGACATTATTGTTAATTAGTGGGGTGTGTTTGAATACTTCTCAAAAGATATATTGTTAATACCCTTTTACAATGATCTTGTGTAATATAACTAATCTAGATAACTAACACCATCCATGACAATAGTGCCAATGATGAGCAGTGAGGTACCCCTACGCTCAACCATACGAATATGAGCGTGTACACGCCATTCAGTTGAACTCCGCGGATGGACTAGTTGTGGCACCTAGACAGTTTTACATTGATTGTAGTTCGCTATCTTCCCACCTAGATTAGTAGTAGCTTTGTCATGTATGATTTAGTCTAAAGTGAGGCATATGATGTGGTCCTAATTTTACATTAATCCTAATAATAGAAAGGATAAATTGATTAAACTAATGATGGAAGCAAAGTCTAAATTAGCCTATGGTGATGAGATATGTCCTTAACCATCCATACATGTCTTGGACTTTGTGGAATTACTGTTGGGTGTGCCAAGTATTTGCACTTAAACACTCATGATTAAGGTGTACACATTCTGCTTAATACAGGAAAAGTAAATAATAATAAATCAACCGTTAACTAAAGAAGGTATTAAATAATCAAATCAACAAGAATTAATCTAAGTGAATGTTGCAATGATGAAAGTAATCTCAATCTTCATTGCCAGTCATGCATGTGTCCAAGTACATCACACTCGAACAAAGGTGCTGTGCGATTACAAATGTGACTTTGTGGGCATGCACTAGAAATAACTAGCTTGAAAGAATGAAAGAAAGAAAGAAACTAAACTAAAGAAAAGAACTTGATTCTTCCTCTCCCCACCCCCAAAAAAAATCTCCTCAATTGTGCACCTCAGTGCTATATTTATAGGCTAACACAGGAATCATGATATTATGTATATGATATCATACCCATGCTGCAATATCGCGTACTCGATATCAGGGCCTGGCAAATTATGATTCATCAAGTATCCTTCTTTTTTTTACTACAATAGTATGTTTTCATGAAATGATACTTTCGTAGTTGGGCTTCAATGGGTTGATCGAACTTGGATATTTCATCAAATTCCTTGTAGTCTAGGGTTACTACTTCAAGCTTCACTTTCATTAAGGAGGTCATGAGCATCGATGGAACTGAATGATTAGGTGGTAACACAATATTGTCTTCTAGGTTCCTTCATTGTAGTTGTTCATCTTGGTAAAGAATGAATGTGTAATTTAAATAATATGAATATGAATGCTGATAAATCATAATTAGTTTTTGTGATATTTTGTCTTGATTCTTATTGATTTTATCATGTCCCATTGCTAAATCATCAGCAAGTGGGGAATTTGCCCTTCAAGAATATGATATTTTGTAGTTGATAAGTATGCATTGAAATAAAACATTATTATTTTTAGATGATAATTCATTTTATGTTCTAATAGAGATCCTTAAATAATTCTAAACATCTAAAACACTAACACCATTCCCCAACAATGGTGCTAATGCTAAGCAGTAAAGTAGATCGTATGCCTAACCATATAGATCACAAGTGTCCACAAGTAATCTAGTCAAATTTTATATATTGAGAGTAGTTAATTATCTTAAATAGCTAAATGCTTGGTCTTTAGGCATTATCTTCCTAGTCATACTATTATGGCATGGTATTGGGTCATCGAAGTTATGATTAGAAGCCATTTTAAGCTTTTTATGTGAGGCATTGCACCTACTCCTTAAGGGATTGCAATTCATGAATGTGTTCGTGTATAAGCATTGTCACTTATCTCAAAAGGAATTACAATGCATATGTTGTATTTATTGTTTTATTCTTATCTTTATAAAATTCATAAAAAATTATAAAATATAAAAATCATAAATATTTTATGTACTTTCTAGTCATGGAAATACCAGTTTTTCATGTATTATATATATCATATCTATTTTAAATTTATTAAATGCAATGATCTACACAAGTGTGCTTTGTAATTCACATTAACACCATCTTCAAAAATTAATGACTAGATCACACTACGTTTCATATGGTACAGTTCCTTTAATCATGATAAGTAGAATCCCTATCAATAAGAAAAACATGTGTTTATGTTTGATGAAAAGCACAAGAAAGTGTTTCTAAGATTAAAGGTGATCTTAATAACAACTACTATCTTGAGGATCCTAGATGCAAATATACCATTCAAATCATCTACAGTCACATACAAAGAGGGGATTAGTGTAGTTCTTTCTTAAGAAGATAAGATGGTATGTTTTGAATCTTGTAAATTACAAGAAGTTGAGGAAAATTATTTAAGTCATAATCTAGAATTATTAGCTATCATTCATGCTTTAAAGGTTTGAAGATACTATCTTTGTTGGAAAAGATTTGTTTTAAAAACTAATCACAAAAGTTTAGAATACCTATAGAGATAACCAATTTTAAATACAACACCATATAGGTGGGTGGAATTACTTGTAGAGTATGATTTTGAAATCAAGTATATTGTTGAAAAACAAAATGTAGTGGCTAACACCCTCAGTTAGATGTGAAGCCTAATTATTAGTTTTATCACAACCTCCATGGAAGGATAAATTAAAGAATAGATAAAAAAAAATACCATTATTTCAAATAGCTCTAACCAACATAACTTTCAAACCTAATTACCATCTTCCCCTATAAGGAATGCTGATGAAAGTTGAAAGAGTGCGTCGCAAAAGGAGCCTCAAGACACAAGTTACTTAGTGAAACATATGAAGTTTCATATGATGGATGCCCTAGATACATTAAGACTTGTGTGATGCTATGTTAAGTTTTACTTTTGATCTAGAATTAAAAATGATATATTCACATATATCGAAAGTTGCCCAATGTACCAAAGAGTAAAAGTCAAACAAAGCAAAGCTAGTGGCCTATTATAATCATTAGAAGTCATAACATGGAAATGGAAGATGTCACTATGGACTTTATTGTAGAATTACCATTAACTAAGAAGGAAAATAACTCAATCTTAGTAGCTATGGATTGACTATTAAAAATGGCTCACTTCATACCCTTAAATTCTACTAAAATGACAAATGAAGTAGTCCAAAAGTTTATACAAAAAGTGTTTTGATTACAAGGATGCCCTAAGTCAATCATATTAGCCTAAGACTTAAAGTTTATGTTGGAATTTTGGAAAAATGTTTTTAGGGAGCTTGGTACTTAATTAAAGTTTAGCATAGCATACCATCCTAAAATGAATGATCAAATTGAATGAGTTAATCAAATTTTGGAAGACATTTTAGGAAGTTATGTCGAGAGTAAATCCAAGACTTGGAAAAACTATTTACACTTGGCCGAATTTGCGTATAATACTAATTATCAAGGATCAATTTATATAACTCCATTTGACGTTGTGTATGGACAAGAAATAGCAAGCACCATTAACTTGGATTGATCCTACCTTGAGAGGAGAGTGGAAAGACGAAGAATCAAAGATCATGAAAAACATTACCACCAAAGAAAAATAGAACTTGCAAGTAGCCCAAGATAAATTCAAAGAATATGCTAATCAACATCACCTTAAGAAGGAGTTTCAGATATATGACCAAGTATTGTCAAGGGTTAAGTCAAAAATAAGCTCCCTAAAATTAGAAAAATACACCAAATTAATCCCTTAATACTATGGACCCTTTGAAACTTTAAAATGAATTTGTAACATAAAGTACTACCTAAATCTCTTGGTGAAATTTAAAAATTGATCTTGTCTTCCATGTCAGTCTATTAAAGAAATCACATAAAAATAACATTCCCTATGTACTAGATTGAAACAAACTATCCCTAAGATAAAGTATGAGTTTCAAAGTGAAACCTATAGCTATAACAAATCAAATAATGAAGAAACTTTAAATAAAACCATTACAAAAGTACACGTTAAATAGTCAAATTATGATCAAGAAACGTGGGAAAATAGGAAGTTCATCCTAAACTCATATCCTCATCTTTTCAAACAAAATTGATGAGTTGCATTTCTTAATTACGTCAACAAGGCCTTGTCAATGCATCGTATCATATGTTGATGAGGTCCCATTGATGCAATGTTCACTTTTTGCCTATAAATACACATGTACTAGCCACATTTATGGAAACAAGATTTCAATAGTAGTGAAGCTCTTGCACTGTGTTCATTTAAGAGTTAGAATATTTCTCCCAAGTGCATGCAGTAGGAGTCATTGAGTGTACAGATCTTTATTCAAGCATTGTTGTACCTGAGCACGATAGTGTGTGGGTCAAGAAAGACGAGCTTTCTGAGAAACTTTGCAACACTCTAGATAGATTAAATATTTCATTTATGCATTCAATGTTTTAAATTAATTCATTCATTAAATGTTTTCTAGTAATTAAGCTAATGAAGTAATTAGGCAAGATAAGTTAGATAGGTTAAACACATAAGTATGACTACTTCGAGCATAACATGTATTTGCTTGATAATCCCAGTAGCATTATTGCTTGTTGCACCTAGTAGCATAGCACTTGGTAACCTAGCAGTGGACATGTGGATTTCGGACATGTACAAAAGGTAGGATCAGATACTTATGCTAGGACTAGCTAGAGACTAGTAGGTTAGTTATATTAAATTAGCTATTAAATTACCTTGTCTTTCTCTCTATTTAGGCACCAAAACTATAAAAATCATATGCCTTAGTTACACTTAACCATACCATGTGCTTCATAAGTGTAATTGGGAATACAATGAATGATCTTAGGGCAAGGTTCACTGCCTAGGAGACTAGTGCACTGGAAACTATAAAGTCCACAGAACTCGACTAGATTGCCTATGAATGCTTATGATTTGTATGGTTGGGCATAACGGTATCTCGTTGCTCATCATTGGTGCCATTGCTGAGGAATTTCTTTGTTGAAATGTGCACTATCTAGGATTAGTGAATATTATTTATATCATTGGATGAACTCAAGGTCAACATCATTCTCAATGACATATAAACTACTAAGCACACTAATAATTTTATTCATTTTGCAAAATGTCTTCTTCTTCCCATAGACGTGAGGTGTTAAATTGTTGGTCCCATAGGAATGCAAATTGGTATATACTCATCTAGATGAGTATGTACCAGACTTCACCTTCATCCTACATTAGGATGAACAACTATGATGGCATGATATGGAGGGCAACATCGTCTTGCCCCCCAATAGATTTGTACTTGGGATGCTACTTCAAACTCTTAAGAAGTTGGGCATCTTAGATCTTCATGAAGAATACGTTGTGAATGGTTATGACATTCGGGACTACTATCCACTGAAATACAATGCAGGTGAGATCGAAACTAGGAGCAGTACCATGAGTTTACAAAGGGGAAACACTTTAGTAATCCTTTGTTCTTGCTAAACCATGATGACAATGTGGATCCTCCTCTTGAGGGTTCTTAACATGAAAATTCTCCACCCTCTATTATTACTAAACCTGTGATCCACTATTCATAAACTAGGTTCAGGAAAGAGTGATAGTCAAGGCAGGGACTTGGATAAGCATTGCAATGGCAGAGGGATCTAAGGATGGTAGTCGTAATGAATGAAAAGATGATAGTAGACACTGTGATGATAGTGGCTATCCACCTTCCTCTTCATCTAATTCCAAAAATTCCTCTTCATCTTCTAGTTCTCATAGAAGCTACTAATGGGATAATCATGGTGAAGGTAATCAATGATAAAACAATTGAAACACCACCAAATTGAGGCAACAGCACCTCAACGGCAAATTTATCTAAGTGTCAACATGAGATAAATTTTTTCTAAGTGCTTGGCCCATGCTTCCATTGTTGGGGCTATGCCCTAGAGCATAGTCAGTGTAGCATGCGGCATAGAGCCAAAATTGCAAAATTTTCTAATTGTTGATAGTAGTTGCAAAAAACTTTCAAAGTGTTGTGCTATGATTCCATTCTCATTGCTATGCTTCAAAGCATTGCTAGTGTAGCATGTACTTCAAAGGCCAATTTTCCTTAAGTGTTAAGTCAAAGGTTGTTAAGTTGGCTTAGCATGGAAGAGGCATTTTGGTAGATTTTCTAACTCCTAAGGCTACCCCTCCTACTATGCTCCAAAGCATAGCCAGCATAGCCTAGATGAAGATTGCAAGTTTTGCTAATTTTTTCAAGTGTTAGTGCTATGCTCCCACTTTTCCTACTACACTTTAGAGTGTAGCTAGTGTAGCTAGCACTGGACTTTAATTTTTGCAAAGTTTTCCTAATTATGTTGGGTTACACTTTAGAGTCTAGCTGGTATAGCAATAAAGGGTAATCTCCAAAAGCTTTTAGAGCTTAGCATTGGCCTCCATCTCAGCTTCAACACTTCTCCTACAAGAAGGATTAGCAACTTGCACTTTCTTTGCATCCCCTATGGCCCAAAATTGTACCTATGCTCAATCCCACTCTAAAGAGGGGAGAGCATAGTCCTAGAGTGTGGCCTCTAAATTGCACTATTTGTAGGTACATCACAGTCTTTTGAACTCTAGCACATGTAGTCTTGGCAACATAGTCACAGTCTCATAGTCTCAAGGTCTATTAGAGCACACCAGAGCATAGCACCATTTCATTCCAATAAGAGTGTAGTTGGGGTCAACATAGCCCCTCCATCCTATAAATACCCATGTGATTTACATTTTAGGGGTTGGCATTTTACATTCAGTGGTTGACATTTTGAAGCACTCAGTAGGTGTTCTCATTTAGTAGCGAGCATGCTGGCATTAAAACCCTTGCACCCAGGCATACTTAATGCCTCGGCAAAACTCTGGGACACCACTTTTGTACACTGTAGCACACCACAGCCCGTAAGACATCATGGTAGCTGACCCAGCAGGCTTAGACTTCATGATGGATGTTAGTTTCATAGCTCAAACACCTTAGAGATTATGACTATGCTACCTACTATGCTCATCTATACACTGTGTACCTCCTCACTCTCTTTTGCAATTGTTATGCTCCCTTGTTTGGGGTGGTGCCATTCTTCCTCTCTTAAACGCCATTACATTTTGAAACATTTTCTTTCACATTTGGCATGACATTTTCATCTTTTCGATATTTTGCATGCATTTGCATATTCACACCTTTGTTTTTACATCGGAAAACCCTATTACTCTTGGGCTTAGTCAACCTCGGTACCACCAAAAACACTATGCAATTCCCCTAGCACTTGTTCATCGAAACACTCTGTAAGTCCCAGTTCAATTAACAATATTGTTTCGGGTGCTCTACCTTTGTGTTTCCCTCCAATGATGACCCTTCGGATGGGGGTGAGGTTAGGACAATACTATGACCATAGACCCCTTGGTGTGACCGTTCTAGCTACTAACATTTTTGGTCACTACAACAATAATTATGAAGGCCACCAAGACCAAAGGGATGGTTGAAACCATCATCGACATCATCGACATAGTGATGATGATGAACCTCCATTGGTGACTCAATGCATGCTCAACATTGCAAAGGTAGTTAGAATTCCAACCAAGCAAATGAAAGATAGTAGGATCGAGCACTTAGACATGACTAATATCCCAAGATTTGAGGGGCATACAACTTTGATCCACAGACACATTTACAAGCTTTCCATGATGCTTGTGCCTTACAGAACATAGAAAATGAATGGTAGAAACTAAAGCTCTTCCTTAGGACACTCATCAAGGGAGCTAAAAGCTAGTACCGGTCCTTAGAACTAGAATACATTCACTAATGGAATATCATGTTAAAGTTGTTTAATGACAAATACTAAATGTAGTCCAGGGTGTCTAATTTGAAAAGGTAAATCTAAGGCTGAAAATAGGGAACACATGAACCCTTGGATGCTACTGTGGGTAGATACTATTCACTCTTACACCGATGCCCTAGGCATGATTATTCTTAGAGGGAACAACTTTGCCACATCAGAGATGGGCGCAGAGTAGAAACTAGAAGAACTCTTGGGGTGTATACCCAAGGAAGATTGTTTGAACTGAGAGCTCATCAGATCTAAAGGCTGATAGAGTAGGTAGCAAAAGAAGAAGATGAGTTGTGAAAAAGAGAAAGTGCAGAAGAGTATAATAGGGATGCTTCCATCGGGAAATGAGAGGTCTGATTTTGTGACGAAGAGGAGTCACCACTTGATGAAGTTGAAAACAGAAAAACCTTGCCCATTCAAAAATTTGTTTCTAATACTTTGAAAAAGGTTGATAAATTATGGGACTCTTTGGATGAAAAATTCCAAGATGCTATGAAGATTGCTAAAGAATCCAAAAAGCAAACTATTGATCATAATCGCAGGTGGTAAAAAGAAGTTGAATGTGCCTACTAAAGAGGTAAGGGAAAAATTGTGACTGTAGAGGAAGTTATGAAAACCAACTTTGATGATGAAACTGATTGTGACATTTGTCAATACGAACATCCATGCCTCATTTCATCATCACTATTACCCTCCATAGCACCATCGAACACATTCACAATTTACTTGAGGGAAAAACCCATATCCATACTACCCTTCACATCCATCTGCATACACACCTCTACCTTCAACCTAGTTACCTTCTGCTCCATCTATGTAAGGTGAGATTCCTTCATAGCTGCAACAACGAAATGCTATGAGGGCTATACATTCACAAGAGGCTTTCCAGCCAAATGGTTCAGAAAATCGATCCAAAAAAAGACCATTCTTCCAACCCAAAAATCCTCTCCAACCCTCACAACCTAGTATGGCTGATCATCATGCATTTCCGATACCCTCATTCTCTACATCAAATACTTTGAGTGCTCTTCAAAACAAATGTCACCTCAGATTCATCCTATGATGCTAACTCATGCTGTTTTCAACTAGATTAAGGCTGGAAATCTTCCCATGAAAAGATTTGACCTAGAAAGTCCACTCATTTACCTATAGATCATTGGACATGAGCCATGTAAGACTCTTCTTGACTCTATTTTTGGAATTAGTTTCATCCCTCATGACATGTATAATGCTTGGAACCTACCACCTCTCAAGAAGAGCAACATCTATCTAGAATTGCAAATCTGTCAATCATTGTGCCTCTAGGATTAGTAGAGGACATTGTGATCATAGTTTGTGGGTGGTACTATCTTGCTGATTTTCTAGAGATTTGGGTTGAAAACTACAAAAGTGACTTTCCCATCATTATGGGAAGAGCTTGGTTGAGCACGGTCGACACACGTATGGGCATAAGGGACCTCTCTTTGGAAATCTCCAAAGAAAATAAATTTCAAAAGATAGAGAAGAAGTGTATTCCATGCATCATGTAAAACAATAACAGGTGGAATTATGTGTAAAATATTTGGTCCATCAAAAGTACATACATTAAAGCATGCAATCAATGTGCAAAAGAAATCAATATTCAAAGGTGTTTGTACGTAGTATCCACAAAACAGGAGGGCACCCAGTGGCTAATAGTTGACTTAGATAATAGCACATTATGCAAGGAACCAACTAAGAACCTAACATGTGCTTATATTTAAGGCATGGATAAAATTGAACAAGTCCATCCCCAACTCTTTGAGGAAGATGATGATACTTGTTGGGGAGAGTTGAAAATCCTTGATAACTTCAAATAGGAGCCCCTAGAGCTAAAATCTTTATCGATCAACATGGAATATGCATTTTAATACAATGGAAAATCGATCATAATTAATGCCAAACTTACTCCTAAACAAAAAGTAAAATTGTTAAAGGTGGTTAACACATGGCCAACGCCCTTTGCTTGGTCATATCCTGAGCTAATAGGAATTGATCCAAGGATATGACAACATTGCATTTACATTGACCTGGTCATGAAGCCTAGAAGGTAGCTATAGAGGTAGCTGAACCCTAAATTGAACTAGATTATCAAGGAAATTGAACAACTCCTCAAGGCAGGGTTCATCTATCCCATCGTGGATAGTGAGTGGGTTAGCACACTCATAATTGTATTGAAAAAAGATGGCAAATGGTAGGTTTGAATTAACTTCATGCTGTTGAATATGGCAACATTTAAAGATCATTTTCCATTGCCATTTGTAGATCAAGTGTTGGACACCATATCTAGGCATTGTTATTATAGCTTCTTAGATGGTTATAGTGGCTATAACCAAATCCAAATTACATTAGAATATCAGGCCAAGATAACATTCATGAGTCTTTGGGGAACTTTTACATACTATAAGATGCCATTCGGTCTGTGTAATGCCCCTATAACATTTGAATGCCTGCTCCTTAGTATTTTCCAATAGTAGATCAGTAATGGTGTGGAAGTCTTCATGGATGACTTTTCCACCTATAGAGCACACATTGGCTACTACCAATGATTCATAGATAATTTCTCTAAGATTGCAAAACTATTGATAGAGCTTACAAAGAAAGATGTACCATTCATTTAGACCGAGAAATGTGAACATGCATTCCAACAGTTAAAGGAGAAACTCGTAGAAACACCAATCCTACAAGCACTAGATTATTCCAAATCCTTCCAGATCATGTCAAATGCATCTAACTATGTATTGGGAATAGTGCTCATGCAGATGGATGATGAGAAACATCCATACTACATCCACTGTGTGAGCTGAAGCATTGTGGGAGCACAATTAAATGACACCACAATGGAAAAAGAACTAATGGTCGTGGTGTACACTCTTGAAAAGTTTAGGCACTATGCGCTTGGCTAAAAAGTATTTGTGCACATGGACCACAATGCAATATGCTTCCTCATGAATAAGCCAGTGGTGAGCCCTCGTATCATATGGTAACTCGTGATCTTACAAGAATTTGATCTCACGATGGTAGATTGAAAAGGGATTGAAATGTGATCACTGACAACCTCTCTCGCGTAAGGTGAAATAATAAAGAGGAGGAGAGCCCACTCTCTGATCAGTTTCTAGATTAACTCCTCTTTGCAAGAGCACTAAATGACTAAATGCTCATAAAAACAACATGGTATAATGACATCCTTACCTATCTTCTTACTCAAAAGATCCATAAGATCTTGACTTTAGAAAGAGGCAACAATTTCTTCATTAGGCCAAATATTTCATGGAAATCAATGGACATCTTTACAAGGTCTATGTCGATGGCATAATTCATTGGTGTGTCCTTGATGAAGATCAACTGCTTGTTCTCTAGGATGCTCATGAAAGGCCTTGTGCAAGCCACTATGTAGGGAGATGCATGACCATAAAAATCCTGATGGTAGGATACTATTGGCCTAGAATCTTTGGGGATGCCCACCAGTTTGTCGAATCTTGTGAGCATTATCAATGAGATGGGAGGATGACAACTCGCATGGAAGGTCCTCAATAGTGAATTCAACCATTGGAACCTTTTGACATATGGGGCATTGACTTCATGGGTCCCATCACACCCATGTCCAATGGAAGGGTGTATATCATCGTAGTAGTTGACTATTGCAAAAAATGGGTAGAAGCAATAACTGTTACTAATTGTACATCATCCACTGCTACTAGGTTTATATAATAAAATATTGTAAATAGGTTTGGGGTGGCATGTGTACTAATTTTTAATAATGGAACTCATTTCACAGGTGCCACTTTTAGAAAGTTAATGTAATGTTTAAGGGTTGAACATAAATTAACAACACCCTATCACCCCCAAGCCAATGGTCAAGTAGAGGTAACCAACCAGGAGATCACAAAAATACTAACACATACCATTAGCAAATATAGGAAAGATTTGAGTATAAAACTCAACGATGCCCTCTAGGCCTACCATTCAACATGGAAACTTCCTATTATCTACTCTCCCTATGAGTTGGTGTATGAAAAACTTCCAATGCTCCCAATTCAATCCAAGCTTCGTACACTCTCAATGACCTATGATTTTGATCTTGACCTAAGTCTAGCATAGAAAGAAAGATTAATCAACTTGAATGTGCTAGATGAAAATTGATTAGTGGTCCTATCCTTGAACAAGGTGCACAAGGCATTCAATAAGCAACTTCATGACCTCAAAATAAGGAAAGTAAAACTTCAACTAGGAGATAAGGTTCTCTATTGAACCCCACACATGTACCCTAGAAGGAAAATTTTCAAACATTGTGGGAGGGACCTTATATAGTTTGATAAAACCTTTTCCTTAGGGGCCATGTTGATCTACAAGCCTGAAAGCTCAAATAAAAATCTATTGGTCAACATCCAACAAGTTAAGCCTTTTCTCAAACCATGAAAAGCAAGTACAATTACCACCTTGAGGGATGGACAACCACGTTCTATTTTTTGAATCTCTTCCTTCCAACTCAATCATGGGGGAGATGGCCATCCATGGTAACAATCCATATGGCTTCTCAATTTTCTACTTTTTATTTTTTACGCTTTTGATTTTTACAAATTATTTATTTTACAAATTTTTGATTTTTGGTTTTTAGATTTTTCTAATTTTACACCATTGTTAGTACCTTTAAGCCTTTCTTAATTATTTTACACTTTCTTGTTGTTGGCGACCGTTTGGGACGCGACCACCAACGAGTGTCCTCGAACAGGATTTAGGTGCCTGCTGGTCTCTGGGAACATCAAGGCCCAGATACCTCCAAATAACTCAGTAGTTAATGTGAGTATGTGTGTGTGCTGTTGCGGTGTGCGGTTGTGAGAAATGTAATGATTGCGTGTGTGTAAACTACAAATGACTTACTTTAAGAGATTCAGCCAACTTTGTCAAGTACTGTGAATTGTTGAAAGTTTCCTATTTTGTTCAACTGCCTAGTCTACGCGGCTCCTATAATACCTGCTTGTAACAAGTAAAATTTTGCAAAAACATTTGAGCACAACTCCGCAATCTACTCCTAATTTTCCCCAGAGAAAGAGATAGTTCTACAAGAAAACTAGAAATAGAGCAAGATTCAATCGAAATGAGCAGAAAAGAAAAGAAAGCAGATTTGTGTAGACCTCAA
>MNCI01015800.1:43511-87995 GCA_015680685.1 Gnetum montanum | reverse complement strand
CTTTGTACGAATTTAGAAGTTGAGCTTACAATCTTATTTGTAATTTTTGCTGGCAAATCATAGACTAAGTTATACGGTGATGTCCCAATAGCTTTCTTGAATCTAATTCGATTTGACCATAATGCGGATTGTAGATAATCGATCCAATTTCCTGGATTTCCATCCATCAATTTCTTGATATAAGCAATAAGCTTTTTATTGGTGGATTCTGCTAGGCCATTTCCTTGAGGATAATAGTTTGATGAGGAAAATAAGAAAATAGATTTTTCTGATGCCCATTTGATAAACTCTTCAGATTTGAAGGCAGGTCCATTGTCTGACACTAACACTTTGGGTAGACCAAATCTATTTAGAATGTGGTCTTTTAGGAACTTAATCACATCTGATGCTGAACTTTCTCTTAGAGCCTTTGCTTCAGACCATTTAGTGAAATAATTAGTAGCCGTGAGAATAAAATTATGTCCAGCTCTTGAAGGAGTAATTGTACCAATAAAATCCAAACATCCTTTTTCAACTATTTTACTTTTTCCATTTGAAGTAATATTATCAATCATCAAAGGTTCGCTATGGATGTATATTTGATTTGGTTCTCCTTTCCAAGGTAGCCACATGTGAGAATAATCTGTTGATATGTAACCTGAGAAATTCTTGTTCCAACTTCTACTCAATAAAAGACTATGCGAATCTAGTATATCTGCCACTTGAATAGTTACTCTACTTCTAATGTGGGGTTCAGAAGCAATTTCCAATAGAACATTTGGTAATTGATCCACAATCTTCACTCTACTTTTTTCCACTTGAACAATCTTTTTATTTGATTTTTCAGGAATCAAACTGAGTTTCTTACATATAGCCAATGACATAATAGTAGACGTAGCTCCAAAATCAATCAAACAAGTGTGTAAGTATTTATCCTTTAATTTTATTTTCAAAAGAAAAGGAGGAGTTTCCTTATCATACGAGGTCTTTAATTTCTCATCATTATTTGACACATAACTTGACTCTGATTCTCTAACTCTCCTTTTACCTTTAATGAACTTTAAAGCCTTCCTTTACTGATCTCCTATTTGAAGCAATTGATAAAAGCTAATATTGGCCTTGACATGTTTAAGGTCTTCAATCAAATCATACTCTCCATCACCAATAAAGCTTGGTCTCTTTATCCGTTTATTAAAAGATTGATTTGGAGTGCTTTGCTCTACTTGATTGTCTTTACCTTTATTCATATCTCTTCTATTTGGCTCAAAATATTTTCTCTTAGTAGATGGATTAGTAATAACATTTGGGGGTCTAGAAGTAGTTAATCTTTCTTTTGATTGGATACTATATCCATTTTCCTCATTGTTATTACATTCTTCATCTGAAAACATATCTTCTTCAGAACTTGATAGAGAAGAAGTATCGCTAGATCCATTGCTTGAAGAGTTACTTGCATAATGAACACTAGATAACTCATTATCAGATTCAATATTAAGAAAGTTGGACATAATTAGGTCACTTTCATCCTCATCTTCTGCTAACTTGGTGTCTTGATGTTTATGCTTTCTATTTTTCCTTTCTTCCTTATTATTAACTCTTGCCAAGGCTTTTTCAAGTTTCACTATTTTGTTAGACATATCTCTCATTAATTTTCCTTTTCCAGATTCTACTCTATCATGTTCTTGCTCTATCTTAACATCAGATGGACCTGGTAAAGCTTTAAATTGAGCAAAATCTTGCATAGGAATCATAACTCTTTCTTCTCTTTTTTGAATTACAATATTTTCTTCAGGATTCAAGTTCAAATGTTTTTCTAACCATATAGCTTCACTAAAGTAGTCATTTAGTGTAGTTAAGTTTGGAGTTCTCCTTAACCAAATTGAAATGTTGGGGTTGACAGCCTTAAGATAAGTTTCTTTAAGCATTTCTTCTTATGGTCTATATTGTCTTTGAAAGAGTCCACAAATTCGTTGAAACTTGATGTTAAAATCTTTAATTGACTCTTTAACTCCTTGCTTAGCCTGTATTAGCCCATAGTATAGTTGTTGTTGATTTAATTAATTACCAAACTAGGCTAAGAAAAGATTCTTCATGTCATCCCAACTTGTAATACTATTACTTGGTAAGTTCGAATACCAAATCTAAGCCATATCCTTTAAATTTGATACAAATAACTTACAAGCTTGATCTTGATGTTGAATATTTGCATGAGCTAGAGCTAGCTCAAACATGTGAATATATTCTTTAGCAAAATAAGCTTTTCCAGGAATGAAAGGCTCAAGAAAATATTTGTAAACTACCTTAGGAATATCATTGTAATTTTGAAATCCTAATTATGTAACTCTTTGCTAAGGATTTTTTATCCTATTCCTTTGGATAATTGAACTCTTAGACTTTCTAGATCTTCTCTTATGAATTGATAAACCAGATATAGTGGGTGATCTTCTTGATCTTCTAGTTTTCACTCCACTACTTGTTCCCAATTCAAAAACTTTCTTTTGTTCTTCTTTTGATGAAGAATCAGTCTTAGAATCAAGAATATCTTTTGAAAATTTCAAATTTTCCAAACTATCAATCTTCTTGGTTATGAACTAAAAATATCTAATTTCTTAAGCCTTTATAGTAACAAAGAATTGTTGATGTGCTAAAATTGTAAGGCTTATGAACCTAGAGGCTACATTTTTGACCCTCCTTCTAGTGCCAAAAGAACTGTTGGTGACCATTTGAGACGCGACCACCAACGAGTGTCCTCGAATAGGATTTAGGTGCTTACTGGTCTTCTAGCAACACCAAGGCCAAAATACCTCCATATAGACTCAGTAGTTAATGTGATTATGTGTGCGTGCTGTTGTAGTGTGCAGTTGTGAAAAATGAAACGATTGGGTTGTGTGTAAAACTATAAATGACTTATCTTAAAGAAATTCAGCCAACTTTGCCAAGTACTGTGAGTTGTTGAGAGTTCTTATTTTGTTCAATTGCCTAGTCTATGCGGTCCTTATAATACCTACTTGTAACAAATAAAATTTTGCAAGAACATTTGAGCACAACTCTGCGAATCTACTTCTAATTTTCCCTAGAGAAAGAGATAGTTCCACAAGAAAACTAGAAATAGAGCGAGATTCAATGGAAATAGAGATAAGAGAAAAAGAAAGCAAATTTGTGTAAAGATCTCAAATATTTAAACAAGGTAAAATGATACGAGTAAACACTTCACAATAAAGCTATCCCAAATTCAATAACTACGAATTGTTCAAACTTCCAAAGCTCAAATAAGCAATTTCTTCAAGATAATCCTACTATGCTATCCAAAAAATTGTTGCGTAAACTATTACGTATGAGACTCTATTTTGGCTAGATAATGGATGTCAACAATTGCATTCAACAGAACCTTCAAAAGACTTGACAATTTTTGATTGAAATACCACGGAGATTCACTTTAAAGATAAAAGAAGCTATTCTGGTCCTATCAAAATACCAAAGATTTTCTGAACTCTCTTGACTATTGAATCATTCAATGGTAGGACTATATGCAGAGGCTCTCTTACAACAATCTCAATAGTGGTTATTATACATTGCACAATAATCAAATTCACTACTAAAATGCTCTTAAGGCTTTCAAAAACAAGTGCTTCTATGGCAAAATTTTAATAGAAATCTTCTATTATGCAACAAGAAACAATAAGAGCAATCTTCTGGTGCCTCTGAATGTGAAGTCCGAATGTGAAGGTGCCAAGCCTAGAACTTCTCAGTCTCTGGAAATAATTTCAAATTATTCTGCCTTGCTAGAACCGTATATCAACTGCCACCGCGAAAGAAGGCCCTGCTGCTGCATTCGGTAATGTTGTCGTGTGGTGTTTAGTTGCTGCCGCCATTATTGTCGGTAATTTTCTGCTGCACTGTGAACGGCGTGGTTGAACATGTGGTTCTGGAAGAATAGGCCATAATTTCTTTAGTTTGGTTGATTTTTTTTTTTACAAATCTTGGGTCTACTGCTCCGCACTGCCATGGCCGCCAACACTGCACCCGGGGCACCAGAACGTCGTTTATGAATATGCCCTTGATGTTTGCGTTGTCTACAATGCAGAAATCTTGCAAAGGATCCTCTTCTGCCGCTTTGGTAGCCAGCAACAACGCTGCCACTGCTAAAAATAGAGCTACTATGGTCTTGATTGTTGTATTCTTATATTTTTTTTATCTTTTGATCTCCTAGCTGCTTCTGAGTTAGACAAAGATTTTCCTCCAACATCTGATTCGACTCTAACTGGCGGTGGGGGCGGTTGATTCTTTGCCCTCTCTTCTATAATCCTTATCAATTTCTTCAAGGCCTCCTCATCTACATCTCGATCAGCATCATTAAAATTTTTTTTTACCTTCTGATTTATCCATAGAATCATCACCATCTTTCTTTTCTGAAGTATCTGCAAACTGTTTTGGTAGATCCATCTTTTCAACTCCTGGGGCGGTCTCCTCTTGCTTAGTAGCACCCTGCAATTCAGATTCTCTAGTTTGTTTCTCCCTTTCAGTCTTTTTCTCAACATAATGCTCCAAATATTCACATGTTGCTTGTGTGACATTCAACACTAACTCTGAACCCTCAAGGTTATATTTATTCAGCAACCACAATGCACGAAGAACACCTTCCACTGATTCAAATTCACAAAATCCAAAACCTTTTGACGTTCTATTCATTGGATCTTCTGCACGCTTCCACCTCTTAACTAGACCACAAAGCTCAAGCATAGAACGTAAAACCCATTATCCACGGTGGTTGCTATTTTTCCAACATAAACTGTGATTTGGGGTTTCTCAAAAAGAACATTAACAGGAAGTATGCCCTTTGAGGTAAATAATCTAATTCTTTGTTTGCTATTGTACTATCTTCGAATCTCCAATAAAGGAATAATTTGGCACTTTAATTTCGTATCCCAAGAAGGTCTCAACAACATTTTATTTAACAGTGAATAACTTCTCCAAGACACCCATCAACCCATAACCTTGAAGCTACATGTTTACTTTTAAATTTTCGAACACTCGTTGTTCCAATTTTGGATAAGATAGTTCAACTATTCCATGAAATGGCCAAATGTGCCAACAATTAGGAAATCATATTTCTTCTTTGGATTATCATATGTTCTCTCCATTAATAACATCCTTATTTTAGTGTTAAAGTGAGTTGAGAACATAACAATCTCTATTCTAATGTTGGGAATTCCCAACATAGCAATAATGACATCACCAGTGTAGGAGATAGAGATCCCCTCTATCTTAATAGTTGAATCCACCTATTGATTATTCCAACATTAATAGGTTTCTTCTAGAAGCCATTCTCCATTGGTTGAAATGATAGGCCAAAGTGGAGGAGCTTGTAATTACTCATAATTATCCTATAAAGAAAACTCTAGAAGAGGTTGAAAGTTATGTTTGACCATCATACTAACCATCATTACCTTATTACTAATTACCCTCACATAGTCATTAGAGAGTGTGACTTATCTTCTCACATTTAGCATAAGTAGCATTGTGACTTCTTGCACAAACTCTTGTGTCTATAGTGTGGGCTAGTGCATAAATGTTGATTGCATCTCTTATTCTTCTTGCTCTTTCTCATCTACTTGTGGCTACTACAACTAATCTCTTTCATATCCATGTTCTCTTTTACACTCATCTATTAGCCTCTTCTCTCATGGCTACAAGGTTCCACTGACTTTGAAACCACATTAATTGTTATTATGGTGGATTTAACCCTTTCTAATCCTTGACTTTGATTAAAATTCACAAAATATAGTATTAATGACACAAACTAATTATGGAATTTCCTTCCCTAGGCCTTAATGCAACCATATCGTCAAATTATAAATTAATTTCTAATTAATTTTTAGCATTTCCAATGATAGCTACATTAATTCATTAAAAAATAAGGTATTAGCAAATTTTTCAAATAGTGCTTTGGTTTTCCCTATGACAAAGAGCCCAATTCCAAGAGCTCAAGAGTTTGTGAATGAATAAGATTAGACTTTTAATTTACAAAATATCACTATTGGACAATTCTAGGCTCTTGAAATGGTAAAAACTTCATTAGCATTTGAAAGCAAATATCAGAAAACAAAGGTAGTGCATAGATATATATAGGTAAATATAAGGATGATATTCCCAATGAAAAATTTCATTATTTTTCTTATTTTTGCTCATATTTAACCCAAAATTTTGCCATTTTCTCACATCTTATGGGTCTCCAAGTTTCCTTAGGGATGTGAAACTAGAGTGTGGGTCCAAATCATAGTTAAAATATTAGAAATGAAGAAAACTGATCATTAAAATATTTTTTAGACTAAAAAGAAGGAGAAAAATTAAAATTGAATGAAATATGATGAGAAGTAGTCTCACAATGATGCATGAAGGTAGAGAAGTTATTCGTGATGTTTTGAAGAGTGTGGAATTAGTTCTTAGGCATGATGTTTTGATGGTTTGATACCATAAAATAAAATTCCAATACACGAGGTTAATTCATGGACATTGTTGGAAACTTTATTAACCAAAAATACTCAAAAATGCATAAACTAAAATATTTAAGGAAATAAAAAATCATATAAAAATTGAAAAATATTAAGAAATAAATAACATAGTAAGAAATAGGAAAATAGGAAATAAATGGAAAATGTTAAAAAGTTATAAAAATAGGGAAAAAAAGTATAAAAGCATTCTTACAAGATTTTTAATCAAAATGGGTATCTCCCCCACAACTAAGATTAATGATAGAGATATGAAAGATGGATCATGCTATATTAGTTGTGAAGGTTAAGGATGATTCCATGGCTATTCAGGTATCCCTAAATGGTTTGAATTTTTAAATGTTAACTAAAATGAATTTTTATGAGCAATTAGAGTGATATATTTATAAGATACTTTATGAAGAGCTTCCTTAGAATCCATAATCCAAGCTCACTCAAGATGTGAATATCCATTACCAATCATAATTGAACAAGAAATGGAAGAGAAGATCTTTAATTTTGCTCAAATAAAATGAATACAAGGTACAACTGGAAGTAAATCTCTCTCAAGGATAGACAATCAATTAATTAAACCCTTTATTCACTCTCATAATACATGGAGAATCATCAAAGAAATCATCTTACAGAAATACTTAAGAAGAATGCTTTCACTCTCTTTCAAGCTTGCAATGATAAATGTCACTTCTATAATTTTGTAAATGTTGCACTCTTACCTTCCTTAAGGTTACCTTGTCTTTTCACAGAGTTACAAATAATCCTTGGGTTTCCTTAATGATTGTTCTTTCCTTTACAATTTACATATTTTTTAAAAAAATTAAGTTTCTTTTACTACAAATGACTATGGCTCACCATTGCAACTTTTAGACTATGAATAGACTATATAACTCACATCTCATTGCACTTGTTAAACTTGAATATTTTTTAACACTATTTCTTTGTTGATTATGACCTATTGTGCCAACATTCCTTTGAATATAGTTAACTTTGAACCATAGTGAACCCGCATTTGCTTGTCCAACCATAGAAAAACATAAAAATAATTTTAAAAAAACTCAAAATCATAAATAAAAATATCCTCTTACTCTTAGAATACATTAAGGATGAAAAATGCCTTAGAGAGTGGGTTGATGTTCTCATCATCTTACTCGTACTTCAAAGAAAACTTGTATTATTTGGATAATATATGTGGGATAGCATAAAGCCCCTGCAAACCCAAATCATTCTCATACACCTAATGACCAATCTCAAGTTCTTCATTACTCCAATGCATTAAGTACTCATATCTCTTCTTGTCTCTTGTGTTCCTTACCTCTCTTACTTGCAATGCATTTGACTGCCTTGATGGCTTCAATGGAGATTGACATTTAATTGCATTCTTAAGAACTTCAAGACCATCCTTCAAGTTTGATGCAAGAAAATTACCATGATAGAGGCTCAAATTTAAAACATTGAAAAAAAATGAAAGAGGGTAACTATTAGGCAAATTAATCTCATAGGCATTGGGATTGATTTTGGTCACAGTTCTAAATGGACCAATTCTTCTTGACTTAAGCTTATAGAAGTTACATTCTTATATCTTTCTTTTCTTAAATAGATCAAAACATAATCACCAATTTGAAATTCAATTGTCATTTGATCCTCATTAGCCTTGGAAGATACATTTTTTATCTTTTTTTTCCAAGTGAGATTTAACTTGTTGATATAACTACTTCATTTTCTCAATAAAATCAATACTTAAAGAGCTATAATCAACAAATTTTTTATCACATCAACCATATTTGATGAAAAACCGTACTTGGAAACAAACTAACTCTTATCATTATTGGTATGGAAAGAATTTTTATTTAAGAATTTATCATGGGCTAGCATATTCTCTCATCTTTGAGGTTGATCCTCACATAAACATCTAAGTATCTTCAACAAAGATCTATTAAAAACTTTAGTTTTCCCATTAGTTTGAGAGTGATAAGATAAAGAAAATAACACATTGGTTCCCAATAATTTTCAAAGAGATATCCAAAAATGACTAGTGAATTTAACATCACTATTGCTCACAATATTCAATGGAATGTCATGCAATTTCACAAGAAGTTGAAAGAATAAATGAGTAGCATAAGAAGCATCACTAGTCCTTTTACATGTAATAAAATAATCCATCTTGATAAATCTATCTATCACAACAAGCATAAAATCATGACTAGATTTTATTCTTTGAATGTGACAAACAAAGTCCAAATAAATACTTTTCCAAGAAGCACTTGGAATGTAAGGTTCATTAACATCTTTCTATCATTTGATCTTTTGTCAAACATAACATCCCTAAAACAATTTTACAAACATCTTTGTACATGCCTAGCCAAAAAATATTTTTTCTTACCAATTCCAATGTCTTTTCCTTATCCATATGTCTAACCATTTTACTATTCTGCTTTTCTTCAAGAATTTTGAATCTAAAATCACAATTAATACATTGGTATCTTCATATGTAACTAAAATTGATGATGAAGTTTTAGATTGCATACCACCATTAGGCATTGACCAATTTCAATGAAATTGGGCAATAATGCATGATTTTTGTAATCGCTAAAAGTAATTAGTAATATATGGTTATTTATCTTTTTAATCTTAGTTTCATATTCCATATATTGTACATCCAATTGATTTTTCATCATCATCCTTATTGTATTTATGCTTCATATATGTCTATATTAATGGCTCAAACTCTTCACTTTAATTTTTGCAACTATTTCGATTACTGCTATAATATCCTATAACTATTTGATCTCAATTCAAGGGAAATGTTAAACTTGTAATTGAAACACCCCTTGACAAATTTTATAGAGTTGAACTAGCTAGAATTTTATTACATTCCAGTGATCACATTAGTTTTGTTTAAAATTCAAATACTTTTTCTAGTTTACTCCATAATTAGAGGTTTGTCTAAAATTCAAGATGGTGAGATCATGCGATTTGTAGATGTCTTGCAATAGAATTCATTATAACTAAAAAAAAGCACAATCCCATTCTTTCTCATTCATAGGTAAAATAAACCTAATTAAATTTTTACCCATATTTATTGCCAAATTGAGGTGTTGACCACCAAACTGATGCATTCTTGTCATTGTTTTAAAAAAATCCCATAACTTTCTTTCAAAATACGAGTCTAGTAGCTTATTGTGTTGTCAATCCTATTACTATTATTAATGAAAAGACCAAGTTCTTTGAGCTTTACTCATTAAAAAATATAACAAGAATAAGTTAATTGAATCACAAATTAAATAAGATCAAAAATATTTAAAACAAATTGTATGCATAAGTAAATGTTCAAAACATTCATTTAATTATATTATCACATGTATCAACTATTACATACAAAAATATTCTTGGCATGTTGTCTATCAAAAAGGGAAATTTAAAGTTAACTATGACTCTAGCCAAAGAGCATGATCTATTTCAATCCTATTTTGTGGATATCCTAATCCACTAGCTCACCAACTTTAGTCCTCATAAAATCTACTTTCATGATCATGTCATTAACTTGATTAATTAGATGCTCCTCCATCCCAGTTGTTCTTGATGGTCGTACCTCTAAGTTGCGTATTAGAGTGACTTCGAGTTAGTAATCTCCTCTATCTCACCTAAACCAGAGGATTCTTGCAATCTTCTCAACTATTCAAAAGAACATATCACCATTGTTTGAACATTAATGGTAAGGCGGGTAAGTCTTCTCTCCACATGTCCAAAATACTAATGCATCTTAGATTCCATTGCTTTCATGTGTGATATCAGCCTTCCTTTCATTATCTTTAAGTAGAAAAAAATGTATGACTAATAGCTAATGTTTCACGTCCTTCTATACTTTGAAAGCTTGATGTATGTAATAGTTTGCACAAGGTTAGATTTTTCTCATGTAGTGGGAATTATCTCACATTTCATGAAAAATCCTAAACTAAGGCATTGGGAAGCTTTCAAATGGATCTTAAGATATCTAAAATGTACAAAAAATTCAAGCTTGTGCTAGACATACTAACACTAGTACAACTACCTTTGTAGATTTAAATTATGCTATGTACAAAGATTCATAAAGTTCAACTTCTAGCTTCATTTTCTTGTTGGGAGGTGATGCTTTGAGTTGGATGTTTCATATTCAACAAGATGTTGCATTGCAAACTATAGAGGCTTAATATATTGCTTTAATTAAAATGCCAAAGAAATTACATGGCTTAAAATATTTTGAATTAACTTGGCTTAAAATAATATGAATATGTTTTTTATTATGATATTTAAAGTACAATTTATTTACCTAATAATGCAACCTTTCATACTGGAAGTAAACATATTGATGTTAGACATTACTTTATTTGTCAAGTTTTTAGAAAACAAACAATTTTTTCTTAACAAGACATCTACTTAAAATAATCTTGTATATTTTCTCACAAAATCTATTACAAAGGCTATGCATAATTTTTGTTTTGATAACCTTCATATAGAAACCCCAAACTCAACTTCAAGTGGAAGATTGTTGACATGAAGCCAAATTCAGTAAGCATTATTTATGAATTATTAGTGGCTACTAGATTAGTTGAATTATTGGATGAATCATTGCTTGAATTATTGGTTGCAATTGTTGGTTGTATTATTTGTGCATGATTGATCAAATTATTGGAGGTACATGATTCAACAACTCTTTGTCTTGTATAAATCAATAATATGCCATTAGCAGGTGTGCTTATTTCTCTTATATTCCCCTCATTTTGATTATTTCTCTTATATTCCCCTCATTTTGATGTTTCCTATATTTATTTTCAGAATGAAGCATTATCAACCTTTGCAAATAACTTGTTGAGAAGTAGGTTCTATGTTGTGTTGAATGTAAATCCTATGCTCTATTTTTCAGTTGGTGGCGGCTGTGTATGCTGGAATTGTACTATCTCCTATTCATTTTCTTGTATGGTTTATATTATGAATTTATTCTAGCAAAATTCATAATATGTTGGCTTTCCTATTTTAGGTTCTATTATTTCATTTTCAGTTTGGGTATTTTTATACATCATTGTTGCTACATTAAGATTCATAGTAGAGTGAATTTAAAGTATTTTCATCAATTTACTTTTCTCTTATGATTTTCAAATTAACCAGCATTTGAAGCTTTCAAAACATCTCAATGAAGAAGAAATACCAATCAAGCTTATGTCTAAGCTTGAGAGGATAAATGTCCTCATCTACTACATCATCCATGTGGTAAAGAAATATAGTAACTTTGGAAAGAGAGATTTATCAAGCTTAAATTTATGAGATCTCTCATTCAATTATGGTTTTACTATTTCTAAGCTTAACTTAATATAAATATCATCCTAGGCTTATCCCAATAAAATGGAATTAGCTACATAAGCTCTTTTTCATTGTTTTCCTCTATAGTAGATCTTTGGTTGTTTGTGATTTATTTAGATTATGTTTAATTGTTTTCTTCCATGTCTATTTTGGAACAATGATGTAGCAACATTTTTTTATAGGCTTGTTGCTTGATCTTCTTTGCACATACCTAAATCATTTGAGATATTATTCTTGTAACTTATCTAAAATAGAAGTCACTCCAATTCCTCCTCTAATGTTTGCAGTGTGCATTTTCTTTTATGCAATTTAATATAAATATATATAAAGAAAATATTCTAAGCTACCTTCTAATTACATAATCTAAGCTAGCCTCATTTGGTATACCATGACAATCATGTGAAAGAATATTGGGGGTGTTGAAACATAAAATAAGTGAAACATAGGTACACCCCAAGATATGTAGTCCAATTAGAACTTTATATAATTTATCATTTTTCACCAAAGTCAAATCCATACCCTAGAGCTTCTACATCAAGTGTATTACTCCTAAGCTAACACCTCATTATTATGTGAAAGAATATTGATAGATGCAACAAGCATCTATTATGGAGATGCATCATCATCTTTAAGTCATCATCATGGATTTCCACAAATCATTTAACCATCCACATGTTATATTTCCTTATCCTTTGTATGGATGCCCAACATTAAAAAATAGGGCTTCACATTGTACTCCAATAGATCAACACTCAATCACATTCCAAAAATCAAGGAGAAAAATATAACTTACAAAATAGCTACATATGCTATATTTCATGTTTTGTTGCATTGCTATGTGTGAAGCTTTATCATTTGTATCTTTTTGTTTGAAAACAACAAATGGTTCTTTCAAAATAGTGAGGGTAAAATGCAAAATTTAAACTTGAAATCATATTAAGTATATTATATTACTATTCATACTTTTAAATAGGAATTTGGTTGGTCAAATGTGCTATATATTGCTAATGTTTGACTACTTACAAGTATTTTAAAGTATAAGAATTTAAATAATAATGTAACTTGATTAAAACTCAAAAGAACATAAACTTGGTTCAATATTTTTATTAAAATATAAGTGTCTTTTAGTAAATTTATTTATTTGAATATGATATGCCTTCAATTTTGCATTCAAAACCAAATTTTTTAAAAAATATATGTCTTAAAATTTGGATCATATTCTACCACTGATTTCCTTCTAGTTTTTATTATGCTTTTCCAAAAGCAATAGAATTTACAAAGGTTCTTATGATGATCCATGAAAAATATCTTTTATTTATTTGACAAACCAACTTCTATGTGTAAGAAAAGCTATACCCATGACCTGGAGCTTCCAAATCAAGTGTCTTACCACTAGGCTAACACCTCATTATTGTACAATTTTTAGTTAGATTATTTCCTATCTTCTCATTCTTATAAAGCATATGAAAACAATAATTAAAGTTCATACAAAGGTATATAGGAGGTATAAGAAGAAATACGGTAATTAAAAATTTTAATAGCTACTATATTAAACAAAAAAAACATAGTTTCATTAATTGTAATTGGAACTTGTACCTTATTATGTACATAGGTTTCTTAGTTAAGGGATGATCTTATTAGTTGCAGCTATTCATGAGGGGCTAACGTAAGAATGAGAGAGGTTTATGATATGTCCTTAGGATATCTATAGTTAATAGGCTTAGACAACCTCATTTTCTCCCTCTTTTCTTTAGAAGGTTAAAAAAATATTATAAATTATAATATCATAATAAATTAAATACATGTAACCTAATGACATATAATAAACCTATATTATAGTATAACATCATGAAAGTAAAGTGCCATGTCTAAGGAGGATGAATTATTGTTAAAGAATGCAACATTAAGTGTTAGTGAAGCAGATCTTCCTTAGTTAAACAATGTTAGTTGTAATTTGTAAGTTAAGCAATGGGGTCAACTATGTAACTAGCTACAAAAAAAACATTGATGAATCCTTAACTTACTTTTACATATAGTTTGTATAGATTGATAAAGATACCATTTTTTGAGGATGTTGGAACAAAAAAATAATATTAATAGTAAAAAAGAAAAAAAAAATCGAATATGTAACATGCTTAACATTAGTTAGGAAAACACTAAGAACTCAAAAAAGGAAATTAGAAATAAGAGCTTAAAAAGAAAAAAATTAAACCAAGAGCTTACAATAGTAAATCAAATGTTGTATTTTGGAAGGGAAAAATTATGGTTAAAGTTGGAATGTAACAACTAGAAAAGAAGTGCCCCTGATGTTTACCTATTTCATTTACAAAAGGAAAATAAAAAAAGATAATTTACCCATCTATTGTTGTTTGTGATTAGGGACCACTACTTAAAGTGATGATAAGGTGCTTATTTCTCAAGTCCTAAGACCTATGTTTGAGTCTAGGCACAACAACTCAAAAAAGATTAGGCTTTCGCTTATCCATCATCCTCCTAAGGGCCTACCTTAGCAAGATGAGCATTAAGCCTCTAGGTGATGATCCTTATCACTATTGGTCATTGCAAGTAGTTCATGTTAGAAATAGTATGTCATGCCTTATATGTCCAATAAGATAAACAAAAGAGAAAAAGGTTAAATTTGCACTTTGTCATCACATTAAGAAAAAAGACAAATTTATTTTTATTTTATTAAAAGATTGATGAGTGGATGTAAAGAGAATGATCCCAATATTTCATATCTCTTGAATTTCTAACCCAATTTTCCATCAAAGAGGCTTGTCCCATCATATTCTATTATAGCCCCATTATTTGCTTATCAATATGTGCACAAAGCATGTTTGTAAGAGATGCAATTGATGCCATTGAAGCAATTTGATGCTACAAAAATAAGATAGCTTATGTTATGAAATTTTCCACTTCAATAACTTTCATCATCCATCATCAATTCATCATATTTACCAATTCATTAATCCAAGTTGAACAACCACATTTGAGGCTACTCTTGTGTAATAGATTTCAACTATCAAATCAAGTCAAATAAATTTTAAATTTTGCAGGTAGGAAGATTATTGAAATATTTTTGTATCAAGTATTCACTTACTCCATAACTCTCTCAGATCATAGATATATTTTTTGTGCAAATCACTAATTTCTATTTTAGACACTAAACAATTTTATTTAAAACCACTTTTTGGGACATATTTGAATCATTAAATAAATTCTAATTGATCAAAACTTTTATATGCTTATAGATTACAAAATGAGCTCTCCAACAAGCCTAAGATCAAACTAATATTCATTTGGATTGCAAAGATATCATAACTACAATTATTAAAAAAAAATCAGCTTTTCTCAATTGGTCCACTCACATCATTAAATATATTGGGTTGCCAAAAATCTACAAAATAAAATATTATTTTGAATATTCTTACATCTAAAAATAAATGATTGAAATCAAAGAAAGGTTTAGAGAAAATCATATTCTAACGAAGAAGATGGAATTATAATTAAAAAAAATCTAATTCCTCAATGCAGATTTTGTAATAAGAGAAGACACATATGAAGATTGTTGGAAAAGAATTGGACATGAAATCTACCTTCAATAAAAAATGAAAAGAGAATAAAATGTAAAAAAAATGGAAGGTACCAATGTTTAAAAAAAACTTGATCAAGGTAACCATTCTTCTATGAAGGCCATTAGCGTAGTTAATCAAGATACATGGATTATTGGTAGTGGGTGCTCTAATCACATGATTTCCTACAAAGAATGTCCTTTCAATTACAAACCATAAAGGATTGACAACATCCAAATTGGTGATGAAAAATTTCTTAATAGAGAAGGTGTAGGAAATTGCATACTCAAACTCTTGAATAATGAGATATTGATTGTAATTGAAGTTTACCATTTCCTTGGTTATTCAACTCTCTTCTTTCAATAGGACAAATGTCAGATAAAGGCATTAAAATTAGCTTTAAAATTAAAACTTGCAATACAACTAAAGAAAATGGTGAATATGTCTATAAAATAAGAGCACTCAATAACATTTAGATTTGAAAGGAAATCTCATTGACACTATAAAAAAATCAACAAAATCACATCAAACCCATTGATCAAATGAAGTGATCTCGATAAATTATGAATAGAATTACCACTAAAAAAGTGACAAAGGATTAGGACCACAAGGTTAAAGAAGAAGAAGCTAAAGTTTGGCATAAAATACTTGGGCACACATCATATCCAAAGATAGAAAGAAAACATAATAAAAATGAACAAAGCTATTTGCATAAAAGTCGAAGACATCCTAGAGGACAAATGAGAAATTTGCATTAAAAGCAAACAAATGAATTCATCTCACACCAATCCTATGCAAAGAGTCAAAGAATCATTACATCTCATCTAGATTGTCCTTGTAGGTCCCATGTTAATCATGTTCATTAGAGTAGTTAATTATTTCTTTGTAATGATAGATGACTATTCCAGATTTACATGGACTTGTAGTCTAAGAAGCAAAGATGAAACATCCAATAAGTTTGAAGAAATTTTCATATTGATGAAACATAAAAATATCATCATAAAAATTATTCAAACAGATAGAGGAAGAGAGTTTATCAACAAGAGATTCACTAAAATTTGCACTAAAGAAGATATATTTCATTAAACCAGTTGTGGATACATCCCATAATAAAATGACATAGTTGAGAGGAAAAATAGAACATTGCAAGATATAATAAGATGTCTCTTTAAACATGATAAACTCACATATGGCTATTGGAGCATGACACTCTAATAACTTAACTTATAAATAAAGTGATCAATAACAATAATAATGAAAAAACTTCATATGAGCTATTCCATAGAAGAAATCTCAACATTTCTTACATAAGGACATTTATACGCCATTGCTATGTTAAGACACCAAAGAAATTTTTAAGCAAGTTGGATTATAGATGAACGAAATGCATCTTTGATGAGTGGCGAGGTACCCCTATGCCCAACCATACTGATGGGACACGATATCACATGAGTCATGATATCGCATACATGATATCGCAGTCGTCGCGATATCGCATCCCTTATGATATCACGTATGCGATATCGCGGTGCGCCGTCATATCTATAAATAAGAGGTGGCGTTCCCAGTTTTAGGCATCCCAATTTACATTGTAGTGAAACTCTGGCATTTTGATTCCTCCAAAGTTAGTTTATTTTTCCAGTGTCTGTCCACAGTGTGGTGAATGTAGTTGTACGGTGTCTTTATTCGAGTGTGACGTACTTGAACACGCACATGACGGGTAATAAAGATCAAGATTACTTCATCATTGCAGCATTCACTTTGTTATTTATTTGTTTTTTTATTTATTTATTTAATGTTATTTATTACCTGCAATAGCACGGTATGAGTACGACTTGATTACGAGCATTTACGAATGTGTACGGTTAGTTAAGGAATCGGTTGCTCATTGCGATTAGTCTCTCTCACCCTTAAACTCCTAGAAGCAGAACGAGTATGACTTGATTACGAGCATTTAAGTGTGACTACTTGGTAGCCCAATGGCGTAGCTAGGATCTACGCTTGGTAATCCCAGTGGCGTATCCGAGATCTGCACTTGGTAATCCCAGTGGCGTACCTAAGGTCTGCGCTTGGTAGTCCTAGTGGTAGTCATGCACGAAGTCCAAGATGTGTACGGTTGATCAAGGAATCAATTGCTCGTCGCACTTAGGCTAGAATAGATTCTCTTACCCTTTCCCTTCTAGCTTAGCTTAGTTAATATTATTTTCCACTGTCATCAAGAGTAGCATTAGAATTAGAACACATCATACACCTCACTCTAGACTAAACCATACATGACAAATATAAATACTAGTCTAGGTGGGAAGACAATGAACTGCGACCTAAGGTTAACTGTTTAGGTGCCACAACTAGTCCATCTGTGGAGTTTGACCAGATCGCACGTGAAAACGCTCGTATTCGTATGGTTGAGCGTATGGATCTCTACCACTCATCATTGGCGCCGTTGCCGGGGACAGTGCTAATTATCTAGATTAGTTATATTATACAAGGTCACTGTAAAGAACTTAACGATACATCTCTTAGAAAGAAGAAATAATTATTAAAACGTCACACATAAATTCACACACAACTTCATACAATGTCTCTCCTACAAGACAATAATAACGCCACACTTAGTGAGGAAATTCATTGGAGAACCAACGAACTATATGACGATGAAGATTGGAGTATACAACCTGAAGTGGGAGTTTCTTATAAAAATGAACAAAAACAACATCATCACAACACACAAAGACATAACTTACCCGATGACGATGAACCCCACTGGCCACTACAAGCTTAACACAAATACAAGAGGCTATTTAAATCTCACATAGGCATCGTAAAGAGAGCCGACTACCCAGGCTCGATTTAAATAACTTTCCAAAATTTTCAGGAGGCTATGACTTAGATCCACATCAACATTTACTAGCCTTCTATGATGCTTGCACATGGAATAACATTGATAATGGTTGGAAAAAACTTAATCTATTTCCTATGACGCTCGTTGACCAAGCAAAAAATGGTATAGATCATTAAAACCAAATTCAATACGACACTGGTCAACCATGGTAGAAGTCTTTAACAAAAAATATCAAAGCTACACAAGAGTGTCAGCCTTGAGGAAACAAATCCAAGGATGGAAACAAGCAAAACATGAACCCTTGGACGTGGCCTTAGAAAGATATTATACACTATTAAACAACTGTCCAGGCCATGGGTTTTTCGAGGAAAGGCTAATGTACCATAGTATTGATGGGCTACGTAATGAAACAAGAGAGACTTTAGGAACGTATGCCCGAGGTCAACTATATAACCTACGAACCCATCAAGTTAAAGAGCTTATTAAGTGAGTAGCAAAAGAAGAAGGAGAATTAGCTAGATGGGGGAGTGTTGATAAACATCAACAGGACCAAAACCTTAACCCAACAAAGGTCCACGATCATAACAATGGGAGGTCAACAAATTTTAAGGTGGAAACATCATCCTTGCCCATACAACAATCATTAGAATAAGCTGAGGCAAAGATCAATAAGATGTTGGAATGGATGTATCAAAAGTGTGGAGAATATATCAAAAATATTGGAGATAGAGTTTTAACAACCCAAGAAATAGGACAAAACAATAAACATTCAGAGAAAAAGAATAATGGGAATAAGTGCTCAACTGCCAATCCTATGTATGAATGCAACATATGCCTGTACGATCACCCCAAAGGCCAGTGCCCAATACTGTTACATATACATGAGCATTGGGGAAACACGTTACATCCAGAGTTCGTACAGAGATACTGTGTTAGATCACAGTGGCAACAATCCCAGTCGTGGGGGAGACCACCCTTAGACTAGAGGCACCTTTCATATTTTCCGAATCCAAATGCTTATCACATTCAACACCCTGTTTCTCCATTTGGTCCACCATACTCTATCTCACCACAATACTATTCTCCACAATGCTATCAACCCATACCTCCAACACAACCACCACCTTGTACATCTTATATTCCTCCTAAATTTCAACATTCTCATCCTTTCCCTCCTTCCACAATGCCACCAACTATTCCTAAGGTGTTTGTGCCACCGCAACAACCCATGAACAAGACTTGTGCTACTACTACTAATAGTAGTGAGAGGCCTCCTCAACATCAAAAGCGCCCCTTCTTTAAACACGGCCGTAGGAAGGGACAACATAATTCAGAGGCCACTACATCTTCCAACCCAGCACAAGCCTCACACTATGGTGCACCCTTACCTTCGAATCCAACGCTCATGTAACTTTATCAAGGCCATCAACTTACACTCCAACAACCATACAGGCCAATGAACACAATCATGGGAGGCATCAGCACAATCCTTGCATACCATCTAATAGTCACAAACATCATAGTGGGTCAACTCGTTATCCAGGAACTACATCATATAAAGTGCCCCACTATGCTCATTATAATCAAGTGTGTGAACCCTGAGGGGATAAGTATAGACCAGCCCCAATACTTCCAACATGCAAGGATTCTTATCTTTCATTTATTAATCCTTGCTATTCTCAATTGATTAGTTATGGAGGATATCCCCCATTTCAATAACAAGTAGGATTAATAAATATTTTTATTTTATTTTATTTTACAACTTTTTGTTTTATCTATTTGTGTGTTTTTCTTTTCACNGTACCCAGAATGAAGAAGGATGGACCAAGAGGGAATGATTAGGATGTGACATCAAGGGGACTTGAGGATTCTCTTTGGTGATGTCTGTGAGACTTATCATGCAACGTGGTTGTACTAAGATCCTTGTAGATCTAACGAACATGGGAGTAAGAGTAATCAAAAGGGCACTTGAAAATCAAAAGTTGTTCTAGGGGGTTCCACTGGAAAGACATGCACCCATGCCTGAAGGTTGGAGGCTTCTCTGGATTCAGTAAAGTGAAGAAAAAAGAAAAAAAAGAGAGAAAAAGAAAAAGAAAAGCAAAGTGCCATAAAAGAAAAATCACTCCTCCCTTGTACTAAACACCAAGTGATTGTACACCTTGTTGTTATGGTACTCTCATAGTTGTTCATCATGGGATGAAATAATGCAATGTCATTGATTAGCAGGATGGACTTGGTCCTAATCTTGGAACGATGGGTTCATGACATATTAATCATGCTTTACACACAAGATTCACTATGCCCTAGCCAGTTACCTCATGTTCCAATCTCTACGATCCCTTCTATACTTCACCTCATCTCACTGTTCATGTAATTGTAGCTCATGTCTCATGTAACATAGAATTTTCATCTCATTCTGGTGATATTTACATGTGTGTGTTTTGTGGAGTTAGTGCAGATTACATTTAATCCTTCTAGTGCCCACGAACACTTTAAGTGTGGTTACACAAGGGCATCATAGGTTGAAACCTGCTTTGGGGAGGACCCACTTGTGTAATTTTTTGTAATCTTCACTGATTCTCTAACTCACACACACCATTTATTACCCTCAGTGTATTGTTCAAGATATTCTTTCCCTTATTACTATTGCTCCGATTTAATGTTCCTATGAATCATCACATAGCATTTTTCTCTACCATCCGAGGTCCTTATTGATAAATTCCACACCATCATAATTTTCGTGCCTTCAGAACCAATTGAATTACCCTGGAATCCTTTAACAATCGTCCTGATGTCCCTAGCTTACATTGTTTAATTTCAAACAACATATTAAAAATTTGGTACATTCTCTAAGTGCCCTAACCTTGACGAAAATATATATACATGACCTCCCCACAACACTTACCATCATTTTCCACTATTCACGAGGGGGAGTTTTTTAAATTTTTTTCTCTATGACTTGCGATTGTGAGACCCTTGCTTTTATACCTATATCTCGCTCGCTGGTGCTCCGATTTTCATTCCATTTGAACCTACTTAACCCTATGGAGGGGGCACATGCCGAATAGTGCATAAATTTTTTGAAATTCATCATCACCCAAAGAACATCTTTAAGGGTAATTAGTTCTAAAATTAAAAATAGAATGTGTCAAAAACAATTTCATCCCCTTAGCTATACTAGAAAATTAAATCTGGAAACCACCTAAGCAAAGAGAACTCAACATTATAATATTTTGGGACATGTTATTCTAATAATTATCACACGGAAATAAAGTAAATCTATTAAGGCAAGCAGTAAGGTATAACCTAACTTTGGTAACAACCTTACTAACAATTGGTCTCGTGTGATTGCATATGGTCCCGAAATGTGGACAACAGGAAGTTCCTGCTCAAGGTGCGATCAAATGATCTCGGAGAGGTGGAAGACAAGATCCTACTAGACAACATGTAGAACAGGAGGAATAATCATTCAAAATTCATCAAGAAGATCCTCCTACTATACAGTTCAGGTAGGAAGAAGTAGAAGTAGGAGATACCCTCTCTGAAAGCGATGCCTGGTACTTAGCAGAAACGTACCCATTTTGGCACAACAAAGAAGAAGGCACCATGGTTAACATTTATGGTGTGACTATTGATTTCTCTGTTCAAGACATTTTGGAAGTATTAAACCTTCTAAATACATGGCCAAAGGTTTCTCAGAACCAGCTGGACACTTTTAGAATCAAGCAACTTAATAAACTGTTGACAGAGAATAAAAGGGTGGCAGAAGAAAAAAAGAAGGCTAACTAGGCTACCTCTATGGCACAAGTGCAAACTTACACACACACCAAGGCACTCAAGGCCTTACAAGAGGAGAAACTCCAAGCCATACTTCGACGCCATCAAATTCTAAGACCTGGAGCACAAGAAAAGGGAAAGACACCTATGGAGGAGCCACTGCCACCAGGAACTACATGAGTTCCACCATTTTGTAATCATAAGATTTTCTTTTATGTTGTTTCTCACTCCACATTGTGGCATGAATCCATTCTAGTTAGTTAATAATCCCATACCTATCCACTGTGTAATCAATGGAGCTTGTTCTCTCTGTAACTCGAGGATGAGTTTTCATTTAGTCGTGGGGGTATGATGGGATGCGATATCGCATGAGCCGCAATATTGCGTACGTGATATCGCGTACGTGATATCGCGTCTTCCCCTATAATATCGCATACGCGATATCACGGTGCACTGTCATATCTATAAATAAGAGGTGGCTTTCCCAGTTTTAGGCATCTTAGTTTAGATTGTAGTGAAACTCTGGAAGTTTGATCCCTCCAGCATTAGTTTATTTTTTAGTGTCTGCTGGCAGTGTGGTGAATGTAGTTGTACGATGTATTTATTCAAGTGTGACGTACTTGGACATGCACATGACTAGCAATAAAGATCAAGATTACTTCATCATTGCAGCATTCACTTTGTTATTTATTTGTTTATTTATTTATGTAATGTTCTTTATTACTTGCAGTAGCACGGTATGAGTACGACTTGATTACAAGCATTTACAAATGTGTACAGTCAGTCAAGGAATCGATTGCTCATCACGATTAGTCTCTCTCACCCTTAAACTCCTAGAAGCGGAACGAGTATGACTTGATTACGAGCATTTAAGTGTGACTACTTGGTAGCCTAGTGGCGTAGCTAGGATATGCTCTTGGTAATTCCAGTGGCGTATCTGGGATTTGCACTTGGTAATCCCAATGGCATACCTAAGGTCTGCGCTTGGTAGTCCTAGTGGTAGTCATGCACGAAGTCCAAGATGTGTATGGTTGATCAAGGAATCAGTTGCTTGTCGCACTTAGGCTAGAATAGATTCTCTTACCCTTTCCCTCCTAGCTTAGCTTAGTTAATATTATTTTCCACTGTCATTAAGAGTAGCATTAGAATTAGAACACATCATACACCTCACTCTGAACTAAACCATACATGACAAATATAAATACTAGTCCAGGTGGGAAGACAACGAACTGCGACCTAAGGTTAACTGTCTAGGTGCCACAACTAGTCTGTCTGTGGAGTTCGACCAGATCACGTGTGAAAACACTCGTATTCGTATGGTTAAGCGTAGGGATCTCTACCGCTCATCACATACGAATCACAAGAGTTCATGCATGATCCCATCGAATTCCACGGATGGGACTAGTTGTGGTATCTAGATTGTTATGTCTTGATCATAGTTCATTGTCTTCCCACTTGGACTAGTAGTAGCTTTGTCATGTATGGTTTAGTCTAAAGTGAGCTATATGATTTTTATTATTTTATATTTTATAAGTTTAATCTCCTAGAATTAGAATGAAAGGTAGATTAATTTAAGATCTAATTCATCTACTACCTAGCTAGCCTAACACAAGTACCTATTTCCACTATCTGCACACATCCTGAATGCATATAGCATTGCTAAGTTACCAAATGTTAAGCGTTTTTGAATTACCAAGCACTAGAGTTATGCTTGAAGTGGTTGTGCTTGTGTTCATTAATAATTGGAAATTAATTGCTCAATTAACATGCATTGAAGTAAAGTGCATGAATAATAAATTCATTAAAAGAAACATTAATATATTCTCAATGCTGCAAGGATTATTAAAAGGGATCATTTTTATTCCCATCACACTGTTATGCTCAGGTACATTAGTGCTCAAATAAAGGTTCGTACACACTCAAACTCCTACTGCGGGCACTCAAAACTATTCTAACTCTAAAATGACTAAACTATAAGAACTTCTTTACTCTATGCAAAAACTAACTAAAAACTATATGTAAACCATGTGCCCAAGTGCCATATTTATAGGTCAGCACATATGCCACAATATTGGATATCCAACATCGCATCTTGACCCCTGGATATTGGATATCCAATATCGAAGCTAGGCAAATCATGACTCATCATACCCACACAACTGAATGAAAACTCATCCTCGAGTTAAACAAAATGAGGAACAACTTCCTTACAAAATATTGGGAATGTATGGGATTATTGACTGATATGCAAACTATTGGCTAGCTCTAAGTGTCGGATTACAAAATTTTATTCAAGTGTATGCATACAAAATGACAGAGTGACAAAAATATTGGACAAACATTGAAGATTAAAAAATTTACAGAGGTCTTCAAGAATCTACTAAAGATGATTCTTCTTGTTGCTACTAGTGGTGGCAAAATTTCAACATTGATTATTATGTCTATGCTTCTCTGGTTATGAAAAACATTCTTAAAGGATGGACTAACATTTCTTCTCATCATCCCATGGATCTAGCAAACATGCGATGCTTGAGCTCCTATCTTGTATGTGCTACGATTTGTCCATGGGCATATACTCTGTTGTCCCTCTCTTAGCTTTGTTTTCATGCTTGGCAAAAGACCTTCTTCCTTAGGCATTTTTGCTAGCATCACATGTAGTCACCAAAGGATCAACATTATTTTGGGTAAATTTTCCCTTAATAATTGACCCTTTTTAGATCCCTTAGTTTGCATTTAAGCACAAGATGATGACAGCACACTATGCCTAAGGCTATGTAATAACTAAAATCATTAAGTTGTTCACATTATTTTGATCAATTACTATTAGTTATCATGATGTTCAAAAATAAAATGTTAGGAAAATTTCAAAAATTTTAAAGTAGGCATCCGTAGCCCTCATGACTAATAAGCATCACTCCGGTAAGCACATAAGTTTTCAAATAATTGAAACCAAAGGTCTAATTCAGAAGATGACTAAGAAATATTAATGGATATGAAAATAGAAAAGTAGGAAAATTAATGAAATAAATGAGAAGTAGTCCCAAAATCATGCATAAATTCAGAGAAACTATCATTGATGTTCTGGAAGCTGTGAAGGTTAGTTCAAAGCAATGATCAAAAAAAGTTATGCAAGTGGGTCCCCCCAAAGTAGGCTCTTGCCATAATGCCCTTTCATAACCACTTCTATAGATGTCTGTGGGCACCCTAGAAATTAAATGTAGATCACGCTTTTATTCCAAACAACACACAACTACCTTGGTTAGGATGTTGTACTATACTACACAAAATTGGAAGGCCCATAATCACATGCAGCAGTGAGGTGAATAATGGGGTGAGAAGGGATTGTAGAGATCAAGATGTAAGGTACTTAACCATGTCCACAATAGGTTCTTGTGAAAAATGTGATTAAAATGATCAACATACCCATTTGTCCAAGTTCAAACCAAGTCGATAACATGAATAGTAACCTTGCATTGATGTGTTCCTTCTTGCTAACCACCATGAGTCTGCAACCACCTCAAAGAACAATCATCACTCCAAAAAAGAAGAAAAGAGAAGAAGGAAGGAAAGGCCTTAGTTAGAAGGATGCCTTCAAGCATGGATAACATTTCTTTCTAGCCCCATAACCAGTGCTTATAGCCCTTTATTGTGTCTAAGGGATGTGCTTTGAATTCCCATTATTATTATTATTTCATTTTTTTCCTTTTTTTTTTGTATTTTGTGTTTTTTTTTTGGATGGGAGCTATACCATGCAAAGATAGAGCTTCCTTTTTATTGGTTGACGGAGGAGTGATGATATGTTCCAAGAGGAGTCATAAACCATATGAAGGAAGTCAAGAAGAGAACCCAACAAGTCCTCTTGAGGTCACACTCTTTGCCATTCTGACTTAGCCATTTCCTCTTTCTTTAGGGTACAATGATCATTGATGAATTTTATTTTCATAAAAGAAGAATAAAATTGTTTCCATGAAAAGACCTTTTATTCAGAGAATTGGAAGGATGGATGAGATGGTCTCACTATTTTACACAATTACTTACACAATCATCTTGATAGCATAGCACAAAAACCCAACACATATCGTTGACTTTTGCATCATGACTTAGCAATATTATTAACAAAACCATAAAATACATTCATAAAACATAAAGAGAATGACTCAAGAAAGGAGAAAAATATTAAGAAATGAAAAACATATGAAGAATTAGAAAATTCTAGAACTAATAAACAAATTAGTTACTTCCATACATATTTGAAATAGTTTTATATTCTTATTTTCAAGCCACTAGGTGTCTTTTGATTTAGTGACTACTGTGTAGACTAGCCTTTTCTCATACACTTGCTTCTAAATTTTATGGTGGGTTGGTATAGGTGTTGTGTTAATATTTCAAACTTCTGGCCCACAATTGCACCCTTTGACATTATTGGTGATGCATGGATTCTTCTGTCTCTCCACAATGATAGGTTTATCATTTATGTCTTGTGTTGGAGTGGTAATGGGTGGTGGATTTTGTGTATGATTAGTAGAAATAATTTTTGTGAGGAAGTTTGTTGCATCAGATTGGCCTTATGCTAGTTTTGATGAGTTAGTAGGTCCATGAGTGTTTTGCTTTTTCCTGTGACCTTTACTAAAGAAAGGATGTTTCTGACATTTTTTTGAGATCTACTAGCATTGTCATTTACATGTATGTTCATAGCATAAGTGGCATTCTCTCATTGATGTTATGATGCTGAACCTTTCTATGTTATTGGAGGTGACATATGGTGGAGGTGAGTATGAGAATATTAAGGATATGGTGATCTCATATAAAATGTTGTGGGATGATGATATTTAGGAGAGTGGTAGTAGTGATTTGAGGTAGAGGAAGTAGAACCAGTTGGGGAAATAGCTTGTTAAACATAATATCCATATGAGTTCGATTGGCAGTAAGGGTAGGGATGGTTTGATGATGGCCTCCCCCATGATTATGGTCTTTGCCATTACAGTTGATTGTAGTTTTGAGGTTGATAAGAAGTCCCACTAGGATAGTAGGGTGGTTGTAGGACTATCTAAAATTACATTGTGGAAAAGAAAATCTCCTAGGCATGTGATTCTATACAAACTTCAAATTTAATGCACCTATCCAATACTCCTGTATATGCAACAAGACTAGGCAATGGCCCTTCGAATGGTCATATACGTAAATGTTACATCCATCATCCTCTTTGGTGGTTGAGTTTATAGCCTCTTCTTCTACGACAATTTTCCCTTTTTTCTAATAAGTGTTCCTAGTTGTTTCTTGGTTCTTTTTCCTCCTTTTGTTATGGTCACTTAATTTATTTTGTGTTACTCTCTCCTCTATGGTTTTTTTGCAAGTTATAACTTTCTCATTTATCCATTCCAACATATTGCCTAGATTTGCTTCAAGCTCATTGATAAAATTTTGTTTTGGCAAGGTTTGTTGTAAAATCACCTCATTGAGAGTTGCCTCTTTCTTCTTACCATAGATATGGACCTTCTTCTTTTGAAGAGCTGGGTGCCAGTGAGATTTCTCAACATTCTCCCATTTGCATAGCTCTCCTTCTTCTTTTTCCACATGCTCAATTAACTCTTGAACTTGATGGGTTTGTGGCTAATATAACTGACCTAGAGCATACATCCCAAGGGTCTCCCTTGTTTCAGTATGAAGCCCATCAATGATGTGGAAGAGCTACTTTTCCTTAGAGAAACCATGGCCTGTGCATCGATTTAGACGAGAATAATATCTATCTAAGGCCATGTCCAAGGGTTCACATTGTTCTTGTCTCCATCCTTGGATCTGTCTCCTCAAGTTGGAAACCCTTGCATAGGTTTGGTATTTCTCATTAAAAAGTTCCAATAATGTGGACCACCATTAGATTGAGTTTGGCTTCAATGACCAATACCACACTTCAGCTCTATTAATTAGTGTCCTAAGAAAGAGCTTAAGCTTTTGCTATTCATTTTCAATGTTGTACAAGGCACAGACATCATGGAAGGCTTATATATGATGTTGTGGATTCAAGTCGTGGACTCCCGTAAATGTAGGGATATTATTCATATCAAACCTAGGTAGGTGACTCTTCCTACAATGCATGTTGGGTATCTTAACCATCTTTGTCATCTACATCAGACTCTTAGTGGCCAATAAGGGTTCATCATCATTAGACATATTGTGATGAAAATTTCTATTTCTATTCGTTTGATTGTGATGATGTTGTCTATGCTTATTTTGATGTCTTTGATTTTGCCCTTGGGTTCAATTTCTATCTTTATCTTGACCTTGTAGTGGAGCTCTATCTCTATACTTATGTTCATCTTTGTCAGAACTAGATGTTGAAGAGGAAAAGGAAGATGAGGAATTGGGAGAACTTCCATGGCTCCTATAGTTCTCCCTTTGGTCCTTTGATTTATCTTATCTAGGTTCAAAGGAGTTCATAGGCCTTGAGGCCCTCCTTGATCTAGGACTTATTCCATCTCCTCTAGGATTTTTTGCACCAGTTGAACATAGCCTTTGAGTGTAGTAAGGGTCTAAATGAGCATAGGAAATCCCTGCTTGAGGTTGTGCACTCCAATTCTCTTCAGTATATATCCTATCATTTCTCCTACGAGTGTTCATATCATATGATGCATTATTGGTCCTATGTAAAGAAGACATGGCTTTACTTGATAACATGTGTGACTTAAAATATTAAAGTTTTCTAAAGATAGATCATTAATACTTTTATAATGATTTTTTATGATATAACTAATCTAGATAACTAGCACCAACCATGGCAATGGTGCCAATGATGAGGGAGGAGGTACTCCTATGTCCAACCATACGAATCACAAGCATTCATGCATGATCTGGTCAAATTCCATGGATGGGATTAGTTGTGGCATTTACATCATTATGTCTTGATCATAGTTTATTGTCTTCCCACTTGAACTGGTGGTAGCTTTGTCATGTATGGTTTAGTCCATAGTGAGGCATATGATTTTTATTATTTTATATTTTATAAGTTTAATCTCCTAGAACTAGAATGAAAGGTAGAGTAATTTAAGATCTAATTCGTCTACTATTTAACTAGCCTAATAAAAGTACTCATTTCAACTCTTCAGACATATCCTGAACACATATAGAATGTTAAGCATTTCTGGGTTACCATGCACTACACGTATGCTCTAAGTGGTTGTGCTTATGTTCATTAACAACTAGAAATTAATTACTAAATTAACATGCGTTAAAGTAAAGTGCATGAATAATAAATGCATTGAAAGAAACATTAATCTATTCTCAATGTTGCAAGGATTATTAAAAGGGCTCATCTTTATTCCCGTTACACTACTGTGCTCAGGTACATCAGTGCTTGAATAAAGGTCCATACACACTTAGACTCCTACTATAGGCACTCAAAAATATTCTAACTATATGCAAGAACTTCGTTACTCTATGCAAAAATTGACTAAAAACTATATGCAAACCATGTGCAAAAGAGCTATATTTATAGGCCAACACATATGCCATGATATTGGATATCCAACATTGCATCTTAACCCCTGATATTGGGCATCCGATATGAGATATTTGATATTAGAGCCATACAAATCATGACTCATCAATCTTCCTTGGATATGATTCTAAAATTAGTGGATACAATAATTATGATCCAATTGAATGAAAATGGTATTCATCAAGGGATGTCCTATTTCTAAAAGATAAATTTGGGACAATATATTTTCAATAAGATAATCAAAGGATGGACACTTAACTCAACCAAAAATCTTGGATACAAAGGAGTCATCCTCAAACTAAAATGCTAGACATAAACTTTAATACGAGAATAACAAGGTTTGGTGCTATTACCAACATGACATATTTAGCCCTATCTCTAGAATTTAACATTTTGGAAAATTCTCTAAAAATGAAATAATGGAAAAAAGGTATGAACAACAAATATGAATTCATAATAAAAAATCAAACTTGGGAGATAGTAAATGAACTCAAAGAAAAGAAAGGCATAGATTGTAAATGGCTATACAAAACTAAATTTAATGAAAAAGAAGTAATCATCAAACAAAAAATAAGACATGTAGCTAAAGGATTCAAATAGAAGAAACGTATAGAGTATGAGGAGATATTTGTAGCACTTGCAAGGCTTGAAACAATTAAACTCATCCTTTATATAACTATCCATCACTATCTTAAAATTCATAAAATGGATGTGAACTTAACCTTGTAAGGCTTTCCATTTAATCTTGGTGTGATGGGTCCCATGAAGTTAATTCTCCCAATGTTGGAAGATTCCAAAGGTTGTATCCACTATTATGGCCCTACATTTTTAGTTGTTGACCCTCCATCTCTTTGACATCTTTCGCAAGACTCTGCAAATTAATGTGCATTCCTAAATATGATAGGCCAAAAGTAACCTTCCATCATACATTTTAGTGTTGTCCTTCATCCTATGTAGTGACCACCACATGGTCCTCCATGCACGTATTGTAGGACTCTTTGTTGACTTTATTCTAGAATGCACCACCTTACTAACTTATCGCCACATATCTTGTAAAAGTTTCCATTGATTTCCATGTATATATTTACTTTGTGAAGAAATTATTTCTTATCCCACTCAATAGGAAATTCTTGTTTGGTGAGATACATTATGTAATCAGTAAACCATGACTTCTCTGTTGGGTCTATAATCATTGTAGTTTTGGTGAACAAGTTTTCATTAGGAAATTAATTCGATACTGGTTCATCATTCTCTTGGGGTTTCCATATAAGTCTTGATAACTCACTTGCTACCATGTTTTTGGCTTCTTTTTTATCAATCATGGTAATGTCAAACTATTGTAGGATAACTAGCCAACTTATCACTCTAGGAGTAACTGCTAGTTTGTTCTTTAAAAATCTAATAGTACTATAATCTGTGTGGACATAAAAAGGGTACCCAAGCACATAATGTTTGAATTTTCCAAGTGCATAGATGATGGTCATTAGCTACTTTTCTATTATCGTGTAATGAAGTTTTGTCTCAGTGATGCTTCGATTGGAGCAGTGTATATAATATATATTTTTCTGCTTGTCCAATTAAGTTAGTACTACTTCTAGTGCATAGTTTAAAGCATCTTTCATAATGTTGAAATGCTTTGATCAATTTGGAGCTTGAAGGATTGGTGTCCAGTTCAGTTAGTCCCAAATGCTTTCTTACATTGCTCTGTTCATAAAAATGGTGTATCTTTCTTAGTTAAGTCTACCAGTGGTTTCAGAATCTTTGAAAAAATTTCAATGAATCTTCTATAGCATCTTTTATGATCCAAAAATGATTTGACATCTTTGATAGTTTATGGCCCTTGCGTGATATTCTCGATGAATTTGATCTTCTCTAGATCTAGCTTTATTCCTTTGTGAGATACTTTATGCCTTAGAACTATATCATCTTGAACCATCGAATGGCTTTTCTACTAATTGAGCTTTAAATTGGTTTCTACACATTGTTTCAATACTTACTCTAAATGGTGCAAGGACTATTTAAAATTTAGCCCATATGTGGACAACTCATCCACAAAGACTTCAACTTCATTGCTAATTTTCTTCTAAAAGATACTAAGTACTAGCCTCTAAAATGTAGCAAGTGCATTACACAAGCTAAAGGACATCTACTTGTATGTGAATGTCCCCCATGGACTAGTGAATGTGGCCTTTTCTTGGTCTTTTGATGTAATGTAAATTTGATTGTATCCACTATAACCATCTAGAAAGTTGTAATACTAGTGTCCTACTATGGTATCTAGGACTTTGTCAACAAATGGTAAAGGGAAATGGTCCTTGAATATCTTCATGTTTAACAATTTAAAATTAATAAAAATTCTTCACTTGTCACCTTTCTTTGGTACAATGAATAATGCACTAACCCATTCACTATCTGCTATTAGATAGATAAATTTTACTTTCAATAGTTGATGATCCCCGATATCGTGTACTCGATATCGAATACACAACATCGGATTGAATCCCTAACATTGGATATGTGATGTTGGAGCCTATCTCGTTGCCTATAAATAAGAGACAAGGGCACTTGGCTTTTGGGGAGGAATTTTTCTAGTCCCTTAGCCAAAATCTTGCAGTTTTTCTCTTCTAGAGTTAGAATTATTTTTGAGTGCTCGCAGTAGGAGTCATAGAATGAACGGATCTTTATTCAAGCATTGTGTACTTGAGCATACATTGTGTCTAGAAGTAAAGATGCACTTTGTGATAAACCTTGTAACATTCAGAATAGTTTAATTATTGCATTTAATGTTATTTACTATTATTTGATGCTTTCATTAGTTAATCAATGTTATTTCTATAGAATTATTAATTACCAATGAATTAGAACACTTGGCATGACGACTTCAAGCATACATGGAACACTTGGTAACCCAGTAATGGCTAGCATTTGGTAATCCCAGTAGTATTACACTGGTTCAAGATGTGTCTGAAGAGTGGGAATGGATGCTAGTGTTATGATTTGATTCACATTAGAGTTACAAAAACCCAATAGTTAACTAAATCTTTCCATTTCACACACTTAGGAGACCAAGATAGAAAATATAAAAAAGACAAAAATCATATACCTCGAGTTTACTTAACCATACAATTGTGCCTTACAAGTAAGCTTGGGAAGACAATGACTGCATAACTCATTCTTGTCCTATGTAGGTGCATAAGCACTTATTCCTCAAAGTTTGACTGAATCACACGTGAATGCTCGTATTCGTATGGTTGGGCATAGGGGTACCTTGTTGTTCATCATTGGCGCCATTGTTGGGAATTTTGTTGTTTGTGTGCTGATTAGAACTTAGAAAATCATTCAATTATTAGAATGAACCCTTAAAGTTAACTATCCTACAATCACTGAAAAGGAGTACTACACACTAAGTAATCAATCATGTCTCCTTCTTCTTATGAGAGTGCTTCATTGACTAGGTCTGATCCCATGAACAATCAGAGGCGAGGTGTACAAGATGATCTACCAGTGCCCTAATAGTTTCGTGTGGTATATGCTCATCCTGATGAGTATGTATCAAAATTTACCGTTATCCTCTATCAGGATGAACAACTGCAATGATGTGATTTAGAAGGTAACATAATGTTACCTCCCGATCACTCAATCCCGGGCATGCTTCTTTGTGCTCTCACATGAATTGGTATGCAGCACTTATAGTTAGAGTACGTTGTGCATGAGAAAGATTCAAGAGATTATCAACCCATGGAGGCACAATGCTAGAGGGATATACAATAGGAGAGACATTACAAATCCATGAATGAGAAGTGATATTAGGGTGTCCCATATGTCCTAAGTAAAAACGACAATGGTGAACCTGTCTCAGGAGGTTTTCCACAAAACAATGTTCCTCTTGTTGACTTTGGTCAAGGAGTTGGGTATCAGAATCTTCACTCAACTATTCATAACCTAGGTTTTGGTACTAATGGACACAAGGAATCTAGAAAATGAACATGAACACATGACAATGACGGACATCATGATCATAACCGTGATCGAGGTTGTGACCATTGAAGAGAAGGTGGTAGGTGTTGACATGGTGCCAGTCCTCCTTCCTCTTCATCTTTATCATCTTCTTCCTCCTCTCCTTCAGGATCTGAATGCAGTCATAGAGGGTGAGACCATGAGGAAAATGGTAGGAAAAATAGAAATCATCAACAATATAGTAGAGAAAGGGGGCGAGGGCATTCCAAAGAGACACATCATGAAAGAAGGGAGAGTAGGAAACAATATAGGCATCATAGACACCATAGGCAACATGATCACAATGAACCCCTACTCACTACCTGAAGTATGTTAAATATAGTAGAGGTTGTTAGGATTCCAACAAGGCATTAGAAAGACAGTAGGATCAAAAGACTAGACATGAATAACATCCCATGATTTGAAGGAGGATACGATGCTGATCCTCAAAACCATTTACAAGCATTCCACAACACATGTGCCTTGCAAAATATATAAAACAAGTGGTAAAAGCTAAAGTTGTTTCCATGGACACTGATCAAGGAAGTGGAAAGATGGTACCGGTCCTTAGAATCAGAATCCATTTGTCGATGGAGTACCATGTTGGAGCTATTCAACGATAAGTATCAAACGTACTCCTAAGTGTCCAACTTGTGTAAGAAAATCCAAGGATGGAAACAAAGAGGACATGAACCCTTGGATGCTACCATTGGCCGATATTATTCATTGTTACATTGTTTCCTTAGCCATGGTTACTCACAAAAGGAACAATTACGCCATCTCGTGGATGGGCTTAGGTACGAAACATGAAGAATCCTTGGGACTTATGCCCAAGGAAGATTATTCGAGCTCAAAGCCCATCAAATACAAAGATTATTAGAGCAAGTTGCCAAGGAGGAAGATGAGTTAAGGAAAAGAGAAAGTGCAGAGGAGTACAGCAGAGATCCTTCCCTCCAAAAGAAGGAAGTTAGACTTTGTGAAGATGAAGAAGAGTTACCACATGAAGAGATGGTGAATAGAAAGACTTTTCCCATTCAAAAATTTGCATTAGAAATATTAGCAAAGGTGGATCAAATGTGGAACTCTCTAGATGAAAAATCTCAAACTGTCCTAAAAATAGGAGAGGAGTCTACAGAACAAAGTTGTGACCAAGAGAGAAGGCAAAAGAAAGAAGCTGAGTATGCACATAACAAGGGTAAGGGCAAGGTTGCTGTCATTGAAGAGGTTGTGGATTTAGACACAAAAAATGATGGTGGATGTGAGATTTTCCAATATGATCATCCTAAGGGATGTTGCCTAGTAGTTTCACACCTGTAAGAGTCTAGGATGTATGCACTAAACCCACGATTAAATAGATGACAAACACCTAGAAGGTTACCTTACCCATAAGGCAATCCAAGGTAATTCCACCAACCCTTAACATATTATCAAAGTGGAGCTCCACCACAATCGAATGAATAGTATCAACAATGGAAACACCCACAGTCATGGGGAATGCCACTATCACGTCAGCAGTACCCTTACTGTCAACTTGACTCATACGAGTATTACGTTCAGCAACTGATCTCTCCACATGACTCTAATAGTCACAACACTCTTCAACCTCACTACCAGGTCCTCAAGCACTATAGAACTTCTTCTTCTTCTAAGGGTGATGCTCCACATACACACTACCCTTCTCATCTGTCTACCTCTCTTTCACCCTCGACTCCATTACCACCTGCTCCAACTATGTAGGGCGAGCTTCCTACCCAGCTGTAGCAACATAATGTTATACAGGCTATCAATCTTCAACCTACTGTTGGTTCAAACAACCTATCAAAGAAGAGACCTTTCTTTAGAACCAATAGTTCAACTAAGTCCTTACAACCACAAGTGGCTAATTATCCAAATGCCCCATCATCATTTGAATCTTTGGAGTTCCTTCGAAATAAAAACTACACTCAACACACACTATCATGTTAACTCACACCATCACTGATTGGATTAAAGCTAGTCATCTTCCTAGGAAATTCTGTGATCTTGGAAGTCCTCTTATTTATTTGCAAATCACTAGAAACAAGCCTTTTAAAGCTCTTTTGGATTTAGGTTCCGGTGTTAATTTGATCTCCCAAGAAATGTATAAAGCCTGAAACTTACCTCCACTAAATAAGAGTAACATTCATTTAGATTTGGCTGACCAATCCATCACTATTTCATTGGGACTAGTGGAGGACATTATCACCACTGTTTGTGGGTGGTTGTACCCAACCGATTTCCTAGTGATCCAAGTCAACAACTACAAGGAAGACTTCCCAATCATAATGGGAAGAGTATGGCTAAGTACAATTGATGTGTGCCTAGGAATACGTGATCTTTCCCTAGAGATATCGAAAGAAAATGCATTTGGAAAGATTGAGAAAAATAAAGTTCCATGCATTGCATACAGTGACATAGGGTGGAATTGCGTGCAGAAGTCCTGGTTTGTACAATGCTCAACATTGCTTGCATGTAACTAGTGTGTACAAGGATCTGACATACAAAGATGTTTATATGTAGCAGCCACAAGATAGGAAGGCACCCAATAGCTGACAACTAACCTAGAGAGCAATTCAACTTTATGCATGGAACTAATTAAGAGCTTGACTTGTGCCTATATCGATAGCATAGATGCATTAGAGTAAGTCCATTGAGCTTCCAAGTACTGAAACCAAAGATATCAACTGGGGAAAGTTGAAAATCCTTGATGAGTTGAAGCAAGAGCCCCTTGAATTAAAACCATTGCCTGCTGGTATGGAGTACGCATTTCTCAAAAATGGAAAATTGGTAATCATTAATGCTAAGCTTGCTTCTCAACAAAAATAAGGACTATTGAAGATGATAAACAAATGGTCAAAAGCCTTTGCTTGGTCATATCCCAAATTATCCGGAATAGATCCTAGGATATGCCAACATGAAATTTACACTAACCCCTCTATGAAGCCTTAACAACAACCGCAAAGACAACTAAACCCAAAGCTTAAGCAAATAGTTAAGGAATAAATTGAACAACTTCTAAAGGTCGAGTTCATCTATCCCATTGCTAATAGTGAATGGGTTAGTCCATTAGTCATTGTTCCTAAAAAAGTTGGTAAATGGAGGGTGTGTATAGACTTTAGGCTATTAAACATGGCGACATTTAAAGATTATTTTTCATTGCCATTTTTTGACCAAGTCTTAGATACCATTGCAAGGCATTGTTATTATAGTTTTTTGGATGGTTATAGTGGGTACAATTAAATCCAAATAGCACTAGAAGACCAAGCCAAAACTACATTCACAAGTTCTTGAAGGACATTTTCATATAGGCAGATGCTGTTTGGCTTGTGCAATGCTCTAGCAACATTTCAACATTTGGTTTTGAGTATATTCTAGTAGCAAATAGGGAATGGTGTAGACATTTTTATGGATGATTTCTCCACCTACAGAGTAGAATTTGAACAAGCATTGGACTAATTAAAGCAAGTGCTAAAACGATGTGTTGAAACCAACCTAAGGCTCAATTGGCAAAAAAGCCACTTAATGGTCCAAGAGGGCTTTGTATTAGGACATAAAATTTTACAAATAGGGATAAAGGTAGATCTTGAAAAAATTAAAGTCATCCAAGGAATCACTCATCAACCTAAAACTATAAAAGATGTCCAATCATTTCTTGGACATACTAGCTATTATAGATGTTTCATCGAGAACTTTTCGAAGATTACAAAACTATTGGTAGAATTAACAAAAAAGGATGTACCGTTTGAATGGACCAAGAAATGTGAGTTAGCTTTCCAAACCTTGAAGTGAAGCTTATAGAAACACCCATTCTATAAGCTCTTGACAAGTCTAGACCATTCCATATAATGGCTGACGCTTCCAATTTTGCTTTAGGAGCTATGCTTACATAATTAGATGATCAAAAATGTCCCTATTACATTCACTATGTAAGTTGAAGCATTGCTAGTGCACAACTCAACTATACGACAACAGAAAAAGAGTTAATGATCATGGTGTTTGCACTAGAGAAATTTAGGCACTATGTATTAGGCTATAAGGTATTTGTATACACGGATCATAGTGCGATTCAGTTCCTTATGAATAAACCAATGGTGAGCCCTTGCATCATATGATGGCTTGTGATCCTACAAGAGTTCGATCTCATGGTAGTAGATTGTAAAGGCACCAAGAATTTTGTCACTAATCATTTATCTTGATTGCGATGGAACAACAAAGAGGATGAATACCCAATTTCTAATCACTTCCCTAATGAACTTCTTTTTGCAGGTGTAATAAACAATTGATCACCCATAGATACAAATTGGTATAGTAGCATTCTTACTTATCTTCTTACACAAGAAACACCACAAGGGCTGGACGTTAGAAAGAAACAACGGTTTCTCCACTGAGTCAAAAATTTCATGGAAATCAATGAACACCTTTACAAGGTGTGCTCTGATGGCTTGGTCCAATGGTGTGTTCCCAATGCAGATCAATTATGAGTTCTCCAAGACACTCATGAGGGCCCTTGTGGGGGTCATTACTCTGGGAGATGAATAGCCATTAAAATCTTACTTGCAAGATATTATTGGCCTACATTATTTTAGGATGTCCATCATTTTTTCCAATTTTGTAAATGCTACCAACATGATGGGGGAATGACTGCTAGACTGGAGGGTCCACAACAATGGATTCAACCCTTAAAACCCTTTAACATATAGGGTATTGATTTTATGGGGTCTATTACATCAATTTCCAATGGAAAAGCATACATTTTTATTGCTATTGATTATTTTACAAAATGGATAGAAGCAGCTACTATTACTGACTGTACATCATCTACCGCTACACAATTTGTTCAACAACAAATCGTAAACAGGTTTGGCGTGCCTTATGCACTTATTTTTGATAATGATACACATTTTATAGGTGTGACTTTTTGGAATTTAATGCAACACTTAGGAGTTGTGCATAAATTGACTACACCATATCATCCTCAATCAAATGGTCAAGCCAAAGTCACCAATAGGCAAATCACAGAAATCTTAACACAAACTATTTGCAAATATAGGTGAGATTGGAACACCAAACTGAATGATGCTCTTTGGGCCTACTGCTCCACATGGAAACTCCCTATAGGCTATTCTCCCTATGAGTTAGTGTATGGTAAACTTCCAAGACTTCCCATCCAAACTAAGCTATGTACACTATCTACAACATGTGACCTTAACCTTGACCTTAATCTAGCATAGAAAGAACAGTTAATGAATCTTAACTTGCTAGATGAAAATCGATTAGCCACCCTATCATCCAATGAACTACACAAGGCCTTCAACAAACAATGTCCTGATCAAAGAATTAGAAAAGTCAAATATCAACCAAGAGATAGGGTTCTTTATTGGAATCCCACACATGTGCCGCAATGAACTAAATTTCAAATGCTGTGGGAAGGACCTGATATCATTCATGAAACTTTTCCTTTAGGAGCCATGATGATTTATAAACCTCGAAGCCCCGGATAAAAAATTATTGGTCAACATCCAGCAAAACAAACCTTTCCATGGGCCCAAAATAGCTGGTACTAACACTAACTTTGTTGATGGATAGCCCTGCTCATTATTTTAGATCTCCTCCTTCCAACTTAGTCATGGGGGAGATGGTCACCAATGCTAATTATTCTCAACCCTCAGTGTCTTTTGTCTTTTTTGGTTTTACACATTTTTGTTTCACATGTTTTTCATCTTCACTTGTTTTTGTTTTACACCATCGTTACCATTTTTACTATTTATTTCTCTATTACATTTTTTTTTATTCTTACTCATCACATAATAACTGCTCATGATGGTGAATTATACTATAATGATGTTGATTGCTAATGTTTGGTTTTTACGCTTGACTTTTAATGTTGGCACTAAGATATGGTTTCTTTTGATAAAATAGGTAATGAGTCCACATCATCCATTCATCCATTCAACTCTATGGTCTCCCTTTGTTTTGGAATTGTATTGTTCCTTTTTCTAATTAGACCTATTAATGAATTTGTGGCTTGGTATTCTTCAAACCAAGAAAAGATTTAAATGGATTGAAAAGGGTGTGACTTCAAGGGGATTTGATGCATTTTTGCTAACTATTCTCTTAGGTACTTGGATGTTTTTCATAGGTTTTTTAGCATTCCGCTGTCGATTAATATCAAGAAGTTGAATGAATCAAATAAGTCTTTGCATGGTATGGTTCTCACATAAAAAAAATTGGTGGGAATTCAAAGCACACCCCTTAGACATAATAAAGAAACATGAGCTATAAGCATTGGTTATGGTACTGGAAAGACATGTTACCCATGCTTGAAGGTTCCATCTAACTAAGGCCCTTTCTCACTTCTTGCTTCTCTATTCTTCTCTTTTTGGGATGTCAGTTGCTCTGTGGAAGCATTCTTATTGCTTTAGGATGATTAGTTGGTCAAGTATGTTGATGCGAGGTCATTGGATGTGGTTAGTTTTAATTTGGATTTGGTCTGAATTTTGTTAAGTCACCTTAACCACATAATACACAAGGGACTTTACACAACCTTGATTTTGGGATTCCATTCCATTCTCTCTTCTCTTTCCGTATTGCTTCCCATATTCTACCTCAATGTTGGTTTTATGATTAGTCTATATCTTAGTCGATGCATTGTTATTCTTTGGTAAATTCTTGTGGGTGAATTCTTAACTATTGTTTCCATATGTCATTCTTAGAGCCTATGGACTCTTTGGTTTGTGGGTTTGTCAGGGCATAAAAGGCATGATCCTACTTTGGGGAGGACCCACTAGCATTCCTCTTTGGTGCAATTGTTAAGTTCTTTTCCTTTAAACATTTCTTGCAATCAACTATTTTTCGTTTCGTCCCATCCATGACGTCCATTTTATATTTATTGGCTTCACCATTGTTATTCCTCTTATCTTCCTTTTTCTTTTATTTTCCATCTTATTGCTACTGGAGGTTCGCTCTTAGTCATGGGGGCTTGTTGCAAATTTTTATCTCACCCCTACACCTTAGGTAGTTGTTACTTACAAACCTCTAACCTAGTATATGCCATACCCACAACCCAGCCAATGTGCTTCATATCGAGGCAAGGTATCAACTGCATTATATCTTATCTATCCTTGCTAATTCATGATTGTGTTATGTGTGCAGATGGTGATCACATGAAAAATGGACTAGGATAGAAGGGAGCACTCAGGATGAACTGGAGTGAGAGCATTTATGCAAGAAACAAGCTTACTCATGTGGCTATGGATGAACAAAGGTGTGCACATTTTTGACATTGACAGCAACATGCCTCATTTTCTCTCTCTCTCTCTCTCTCTTCAAGCTATCAAATCTGGATGTCACCTATGTACAATGTTCACCATAATGGTTATGAACACCAATGTTGTAATATGTTTGTCGATTCGATCCATTCACTAGGCACTTTGAGTCTGTCATTCCATGTCACTGTCAGTTGTCATTTAGTCAATAATCTCATACCTTTCCAATATTTTGTAAGGAACTTGAGGATGAGTTTTCATTCTATTGTGGGGGTATGATGAGCCCTGATATCGGATACGTGATATTGGATCGAATCCCTGACATCGGATACGCGATGTCGAAGCCTGTCTCGTTGCCTATAAATAAGAGATATGGGTCCTTGGTTTTGGGGAGGAATTTTTCTAGTCCCTTAGCCGAACTCTTGTAGTTTTTCTCTTCTAGAGTTAGAATTATTTCTGAGTACCCGCAGTACGAGTCATAGAGTAAATGGATCTTTATTTGAGCATTGTGTACCTGAGCACACCTTGTGTCCAGAAGTAAAGATGAACTTTGTGAAAACCCTTGCAACATTCAGAATAGTTTAATTATTGCATTTAATGTTATTTACTATTATTTGATGCTTTCATTAGTTAATCAATGTTATTTCTATAGAATTATTAATTACCAATGAATTAGCACACTTGGCACGACCACTTTGAGCATACATGGAACACTTGGTAACCCAGTAATGACAAGTGTTTGGTAATCTCAATAGTGTTACACTGGTTCAAGATGTGTTTGGAGAGTGGGAATGGATGTTGGTGTTAGGATTTGATTCACATTAGAGTTACAAAAACCTAATAGTTAACTAAATATTTCCATTTCACACACTTAGGAGACCAAGATAGAAAATATAAAAAAGACATAAAAATCATATACCTCGAGTTTACTTAACCATACAATTGTGTCTTACAAGTAAGCTTGGGAAGACAACGACTGCATAACTCATCCTTGTTCTGTGTAGGTGCAGAAGCACTTAATCCTCGGAGTTTGACTAGATCACACATGAACGCTCGTATTCGTATGGTTGGGCGTAGGGGTACCTTGCCGCTCATCAATAGTTTTTCTAAATCCTATTTAATATTTCATTAAGCTTTAGATTCAACCTTATTTAAGGTTAGTGGCATGCTTTAACAACTAGATTTGTATAGATTCGATATGATAGATGTGTGGATCAATTCCAGTGATCTTGTCATATGACCATGCAAATGTAGTTAGGCATTTATTTACCACTTCCAACAATTTTCTCTTTTAATTTTTGTTAAGTGTGGCATTTATAATTACTAGATTCTTATTGTTTAGAAAGGCATATTCAAGTGTATTTGATAGGACTTTTAATTCTAAGGATTCTAGTTCATATGTCTCTTGTATCTCTAATCTTCCCTATTCAATATCTTCCTCTTGATGTGATTTGATGTAAGGAGATTGTCTTTTCAACTATTCTAACTTATCAATTTTTTCCACATATGCACTTGTAATTTTGTATATCAAATCCATGCATATATTAGACTTGGTTTCTTCTTTAGTTATTAGCCACTAGGTACCTTCTTATTGAGTGGCTACTACATACAAAAACTTTTGTACATATGTCTTCTTTACATCCATTGCATGTTGTGATGGCATTATCTTTTATAGCCCAAATTTTCTACAAACAATTATAGCCATTATTTTTGTATGTGATACATTGACTCTATAGCTTTGAATGATTCCAACTTCATCTTCCTTGGAGAATTGTAAGTATAAGTCTTTGATTCCAAGCTTAGCATATAGAGTGCTAAGCCATGCTCTTTCTATAATTATGAGAAATTTCCCTTTGTTCTTTCCCATAGGGATGACTAGGAAGCTAACAGGATAGGACTAGCTACTGATGGTAGTAATAACATCTTCCACTTGTCTAAGTGGAACAATAATGGATTGTTTTGCAAGCTCTAATCGAATGTTTCTCTTCTTAAGTGGGGGTAGTTTCTAGGTCTTGTACATATATTGTGAAATTACCTTTACTCTTGACCTAGAATCTAAGAGGGGTTTTACATGGTTTATGTCCTATTATTTGAAGATAAATTAAGGGAATCCCAAGATCTGTTCTCTTCTTAAGAAGTGCTTCTACTTTAATCCAATGTGTAATTTTTTGTGTGAGCATGACAGTAGTAACTTCTTGTAAGTAGGTATTGGAAGCATAATGTTCTTTGGAGGAGTATGTATGGATGAGGTAGAGTTAGGTGAAGTCCTCATCCTTTAAACCTTTTCTAGACTTGTCCTGAAAAAATGATGTTTCCTGGCTCTTGGTTCACTTGCGACTACATCCTCTTGTATAGTTACTACCCTAGTGCTACTCTTTTGTTGTGGCTGTGTTGACAACTCTCTTTGCATGACTAGTGGTAGTACTAGTGATAAGGAGTTAGGAGTTTGAAGTGAAGAACTCACTACGAGTTGAGGTATGTAAGAATTGGATCCATTTGTGAACTAGTGGGTTAATGATATTCTAGTGGATAGTAGTGAGAGGGACCATGGACTGAAGTATTCCTTGGGAAGATTGGATGTTAAACATAATATCCTCTAAATTTTTCTCCTCTTGCAATTCACATATTCTAACATCCTTTTTTCTAATGGCAAGATCTCTATTGTATTCTCAGTTGATTTTCTTTTTCTTAACTTTCCTTCTTCTTTCACCATTGGTTAATAAGTCTCTGAATGCAATGAGCTATGATCTTTGATAACATTTCTTGGGCATATAGTCAAAGGATTTCTCTTGTCTTGTTTTGTATCCCATCGATAATGTGTCATAGTTGCTTCTTTTGAGAAAATCCATGGCCTAGGCACCTATGTAACAAGGAATAGTATCTACCCATTGCCACATCAAGAGATTCATGTGTTCCTCGCTTCCATTCCTAAATCTATTTTCTTAAATTGGATACTCTAGAATAATTTTGACATTTGTCATTGAAGAGATCTAACATGATACTCCATCTTTGAGTAGATTCTAGTTCTAAGGATTTGTTCCAACTCTCCTCTTCTTTTATGTGTTCTAGAAAAAAAAAACTTTAGTTTCTGTCAATTATTTTCAATGTTTTAGAGAGCATAGGCATTGTGGAAGGCTTGAAGATGGTGTTGTGGATGTGCATTATATCTACCTTCAAATTTTGGAATATTATTCATGTCTAGTCTTTTGATGTGACTATCCCTTACATGCCTACTAGGAATATACACTACTTCTCTGATGTTAATCATGTTGTGAGTGGCCAGTAGGGGTTCTTCATAATCTTTGGGTTTGTAAAATTTGTTGTAATGGTGATCCCTTCGATGCTTAGAACACACTCTCTCTTCATGTCTAATTTTTTCTTTTCTTTGTTCATAATCATCTTCTTCTTTATTAGGATGTCCTCTGTGATGCTCATGTCTCTTAGGATTCCTTTGTCTCTTCCTGTCATGATCCCTCATTCTTCTTCCTCTCTTGTCATACTCTCTAGAGGAGTGTAATAAAGAGGAAGAAGAAGTTGGAGAATTTTGCCAACTAGTTTTCCTTTGATGACTCCTTGATTTGTACCTTTTTGATTCATTGAAGGTTCTAGATCTTGAGTTCCTCCTAAATGTGGAGTCTTCCTTGTCTCCTTTGGGTGTTTTTGCAAGAGCTAAATGCAATTGTATTTTGATGGGATCTTCAAT